>CP130736.1:39863865-40233749 GCA_030553155.1 Nippostrongylus brasiliensis | reverse complement strand
ACTTCCAAATAGCACGAACAGCCTATACGACACCGAAGATGATAGGCGTGTGCTGCAACTCCTTTAATGAAAAAATCAATCAATTTAACGAACAACCAGTTCAAAAATAATTAAATAATTAGAAACGAACAACTAGTTCAAAAACAGGGAAGAATGGCACTAACATGCTCGTTTCGTGACTTCCCTTGGGTTAGGATTGAGGAAGGCAGAGAGGTATCACAACTGACAGGATCAGTCGCAGTGGCTCAGGCGGGTATTTTATACCCTATTTTTGTGGGCGGAGCTAACCCTGCCTACTTGTCATTGATGCCTAAGAAATATTCATTAGGGCTTGGATTCTACTACACCTATCCCCTAGTTCTCACCTCCCTCCATAGACGATCCTGTAGATTCCACTCGAATTATTCCGCCATTTGTCGCCTGTCGACGCTCGCCGTTCGTCAGAAGGCCGCTCTCATGGTTGGACGAGCGTCCGCTGTTTTTCTTCGACTTTTTGCGAAAGTGATTATTGCTCACACGTGCAAAAATCGTCTATTATTCATATCGAAATGGGTCGCTGACCGTGAGCGATAGGACGATCGGCCAAATCAACGCCGCCGCGGTTTTCTTCAGATTGCTTGGACATCTAGTCCTCCTGTTCCTCACCATCATCCTCAGCGGCTGATAGTAGCTTTGTCTGTCATCTTCATCTTCCTCTATTTTTCCCTTGAACTTGAAAAAAGTCACGTCCGTCTTACCCTTGTATCAGTTTCTGCCGAGTTGCCATGTACGTCTTTTGAAAAAAATTATAAAAATAAAAAAAGTCAAAAAAAGAATTTCGGCATAACGGTGACCGGTGGTATACATCAGTTTGGAGATCATAACCGAAATTGATGAAGTATAGTTCCTGCTGAGTGGGACGCCTTGAAATGCTTTCTCGCGGTTGATACTGGTGTTGGGCACGCGCCGCGGTTGCGTTGCGTATCTTCTTTTTTTCTGAAGTTGAAAAGTCACGAATAGCGAACTAAAGCTCGTCTAGAAGTTATGGTCTTGCCATCCTTTGAACAGCTAGGTTTCGATCCGGGCAAACAAAACCAAGCGCCATGACGTTCTTTGTGCACGCAGGGCGGTCGCGTAGCGGTTTCCATTTCTATGCTAAAAATGTTGGAAAGCCAGGAGTGACTGAAGAGCTTCTCAGGGGGCCTAAACTCTGATAGAAGTCGAGAGCTTTAAAGAAGGGTATCTCGCGTTCCGAATCACAGCGAAACATGTCAATCTTTGTGCACGCGGCGCGGCTGCGTAGCGGTTGCCTCTTCTTCTCTAGGCAGTAAAAACGGTTGATGAATAGCTCAACAAATGTGTTAATGAACTTATATGCTTACGAACTTACGCTGCTAGTCGATCTCAGCCTTTGGGCGAGCGGCGCGGTTGCGGAGCGGTTGCGTGGTCAGGAAACGCTTCAAGGAGTCCCTTTTTGCGCTGCATTTTCGCAAATAGCATTGCGAGCAGAACAGTAATTGAGAACATTGTGCTAAATAAATAAATGAATAAATAAATAAATAAATAAATAAACATAATGCTTGCAGTTGATTTCCTCTGTCTCACTTTGGTCCATGTAACATTGTATTGTATAATAAATGAATAAATAAATAAATTCTTCTACCGCATTTGCTCTTCTCAGGTAATGGAGACCGAGATGGAGCTGCAGGAGTTGCGCCGTAAGCTCAGCGCCGCCGAGGAGGAACGCCGTCAGACGGAGAAGCAGCTGCATCGTGTGTGTGACGAGCAGAAATCGCTCCGAGTGACCGTCGATGAACTTCGTGGCGAGAAGGAATCCGCCGAGGCGCTGAACGCCAGTAACGAGCGTGCCAGACGAAATGCCGAGGCGGAGAGGAACTCACTGAAGGTGAGCTGTGCAGGGGTCCATAGGTGGACGAGTTGCCTCAGATCGCTGCTTTTCAGGCTCGTCTCGAGGCGCTGGACGCCGAATGTGAGGAACTTCGAGAACAGTCGAGGTGTTCGGACGACGCTGCAAGACGTTTGGCCAGCGGCGAGCGACGAATGGCCGAGCAGCAGACGCGAATCGGCGATTTGGAGGCGGAAAATCGTACTCTTCAGCAGCAGGTTGGTGTTCATGGAGGTGTTTATACTTCACAGCTGCGCGCTTGCTGCCAGGCTGGGGCTGGGCTTAGTGCATTTTCCCGTGGCATCCAAGCTTTCCTATTGGTGGTTTTTTACCTGATTCTCCTATTAACCTAAACTATGATACAACTTTTTGTGGGCGACAAACTACCTGCAATGTGTACATGCTTGGTACAGTGGAAAGAGGCGCTACCAACATCCGTGCAGTGAAGCGATCAATCCCGACCCTGGCTAACCAAGCCTTCCAACCCTCTGGGTCGGGTAAATTGGTAGCGGGCTTGTCTGAGGAGGTAAAAGCACTGGCTTGGTATAGCGGCTGGCTCCCACAAGTCATTGTATAGGCCGAATACGCATTCAACATGCCTCTATGGGATTCTGAATGGAACACGAAAGCGTGGCGCGTCCTTGCGGAACTGCGCAGCACTGACCGCATAACCCTTACCTGCATTTACCTAAATAAAACCCAAAGCCATCAATCGTTGTAGATGAATGCATTTTTGCCCAAGTCAACCGTCGCGCGACACCGGGCAGCTGACGTGCGCCAGAGAAAATTTCAATTAAAAAAACATATAATAACAAATAAAACGAAGAACAAAACACGTGCAGCAAAAGACTGCGAGGAACTGATGAAATACGTCACTGACAATGATAGTACGGTAATGTGCAATCGCGGCGGGACCCTAGAGTTGACAAACATACATCGTGGTTCCGCTTATTTATTGGTACGATATTTGAGACTCCATCGAAAAGTGGTGAAAAGGGGTAGGTTTTGCGCCTCAAGCTGTACATAGTCGCGCGACCCCGCGCTGCGCAGTATAAACGCGACAAGTGACTAAGGAGGCACTAATAGAACTTGAAAAATCTGGTTCCTTCCAGGGCTTTTTTTTTGTCGTTTCGACAACTCACTTGAAATAACTTTCAGATCGAACTCGAATCGCAGAAAACGCAACGTCTCCGCGAGGACCTCGTCAACGAAAAGTATAAACTGGCCGAGTTGGTCCGACGGTTGCGCAGCGTGTGCGCAGCGGTGGCGTTGAACGGCGGCAAAATTGAAGACGAAAAGGACGACCATCAGGTTCATACAGATCATTGGTTCCTCGGAAAGAATAACAAAAATATATAATGAAATTCAAAATTTTCTTTTATAGCTGATTGATTCGATTGACGACGTGATCATGTCAGCATTGACTGCCGCAAAATGTGAAGCGGACGCGTTGCGGTTGCAGCAGCACACACAAATCGCCGAGTTGAACGACTTAAAGAAGGACATTGAGAAGCTGAGGTTTGTAGAGGTGTTGTCCTTGAAGCAACTAAAAAAGAACTTCTGTCATTTGAATTCGAATATTTGAATTCGTCTGTAATTCCCCTTAATGTTGGGTAGATCCCGCCTTTCTTATTCCGGTCATGTGATTCTTAATCAATATAAGTGATTCTGAAGTGATTTATGGCGAGTGAACGGTAAAAACGATCTAGATCGTTTAAATCGCGTTTTGACGAAAAATACCGACGGTACTCTGGAGGGTAAACTGTAAACTAGAGGGGAAACCGAAAGGGTAAACTAGGTTGTCTGCTTGTTCAAACTCCTCCAATTTTGGCTTTTCCTGTTGTTTTTTGCGTAAATTAGGTTCCCAGTGGTTGATGACTTTACTTTTGAGCTTTTGAACTGAATATTTATACCTCATTACGGGGGTCAAGTCAAATACTTAGTGAGCTGAGCTTCGGGGTTATCTTAGAACCACTACCTACCTAATGGGGGGTTACCGGAATCGGGCTTCTCGTGATCCATAGGTATCCATCGGCAGTTAATTGCCCCTATAGATATAAATATTGTTCTTACCGAACTTTTATTTGCCTGGTGTTTAAGCGTTTTTTCCCGAACAAATTTGAAAGGGAAATCCCAGCAGGGTAAATGGCCTAACATCACGGTGGCCCAGACACCTTCGAGACGCGGGTTCGAACCCCGCCTAATCCGCGATTTTTGCGCTGAGCCTAGCACCATGGTCATAACGTTTATTTCTAGTATACTTAACAGTAGTTCGCAAAAATCGGGTAATAAAACTAGAATCTATTGGATAGCCTCCTTTTCCTTGCCAATATCGTGGAGAGATCATTTTACATATTCATGTACTTGCCCTCCATTTTTCGCCCTATGGGTTAATTTTCAAATAGGTTACCCAGAAAATTTATCCACATTGTTCTCCTATCCCTGAATAATGAATACTAAAATCATTCTACATATTTGTGTATTTGCTCCCATGTATCGCTCGATGGGTTAATTTTCAAATAGGCTACCCAGAAAATTGATCCACATTGATCTCCAATCCCTGAATACCCAGGAAATCGATCCACATCGATCTCCTATCCCTGAATAATGAATAATAAAATCATTTTACATATCTCTGTATATGCCCTCCATTTTTCCATCTCGATAGGTTAATTTTCAAATAGATTACCCAGGAAATCGATCCACATCGACCTGCTATCCCTGAATACCCAGGAAATTGACCCACATCGATTTCCAATCCCTGAATAATGAATATTAAAATCATTCTACATATTTATGTGTTTGCCCACCATTTTTCGCTCGGTGGGTTAATTTTCAAACATTTTACCCAGAAAATCAATTTACATCGATCTCCAATCCCTGAATACCCAGGAAATCGATCCACATCGATTTCCAATCCCTGGGTGATGAATATTAAAATCACTCTACACATTTATGTATGTGCCCTCCGTTTTTCCATCTCAGTGGGTTAATTTTCAAATAGGTCACCCAGAGAATCGATCCACATCGATCTCTTTTCCCTGAATAATGAATATTAAAGCGGCTTTGACCGTCTGTCGGGCCGTACAGCTGGCTACGGGGGCGCTCTCACCGAGCAATTTGCATGCCGAATCACCCTATCCCGATTGTGGGACATCTACCGGCGACCCAATCCAGATGTCGATCGCCACTGGGCCTCAGATTTTTCTCGTTCGGGCAAATTTTACCCCTCCAATCATCGATGCGATGTGGAAGTGCTGTTGTGCTTTCAGACGTAGCGAGAGCGCTTCATTGAACGAGAGTGACGATCGTGTTCGTGAACTGTCGAAGGAGAACGTCGCGCTGAAAGAGCAGGTACGGTCGTCGGATTACGGTATTTTAAGGCCTCTTCGGGCCGTAGAGTTTCTGGTTCGTAACGCGGCAGCACACAGCATGTGGGCGCTTTCTTGTCGGTTTATGACGTTTTGTTTCCGTTTGTCGGCGGCTGACTTCAGCCGCTCCGACTTTCTTTCTCGACTATCTTTCAGTTTTCAAGCGTTTGTTTTGTTTTGGGATTTTTCGTAAAATAAATACTCCTGCGAAAGAAATGATTTTTATTGTACTGGATAGAAGTCGTAAGATTTTTTGGACTTTTGGAGTTTTTTTTTTTGGCAAAACCCTACTTGCGACGCTTTTTTAGTAGAATCCTCTCTACGTACTTACTATTTTGTGAGTTCTAGAGAATATTCTACTGGATTTTTTCAAAACTTTCATCTCTACTCTTTTACTTTCATCCTTATCATTTCATCATTTTATCGTTTACCATACGGTTTCAGGTGTTCCTTGTCCAGGAGAAAGTGCGCGAACTTCAGGTCGAACTCGCTGCCAAGAACAGCGAAATCGCCTCGGCAAAGCGAGGAATCGAAGAGCTCAGCCGAAACGCTGTGAGTTTTCAGAACTTTTCAGATTTCCCTTAAATTGATCCCATAATTCCTTTAATTCAATTAATTTATTTTTATTGACTTGATTTTTATTCTTATTTTTGTGATTATTACGTGTTTGGGGCCCGCGTGGTGCAGTGGTAAGAGGGCTACTGACACCTGCACGGTCAGCGATCGATCCCGGCCCGGGCTAAACAAGCCTTCCATCCCTCCGGGGTCGGGTAAATTGGGACCAGACTTGTCTGGGAAGGTAAAGACACTGACTTGGTATAGCGGCTGGTCCCTGCAAATCATTGTCTACCAAGCCTCTAGGATTCTTAATGAAACACGAATGCGCGGCGCGTCCCAAGGGACTGATCAACATCGACACCTTAGCCTTTTACCTTTTGTATATTTGGGATGCCGTTGAAGTCACGATCGTTCATACTTCTGTCGCACGGCGCGGCGACTGCGGACAGCCGACCCTTCTGGGGTCATTAGAGCGACGGGTATGGAGTTTGTCAAGCTTAGTTCTTTGAAGATTTGAGATGTTAAAGGAGTACAATCGCAAACGGCGCTACTGACATCGAAACGGTCGAGCGATCGATCCCAGCCCGGGCTATACAAGCCCTCCATCCCTTCGCGGTTGGGTAAGTTGGTACCAGACCTGTCTGGGAATGTAAAGACACTGACTTGGTTCAGCGGCTGGACCTCGCAAGTCATTCAAACTAGCCATTCAGCGGCCTGCCGTACGCCAAACGGAGACCTGGTGAATAGTAGGAAACATATACAGTAGTTCGCGAAAAGATATGTCACCTTGCATTTTTGGGCGCAGATCGGTGAAACCAAAAGGAATTTTATTCCAGTTGACAATTTTATTAACTATTGTTGGAAATACACTAATCTGTGCCCTTGTTGGAAATTCTAGATTTTTTTTAAAAAATTTAAACTCGTTTTCATATGCATTTTTGAACGAATGTATCTTAGGAGGCACAGAGCTTCTGCTTTTCTTGTAGTGATATTCTGATAGAGCATGATTAGCTTGTTATTATAGGCTATTAATTTCAGTTTCATGTCATTAATATACCATAGAATTTTTTGTGTGAATTTTTTCATGGTCAAAAAATGGTGAAATCATGGGACAACCTTTCATATAAAATTACATATATCACTAACCAGCAAATGAAATACCATCAAATTAGGGTATGTGATAGCATAAGACTTTCTCTTTCCCATGCATATCTAACTTTGGAGAATAGCCGTCTGATTACAGAGAAAATAGCTAATGAAATTGCATTTACACAAGCGGCCGTTTTGTGACTACCCGGAGGGCGTTCGACTCCAGATTTCTCTAGCACATAGTAGACTTATTGATTGTTAGGTACTTAACAGGTAACAGAATAATTCCCGCTATTGTTCAGAAAATCATCTGTTGTTGTATGCATCACTATCCCGCCACCGTACGCTGCGCGGGTTTCTGCCCCATTTTCTCTCGGTCCAACTAGAAGACGATTTTCTGAACAACAGCGGGAATTAATCCGCTACCTGTTAAGAACCTAACAAGCAATAAGTCTACTATGCACTAGAGGAATCTGGAGTGGAATGCCCTCCGGGTGTTGGTAAAACGGTCGCTTGTGTAAATTCAACTTCATTAGCTATTTTCTCTGTAATCCTATGGCTATTCTCCAAAGTTAGATATGCATGGGAAAGAGTAAATCTTATGCTATCATATATCTTGATTTGATGGTATTTCGTTCGCTGGTTACTGATATATGTAATTTTATATGAAAGATTGTCCCACGATTTCACCATTTTTTGACCATGAAAAAATTCACACAAAAAATTCTATGGTATATTAATGACATAAAACTGAAATTCATAGCCTATAATAGCAAGCTAATCATGCTCTGTCAAAATATCACTACAAGAAAAGCAGAAGCTCTGTGGCTCCTAAGATACATTCGTTCAAAAATGCATATGAAAACGAGTTTAAAATTTTAAAAAAAATCTAGAATTTCCAACAAGGGCACAGATTAGTGTATTTTCAATAATAGTTAATAAAACTGTCAACTGGAATGAAATTCCTTCTGGTTTTACCGATCTGTACCCAAAAATGCAAGGTGACATATCTTTTCGCGAACTACTGTATAAAACATTTATAATAACGAATAAAACGAAGAACAAAAAGGATGCAGCAAAAGACGGCGAGGAACTGATGAAATACGTCAAAGTACGGTAGCGGGTAATCGCGGCGGGACCCTAGAGTTGACAAACAGACATCGTGGTTTCGCTTATTTATTAACCAGCCATTCAGCGGCCTGCCGGCCGACAAACGGCTGCTAAATACATAATAAATAAAAACAAAAACTAACCACTAATAGACTAAAATAAAGATTTGAAATAAAAGAAAAAGTTTTAAAATAAAACGATGAACAAATAGCAAAAAACGGCGGGCTGAACTGAAGAAATGCGTCCCTGGGAGTACTAACGAGCAATCGCGGCGGGACCCATATGAGCCACCCATTACAAACGTCGCGGTCTCGCTTATTATATAAAATAGGATAGGGTATGTATTTACCGTGCTCCTACGATTCTGACCGGAACATGAATGCACGGCGCTTCCTTACGATTAGGAAACTGATTGATGATGATCCCTTTACCTTTGTTTTGACTGTCGATTAGCGCCGGGTGTGTTCCGTGTTGTTACCCGTGCCGGGCGGTTGTAATCTAACCCATCGTCGGGTTTTATGGCCGCTAGCAGGGAGGTGATCATGGTGCCTGGGTTTGTACTCCGATCCAGTCCGGAATGTTCCGACAGCAATCGTAAACCTCGTCTGGCTCGTTTGTTTCCGTCGAAGAAGTGGGCTGTACGAATCGGCTCCGACCATTACCCCTTCGTCGAAGATGTCGTTCGTCGTCAGTTTTATGGTGCCGGCCCGAAGAAGTCGACCAGAAGCTGCCCTGAAGACCTGGTGTCGATGTCATTCTCGTCAAGTTTCTTCGCGCTACGTGGTTGTAAAACAGCTCCTCGCGCCCGTCCTCAGCCTCCTCAGCCAGAGACGGCCCATCTGGTTCCTCAGAGCGATTCGTACACTCACCCGTCGTCGGACCACCAAGAACTCTCCCGAGAAGAAGCCCGAGATTATTACGCCCAGCCGGATGGACAGACTTCAACTGCTCAGCTGCAGCTTGCTGTCTATTAAAACCCATTATCTCGTCTGGATTTAAAAATTTATTGCCTTTTCGTTGACTCGGCTCAGCAGAGTTCTTGGATCTTCTCCCTCCTATCGCCTCGGGATGAGCGATTGCACTTTATCCGATCAATTGTGCTTTATTCCGTCTCCAATTGACTCACGTCTTCTTCCCCAATTTTTACTTTTTATTATTCATTCATTCATAGAGTTATGGTAGGGCGCTCGACATTGATCATTCCCCTGAGGATGCGCCATACACTCGACTTTTATTCAGAATAGAAGGCGTGCGATGAAAAGGCGTATTTGGCGTACACAATGACAACCTCTCCTACTCCCTTCCCTGTCAAACTCTTCCTTTCAGAGATTTTTTGGCTTTTCATCTGAAAGTTTAGTTTTTCGCATATCTTCGGATCATGCATAAAGGTAAAACGGAAGTTCTCGGGGTTGGTCAGCCTCCTAGGTATGCGCCGCGCACTCGTCTTCCGTTCACAATCGCAGAGGCATGGTGAATGCGTACCTGACCTATTAATGACCTCCGTGATTAACCGCTGCCATCGCCCTCGCCGACGTGCCCATTTACCCGACCCCGGAGGGATGGAAGGTTTGGTTAGCCCGGGCAGGGATCGATCTCTCGACCGTGAAGGTGTAAGTAGCGCTACTTACCACGACACCGCGCCGTATGCGTACAGTAGTTCTCAAGTTGAACCTTCTCGCATAATTCTTGAACAGACGAAGGACAATTTGGGCAGGATGCACCTGCCGTTGAAACACCTGCATTCTAGAAGCGCTTTTTTGTTTTTTTGTTTTTGATAATTCAAAAATGTTCCCCCTAACCCTGTGTAGGAGGCTTTTGATACATTTTTTTGAGAATAGATTCTGATATTTTCACCGAGAACTCTTAAGGTGAATAGCTCATAGTCGTATTAGCATCGATTTAACCCAACAGTCTCCCCGGCGAGGGTGGGGTATCTATGCGAGGAGCGAATTTCGTTTCATAGGGCCTAGTCGGGAGGAAGCGACCGCTCGAAGAACAAGAGGGTTACGTTGATGAATTCCTCTTTGGGTATGTCCCGAAGTCTGCTTTCGTGGTATAATTGCCCTCCGTTCGTTCGCTATTGCGATTGTTGTGCTCTCGACAGCTCGCACTTCTTCAAGTCGCCACAAATCCGAAGGACATGTGTAACAACAAACGTCGGCGGTGTCATATGGCCCTGCAAGATTGTCGCCGACGTTGTTTTCAGCTTTTTCAGCGTAAACAGATGACACAAGTTTATTTCCACCAACCCTCGCGGTGCATTTGGCACCAGGGTCCAAATTCGTGAACGAAAGTTTAGGGTATTTAACACTCCGGGCGAAATAAACCCGTTCTACCACTCCAATATTCGCATTCATGACTATCGGGTTTGCGATACTCGGCGTGTAGCAGAGCATCGACTGCAAGACCAATTTAGCTCTGGAGCGCTTATTCTACACTTTTCCTACTGCGGTCCGCTCGATGCCTCGCCGCGTCAGCTGGGTGGAATAGACCCGCGATATCCCCCAAATGAACCCCGCGGCGCGTTCATGAATGCGAGTACGCGCGCCGACCGGGGTTTATTCTCGGTTATATAGCTGCGATACCCGTCATGAATCTAGGCCCAGAATGACGTTCGGCGGACTTCTAGAACTGAACTTTCGCAGGAAAGTGTGGGAAAACTTTCCAGCAGTAAATACTTCTTCCTTTGAAGACCAAAATACCCCAATTTCATAGGAAATAAAACACGATCTGTACAAATTTGTAAGGAGAATTGTACTTTTGGAAGAAATGGATCGAATTTCCCAAATTTCTGAGCACCATTTTCACTGTCTAATCCCCTTTTTGTGTTCCTTTTTCCATCAACCTTTGGGCTTCCTAGCGAGAATTTCTGTGACCCCTTTGCCCCTGGCTGTGAATCCTGCCAAATTTTCACTTTTATTGATTTTTGTTCGGTCCGGTTTTTGTTGTCTGCTCGTCAAAAAAAGCGCTAATTCAAGTGTTTTCTTCTTTTCATTCAAAAACAGCCAGAAGGCGGCCGCTTTGGGTAGAATGGCTCTTGACAAAAGGGTTCTGTCACTTGTGGGTGATTTACCTGGCCGGCCTAACTACCCTGGCCTGCCCGCACTCCTGGCCACTAATCCTCATCTCGTCGCCGCTCCTTTGATCCTTTTTTCGATCAGTCGCTCTAACCCTGTTTATGGGCTGTCGGCGGTTCGTTTTGCAACACGAAAATCTCTAAATTTACTATTGTAAGTAGTTTTTTGGAGGAAAAGCTTTGAGTATGTCAGGCAGATTAATTCTTCCGAGCTCTCCTTTTTAGGCTAGATCGATTTATTATTTATTTATTTATTTGTTCTACCCGACATCAAAACTGAGAGGAAGAAGTAAGAAATTCTTGGCGTAGGGTCGGACGTGTAGGATTTGGATATACCATTCTTCCATCCGCGAAAAAATTGGGAGAATCTGTGTTGCTACGGTTTAGAATAGAAGATCCAAAAAATTGAGCGACTTCTGATAATAGGTGGAGCTATTTTTAATCATCAAAAATCCCCGAAAAGGCTCTGAAGGAGAGAGGTCTTGGGCCTAATCTTCTCTGTTCCATACCCTATCTAACTCTTCCTTTCGACGACATTTTGGCACCTAATCTAAAGTTTTAGTTTTTCCCATCCCCTGCATTAACTATAAAGGTAAAGATAAAGATGTCGGCGTTGATCAGTCCCATGAGGATGCGCCACGTACTCGTCTTCCACTCGGAATTGTAGAGGCATGGTGAATGCGTATTTGACCAATACGATGACTTGCTGGGGTCAGTCGCTATAGTTCCAAGTCAGTGTCTTTACCTTCCCAGACAAGTCTGGTAGCAACTTACACCACCGGAAGATATGGAAAGCTTGGTTAGCCGGACAAGGATCGATCGCTCGACCATTCAGGGGTCGGTAGCGCGTTTTACCACAGCACCACGCACGCCCTCACATCAGTTGTACGGTTTGAAAACGAAGGAATCTCTTGTTCAATCGGGGGAAACATGCCGATTAAAGCAGCTACTTTACGAGACTCGCCAACCGGACCAATAAAACCGCGTCAGGTTTCGCCGGGTTTATCGTTCCCCGAATCCAGTTCGCGGTGATTCCAACGTGGTCCCACCTACCGACGGGCTCCGGTCATGGGTTACCGATTCAAAGGACCCACATCCCATCACTAATCGTCGTATATTTTATGCGTCATCGCTCACTCGGGGAACGCCACTAGATGTCTATCAGATGGTCGGGTGGGTATGGGGCGGGTCCCGTCCGATAGCTTCGCCGGACCATCTGATAGACCTGATCTGCTCCACTCAGCAATTAGCCGAGGTGATCGCTCAACGGTCGCAAAGGTGGCGGTGGTCAGCATTATGTTTTCTCTATACAACCCTTCCATTTCCAAAAGAGCCTATGATTTTTTGAAAAAAAAAAAAACATTTTCATTTCCTCATTTTTCAAATTTCATTCTTCCTTTCTCTCACGGACCTGTTTGGGAGACTGTTTCATTTTCTGAGCACTATTTTTTCCCGATAAGTGTAAAGATAAAGGTGTCGGCGTTGATCAGTCCCCTGAAGACGCGCCACGCATTCGTCTTCCATTCAGAATCGTAGAGGCATGATGAATGTGTATTTGGCAAATACCTGTTTTCCTGTTTGTATGTCCCACTAAACCGTCACAGATAGCACGCCTAAGTGTGTGTCGAATAAATAAGTAAATATAAATAAATAAGTGAATAAATAAATACCATGACTTGTGGGGTTCAGACGCTATACCAAGTTGGTATCAATACCTTCCCAGACAAGTCTGGTACCAATTTACCTGACCCCGTAGGGATAGAAAACTTGGTTAGCCGGGCCGGGATCGATCGCTCAACCATGCGGGTGTCAGTAGCGCCTCTTAGCACTGCACCTCGCGGTCTCTTATTTTTTTACAGAAAGCTAAAATGTTTACCATTTATATTCCAATGAGAAGGCTAAACGTTGTTCTTCTATAATATGGGATTAGATCCGATCCTGATTTTTCCGACTGGATCAGAGTTTCCTAGCTAGTTAATCAATCAAGTTTAGGAATTTTCAAATTTTCATTTTTAAAGATACTTCTGTTGTCTCCTCAATGTAGAATTAAATAGATCCTCTATCGATTTCTTCGTTTCTTCGGGTTTTTTCGAGTGTTATTAATATTTTTTTAAATTTTTTCCATATTTTTAGACTGCCGCGTCGGCTTCAAACACCGAACTAGCCCGACTACAGGTCTCTCTGAGGAATCTCCAGCTGCAGGTAGGTGTTTTCAATTTGTGATGAAATTTTCTTTTTTGATCAGGATCTCATAGAGTGTTTACTACCTATCGTAGAGGATACTGTATCTTACCGTAGGCAAAGCGGCTTTTCTCTACGACGGAATACCGCACAGGCGGAGTGAGTAAATCATTGTTTACGATGTAGAGACGGTGGATATGGGATCGTAAATGGCTCTCTTGGGTAATTTATGGGTTTTGAGGTCTGGCAACGCTTGGGACTGTAAAAATCTCAACAAATAGTCAATAAGAAGTTTGGAAGAGTCGATTATTTGTGGAAAATTGAAAATTCTACGGTTCTCTGACGTCGCTTTCTGTTATTCCCTTTATCTTTTAACTTCTGTCTTTCACGTTAACAAAACAGGTTGAATATATACAAATAAAGCATAGACATTTCTCGCTAGCATAGGATCGCGCCGTGTACTCCAATTTCAATCGAATTCGTAAAGTCATTTACAGCTTGTGTTGCATGTTTCAAGAATAAGTGAATTTTGAACTGTTTCCACTGGCATTGCCATAAGTTGACTTCTTTTACCCAGCTGGGTATGAGTTTACCCATCATTTGCAGGAGGAGTTGCTTCGCGAAGATAACACCCAATTACGGGTACAAATCGATTTGGCCGAGAAATCGAGGCTGATCGCGAAGAAGGACGCGGTAAGTGACTGTCGCGGCCACCTATAGCCTTTAACCCCGTAACCCCCTAGGTATAAGGTAACCAATTAGTGACCGTAATTGACTGATATAGGACTCGCTGGCGGCGATGCATCAGGCGCTGCTCACCGATCACGATCGTCTTCAGAATCTGCACGATCTGCTCACACAGGACTACGAACGGGCCCGAGTCGAAAACGCCGACATGAAATCGAAGCTGAAATCGCAACGGGTCAGTTTATATTTTTTATTTTTATATTTATTTATTACCTAGGATGACACCTATGCAAGGTAGAACATGACAATACGTTGCTACTTAATGTCTGCATCTAACGAAACGAGGCTCAAATAAGTAAAATATAATAAATAAACGGGTCAGTTCAGTTTTCCTTTACTTTTCTGTCTATTTATTTATTTATTTATTTACTCATTTATTTTTTAAAGCTGCCGTAGTTCCACCTATTACCAGCAAAGTAAATTCGTTGGATAGCTAGCCGATACGAAAAAATGTAAAATGAAAGACGAAGATCGGGAAAAGACACCCAGAGGAATGATAATTCCTGTTTTTTTGAGAGCTGCCGAAGTAAAAAGGACGATTGTTTTAAACAATAGAGAATAATTTCCAAAATTTTGGAGTTCCCTCTCGATCTCTGGCGTACCGGTTCTTATTTTCTTTTCTCCCTTTTTCTCTTACTGACTTGAAATTATCCGTTTTATTAACAGTAGTGGCCATTTTTCGTTTCTTTTTCGTTTTTTTCTCTGGTCAGAACTCGGTTTTCTTTTGTAGCTCTTCACCTAACTCTCTACTGTTTTTCATAAATATGATAAACTTGTTGTTGCTAAGTGCTTTTGCAAAATTCATGACTCACCCACGATTCGAACCCTCGTCTTACGCCTTTTTAATTCAGTTTCAATTTTTTCTAACTCACCAGCAACAATTTCTTAGTTTTACTTTTGCGAAGTCTTTCTAACGGAAGGTTCTTGATTAACACGTTGACGACAGCGCCTTTTTCGTGTGTCTGGCGCGTGGGACCAACCGATTTTTTAGCGCGCCGAGGCTGTGGCATGCTGCCGGCATACGGCGATTTTTTTTCAAAATGGAAGTGAATAGTAAATGTCGAAGACTACATATGCAGTCCTGTAATATCGGGGATTGTGACTATTCCTTTTTTTGCAATGAAAATAGAAAAATAACAGCTGGAAGCTTTTAGAATGTCTTTTTTCCCTATCCAGGTTAAAAAGAAATTGCTATTTGTTTATTGTTCATTATTTGTTTATTCTAATAACCAATATTTGTTTGTATTTATGCGTTTGTTCCAGCAACCAGTATTTGTTTGCTTTTATTTGTTTCTTGCAATAACCATTATTTGTTTTTACTTGTAAAGAAAACTAGTGCACAATCAAAAATTCCAGTAAATCAGAAGCTAAGAATCATTTTCATGGACCATGCTCCCTATAACAATGTGCAAAGGTCTACTAAAAAGTGGCATAAAAACATCCTTCGAAATTCTGAAATGTATCGAGAAAAATACGATACAAGACTGTGGCGCAGCATTGCGCCACACGGTCCCACGCGGCCGCTTGAGCGTGGCGCAGCATTGCGCCACACTGTCGTCAACGTGTTAATAAGATAATGTCAGCTGCCCTATTTTTATCGGGTTTTTGGCATTTTCTTTTCAGATTTTCTAAAAGCGATGAATAAGTAATCTCCGAGCATTTAAGCAACCAACTTGACAATTATAGTTTTGAAAATAAAACTAACCTTGGTTGAAATCAAAGAGTAACACAAGTACGAGAAGTCGAAGGGTAGTTTTCTGATTACTAATCACTAGAATTATCATTTCGGGGAGAATTCTACGAAGCTCCAAGACCAAGTGGATCGGTGGGGCAGCGGATAACATCACAGCTCCCAGGCTAGCTGGTGACATGTGAGTTCAAAACCGACCCGGGACTCGATTTTTACTATTAGCCAGGCATCACCAAATACCTCAAGCTGTTTTTTATGAAGCGGTTTTTGTTTATTCATTTATTCGTTTGGGCTGAAGAATGGGCCCCGAAGATGGGCTTCAAAATAGCTCCTACATCGCTGCCGCCAGAGCCGCTTTGAAAATATTCAATCATTAAATCAGAATTATTGTTTTCTCGAAACTATTCTGTTAATTTCGATTTCGATTTATTACACGACACAGTCGTGCGTAGTAAAATTATAAAACAACACTCCGAAGAAACATATAGGAGGTACATCACAATAGAGGTAACAACCAGACGAGAACTAGAACAAAACAAAAAAAAAACAGAAGTACGGGAGGAAAAGTAAACAGAGACGAACAAATACAGCTACAAGGCGGAAGTAGTTAAGGCATCGGAAAACTATGGGCTTAAGTGACGCTGAAGAAACTTTTGAATGCTGGAAGGCGGACAGGAATGTTGCCTCTGGTCCGAAGCTTATGGTATAAAGGTGCTGCTCTACATGAGAAGAAGTAACGTCTACAGTTGAGCTTGGCTCTACCAGGATCATATTTAACACAACCGGCTCTGGTAGGGTTTAACCTCACAGCCATTAATTCTGAAGGCTTAATTCCGCTCATATGATGTATAATTTTATGGTAAAAAATGGCATCATTCCGCTTCCTCCTATGTTCCAATGTTTCCAAACCAAAATTGATGTTTCTCTCCATACTACAAGGTATCTGGTAATAAGCAAAACCCAGTTGCTTAACCATAAGTCTTCTTGTAAAGTTCTTCTGGACTCGCTCAAGCACTTCACTGCTCTTCTTGAGGTAGGGATTGAACACGGGTGTTCCGTACTCTGTTCCGTGTTAATTACCGCTTTTTTGTTTTGCGGGTTATAGACGTCTTTCGAAGTCATTCAAAAATATTTAATTTGTAATAATTAATCAAGTTTTTGCGACAGAATTCGATAATTTGACGATTCAAAACCTCTTGAAGCAGATTTTCGTCGTATCTCTGGTTACCCACTTCGAAAAGTTTGTTAGTGCCTTTACCCACATGGGTATTCTAAGGTTTCCGGTGGGTCCCGCTGACGGGTTCCGGACGACCCAGCAGGGTGACAGGCATCTGTCACACCTGCGCGTTCGGCGGTGCGTAACCGGGGATTGTTCATTGTCACTTCACTCTCGTCCATCAATCTCCAGACGGCCGCTGTGAAGCGCATCTGTTCGATATTGAACTCGTCCGCCTCTTTTAGGAGGTAGCGGAAGATTCCCGTCATGAATTCGAAATATTTAACCAAGTTTTCGCGTCAAAATGCGATAATTTGACAATTCAAAAGCCAGTGGGCGGGGCTACCGCACGAACCAGTCCTCCGAGTGGGTGGGGTTACCGCAAATTCTATTTCTCGTTCTCGCGGATATCATTTATCAATTATCGTTTATTTCCAGCCCATAGAATAAAAGTTGCAGGCTAAAAGTTGAAATCCAGTGGGTTACAGCCGACTGGGATATATTGCTAGAAACATAGAAGAATGATAAAAACACAAAAAACACACACAAGAAAGACACGGTTAGTAACAAATCAATGAAATCAACAAGATAATCCTTCATGGAACCCTTCGTCAACTCTTGAGAGGGAAAAAGGAAGAAAACATATTGACAGGACGAAGTAGAGACCCGCTAGGTTACGCCAGGGGTTTAGTGGCTAGCAAAAGGTAGCTAAATAGCGGTGGGAATAGGGTTAACGCTCTAAAAATACATAGGTTCGAATTCCCTTTCGTTCATTTTTCTGTTCTTTTTCTTTCTAATTGTAGATTTCTCCAGCAGTTCCTATTTTGATGAAATTAGCGTGGCCTCTGCCGTGTAGATTAGGGGTTTACTTATTGCCGTCTTGCTAATCAAGGTGAATTTGGCTAATTACTCAATTAGTCTAATTTATGGTGGTCGTTTGCTCGTCTTATTAAAGGTCTCCATTACGATAATGATCGTCAGATGCCATCGGATGGGTCATTAACGTGATGGAACTCACTACAACTTCTCCATCTCGTCTTCTTGGCCATCTAGAGTACTTTATATACTCAAATTTTTCTTGAAAAATAGTAAAATTTTACCTGAACTTCTCTGCTACATCTAAGGATATAGAGCCGTTTCATTAGCTCTATTGCCTATGAAATGTGCTGAAATTTTCTAGAAAAAATGCCGAGAAATCACCAAACTTGTCCGCTACACCTGAGATTTTGAGCCTTTTCCTGTCATTTTCAACATTTTTTAAAATTAATATTTCTATTTTCAGCCGATAGCGATCAGCCACTCACGTGAGCTGGACGAGATGCGAACGGTGCTCGAACACGAGCGCAGCGAACGAGATCGCCAGCTGAGAGCCTACGCCGACCTTCATAATGAGCAAGGAGCGTTGAAACGTGAACTGGATCAGATTCGGTTAGTTGAAACTCGTCCGATTCCGTCACGCCCCGCCCAGCGGTGATGGGGAACTCGTCCGAATCTGCCCTGTCTTGGAATAGCCACAGCAAAACCAGTTGCCGCTGGGTGAATACCCTTCCTATGAGGGGTACCTACAGCCATAGGTATAGCTACCGATATGAACAGATGGTTATGAGTCTGGACTGTTAATCTCGATCATTAGGTTCATCCCCGCCCTAGGTAGATGTTTGTACCCATTCTAGGTAGGTTACCTGAGTGAGATATGCGTGTGTACAGCCATGGGTATAGCTATACCAGCCATTCAGCGGCCTGCCATACGACAACCGGCCGCTAAATACACACTAAAAACAAAAATACATGAACTGAAGTAAAGATTTTGTATACAACAAAAAAGATTCAAAATAAAACGATGAACAAATAGCATGTAGCAAAAGACGACGAGCTGAACTGATGAAATGCGTCCCTGGGGGTACGGTAAAATCGCGGCGGGACCCATATGAGCCACCCATGACAAACATCGCTTGGGTTTCGCTTATTATATAGTAGGATAGCTATAAAGCTATGCGAACGGTAGTTATAGTCGTGGGTGCAACTGGTCCATAAATAACAGGTGAACTCGTCCGATCCTGTTCAACTGGATCCGTGCAGATCTCGTCCGATTTTGTCCCGACTGGCACATAGATCAGTGTTGAACTCGTCCGATTTCGTTCCATTCCTACCACAAATGAGTGGTGAACTCGTCCGAGTTTGTCACGTTTCGTCCTCCATAGGGCCCCTACGGACCCGACGACACGACGACGAGCATTCTCGTCCAACGCGATAACGATTAGAGCAATGCGGCCGGCTGTGCGTTGCGACGCGGTATCGATTAGAGCAATGCGGCCGCCGCAAACGTCGCGTTGGACGAGAATGCTCGTCGTCGTGTGTTTCGCTCAATTTCATTTATAGCGGCTAATTCGTCGCTCAAATTGCACGTCGTCGGGTCTGTAAGGGCCCTTACTGATCATTATTGATCGTTCTTGATTTCAGAAAGGAGAACGACTGTCTGTCGCGAAACTGTGACGGTCTCGGATCGGAGATGAGAAAATTGAAGCTGACCGAACAGGCTCAACGCGCCACCGTACAGGATCTGATGACCACGGTCGACGAGCAGACGAAGAGCATTCAGGCCAAGGAACTCGAGATCGCCAAACTGCACAACACCATTGAGGTAGATTTCTCCATCAAAACGGGTAATTTTAATTTTTCGCCATTATCGATTGGCTCTGATCGCGAATATCCAATAAATAAGAAGAATGTTACATGTTGAATTTCAGCTGCTCACCAAAGTCAATCGTGTCTATGAGGAGGAATGTAAAAATCTTGGGCGACAGGTATATTTTGTAAAATTTTTAGGTGTTTCTTTGAAGAAAATTCATATTTTAGGTGGAAACCCTACTTCACTACAATCGTGAGCTCCAAGAGCAAGCGCTCAGCGAGAAGAGCGTCGCCCACCTTGAACAGAAGCAGTTCCAGGTATCCCTCAGGGTCGATTCTTTCCACTGGGTAGAAAACTCATTGGGTTTATTGTGTGTTCAGGAGAAGCTGTCGGCTCTACAACGCCACAAGGAGAAGCTGGAGGAGAAGATCATGGATCAGTATCGATCGATGGAAAGCCGAAAGTTGTCCGATCGACAGAAGCAGCCGTTGGTGAAACGGGCCGCGAAGGCGTTGATCAGCAGGGTTGGTTGAGTTTCTAGTCAGTAGCTGAAAAATGTGAAAAGAAAATAAAAAAAAGAAACAATAGTAACTAGAGGAGTAGTGGAATACCTCGCTGAGGACACCCTCTACAGGTTACCCAAGATATTGGACAGTTTATTCGGCTGACGTCTCGGCCTAACTGCTTTCATCGAAGCCTGGGAAGCTTTAAGGCAAATGTAAAGGTGCCTACGTTGATTAGTCCCATGAGGACGCGCCGCGTATTCGTCTTCCATTCAGAATTGTAGAGGCATGGTGAATGCGAATCTGGTCTATACAATGACTTGCTGAGACCGATGCTACCAAGTCAGTGTATTCACCTTCCCAGACAAGTCTGGTACCAATTAACCTGACCACGGAAGTATGTAAGTCCCCGCCAGCCCGATCGAAGATGGATCGCCCGACCGTGCGGGCGTGAGTAGTGCCTCTTACCACTGCATCACGCTCGACCTTACATGGTGACTACATATAACTATGGCACCCTTCTTAAGGTGCCAAGATTAATAGAAAGTCGAAGATGGGCGATAGAACTCGTGTTTCAGCAAAAAAAAAACTTTTAACCCTTTTTTTACCCGTGCCAGCGTGATGAAGTGCTAGAAGAGGCACAATTGACACCCGCACGGTCAAGCGATCGATCCCGGCCCGTGCTAACCAAGCATTCCATCCCTATAGGGTGAGGTAAATTGGTACCAGACTTTTCTGGGAAGGTAAATACGATGACTTGGTATAGCGGCTGGCCCCGCAATTCATTGTATAGGCCAGATACGCATTCACCATGCGTCCACGATTTATTTATTTATTTATTCATACGTCAATCTGACGCATCATGTAATGAAAGTAAAAGAAAAAAACAACTAAATTGAAATCAAAGTAACCGGAATAAAGACATAAGCACTCTACGATGGAAATCGGTTAATGTTGAACACGAAATGGTGGCGCGTCCTCCTTAGGGGAATGATCAACGCCGATACCTTTACCTTTCTGCCTTCACTTTTTTACTTTTTTGTTTTTTTTTTTTTGAAAGTTCAAAATATTCAGCGTCGACCGTCGGTGCCGAGCGGTGGTTCAACGACGGAGGACAGCAGTGTGTACAGTGCCGACGAAGGATCACCTCCGCTAGTGAACGGTAAATCTCATCAACTGCAGCTGCACCATCATCGTCCTACACCATCACCAGTAGAACAGTCGTCACAATCCACCCAAACACCACCACCACATCCACCACCACCGTCTGCACCACCATCAGTAGCCATAGGAACTCCCCCAACCTCAGCAGCAGCACCAGGCTCAGTAGCACCCCGTGTCACCTCTTTTGCCCATGGTCGGGCGTCGCTTAGGCTTCCGTCCTTTAAAAAAAGGACGACGTTCCGCGATGATACCGTTTTTCACGGCGCCTACACGAATCCAAACGTTCGGAAAATGATCGACGTGAACTACGAGTCCGTCGACAACCTCTGATTCCCGGTTCAGTAACCTCAGAGGTTTGCCTAGTCTTTCTAAGCCCTGGGAGACCAGATTCATGAACGACGTACCTGCTACATACCTTGAACTATGCCCACAAAGTCGAGGAAATCGCGATTCATCAACGCGTAGCGGGTTTATCTCACCCCTCTGGGGCGCCGAGGTGTTGATATGGGCACAGCTAAACAGTCTCGAAGGAACCTCATACGAAAACCACGTCGAGAGCCACTATCAACTTGATGAATCCGTTAGCCGATCTTGATGAATCACAATTTTCGAGGGTATATAGCGGGTTTGTTCCAACCGGCGCGTAATGTACTCGGTTTTCGTTCATGAATGTGGCCACAGAGTCTTACCCTAGGTATATCCCACATCCGAATAGGGTTTAGTCCGTGTAATGAAAATTCACCCCACGTCGCCTTCACCTGTTCATTCAAAAATATGGGTCCATTATTTTTTGTATATTTGTGTATGTGTGTCTATATGTGTGTGTTTGAAAGTTTTCAGTCCGTTTTTTTTGTCAAATTGCCTTATTCGTCCCCGACACTTGCAACAGAGATATTCTATTCTTCGATCTGTTCGATGTGCACCACCCAGTTGTTTCCCTGTGATCGCGTCCTCGTGTCCACACTGTCCTTGTCTGATCAATAAATCGATAAAATGTGTCACTTCTCGTCATGTTACGTCCGTTGTTTGACTGTTTTTCACTGTCACAAAGCGAAATTTATGTGTGTCTGTGTAGTTTTTAGCGTCATTTAGACGTCGAACGCGTTGCGCGTCGGACGCGTCGCGGTCGGGATCCTAATTTTACCTACTTGCTATTCTTTATCGTGTTCACCACCGTTGAATGCTCACGAAATAGTTTTTTTCGAATTTCATGAACCCTAAAGTACTTTGGCAGCAGATTACGGTAAGGTAGAGCTATCGATTGCATGTGTTCAGCTCAAAATTAGATCTCGAAGAATTTGAAATCGACGACAAAACCCGCCGCAGTCGCCTTGGGCTAGGGGAACCTGGCTGATTGGTTTCAAAAATCTCCATTTTGCCTTCACGTTGAGTAATCTCCATTTTGCTTTCACGTTGAGTATTGGATCTCCTATAAGGCTGCTTGGCTGTGTATTGGAGAGAAGATAGACAAATTTGGACATTCTTCCGTGAACGAAGCGGAGAACACACGATTTCGTACACATCTCTTCTTGCATTATCGCACGCATCAGAGTCATGAACGTTATCTAAGTAAGACGAACATGCGCTGTGGGTCCCGCAACGAAGACATGACAGTGCGGTGGTCGGCGAGAGACGGTATCGAAGCTTCGAGAAATGTCGACAGTCCAAGATCGGATGGGCCAGGTTGTTGAAGGTCGGCTGGGACGGACACGTAATGCGAATTCGTGACGATCGTTGGACGAGAGACGTCAGTGACCGGATTCTTCAGGACTACAGAAGTACACCAGAGCCCAGATTCATCATTAGTAAACCCCGATAAATATAACCCCGAACGGCGCGCAAACCGATATTCGTGAACGCGTGCCGGGGTTTAATCGAGGTTTATCGCGGGTCTATCACACCTCGTGATGAGGCAGGATTTAGGAGACCTCGACGGTATTGAGCGGGTTCATCGCCGACGGGGTTTCGGAGACCGCTCGTCCGTTCATGAATCTGGACCCAGGTCGCCCACCTTTGCGGTGATCGGACATCTTCGTCAAATCCCTGAACGCTCGATTTGATGCTCTTCGGGCTCTTCGAGCAAGAAGAACCCATGGATGCACCTTGGTACGCCACAGGGACGAGAGAATCACTGCGTCCACCAGCGGCATCACGGTAGCGGATCCTTTACGTAAATAAGTGCGGAAATCTGGTAATTCAATTTTGCAAAAGTCGTACTTCTGCGGATGCCTGCTTGCCTTTGTGTTGCCATGTACGTTGCGTGTTGTTGTTGAATGTTTTTCACTCACGTATTCCTCCACATCCATTAATTCTTTTTTACCCTCATTTCCCCTACACTTTGTTACATAACATTCTATGGAACATTCTGTTCAAACCACCTGCATGTCTTCCAAAAATCGGCTAATTTTCCGTCCATGAGTTACATCACGAAGTTCAGGAATCGACGACTTTGATCCGTTCCCGCCGACGTGCTCATCGTCCGAGGATCATGATCGAATCTCACCACGCCATGAGGCCACTTTCACACCGCAAGGTAATTTCTTCGCTTCGAGAGGAGTTTTTACACAATGTTTCGAGAAATTAAAATAATTTGGTTTTTTAGAGCACTCACCCAATGACTTTATCCGATTCCGCGGCGATGCCCTCGGCGGATCGCTGAGAGACTATTCACCTCGTCGGAACAACACCAGTGTCGCCTCTGCCACCTCCACCCTTGGCCAGGTCGCCTACAGTGGTACGTGCGGTTTTTTTTTAGAAGCTTCAATTTTTGGAAAGATTGACAAAGCATACATAGGTAACAACAATGAGAAGGTGTAAAACCACACATATGCTCGTTTACTGCCTTCCCTTAACGGTTCTTAGCCGAATGCGCGAATTACTGACTTTGCACCACGCAAGCGTTCGCGTCGCGTGCACAGCATGTGACCCCTTGTACGGGCATATGATCCTGCTTCCTACTAACAAATCAGCAAAACCACGATGTCTGTTTGTCAACTCTAGGGTCCCGCCGCGAATGCCCGTTACTGTACCCCAGTGACGTAATTCAACAGTTCCTCGCCGTCTTTTGCTGCACACTTTTTGTTCTTTGTTTTATTTGTTATTATAAATGTTTTATATATGTTTCCTACTATTCATTAGTCTATTTGACGCCTGCAGGCCGCTGAGTGACTGGCAATGAAATAGTTCACAAAATCAAACACGTCCCAGTGAGGAGAGTTGGCTATTTAGAGTAGTGAGCAGTTATGCGACAGACTTTCTTCGCATTGGCATTGAAAATAAAATTGCCGTATACCCGAGCAATATTGAAACGAGCAAAAAAATTTAAAATAAACTATAAAAAGGAACGTTAATAGGTGATGAGAAGGCGGATGAGAAGCCGGTCAAGCACCAATTCCAGAGGTCCCTATTGCTTCATTAACCATTTCTTTATTATTCGAGTGAGACTGAAGATCGAAACATAGAAAAAATCGCAGAATTCGTTTCAGGACCGGAGAAAAGCGCCGATGGCCCGTACATATCGGCGTTGCCGCCTCGGGCTCCGATTCGAAACTCGGCCGCCACCGCCTCGCTACGAACTCGTCCACCACCGCCGCCGTACACCTCGACGGGCACGAAGCAGAAACCACCACCATATCCCGGTCGAACGTCTTCGGTTGGTTTTTGTCGATTCTTATTCCTTTTTAGAGGACGCTATGGCGCGCGTGGTACAGCGGTAAGAGGCGCTACTGACACTTGCACGGTCGGGCGATCGGTCCCTGCTCGGGCTAACCAAGCCTTCCATTCCTTATGGGTCGATAAATTGGTAGCAGGCGTGTCTGGGGAGGTAAAGACACTGTCTTGGTGCGGCTGGTCCCGTAACTCAGTGTATAGGCCCCTGCAGACTCGACGACGCGACGACGAGCATTCTCGTCCAACGCGGTGCCGTCGTGCAATGCAGTGTGTTGACTGTAGAGTACATGGCATCGCTTGGACGAGAATTCTCGTCGTCGCATGTTTTGCTCAAGTGCACTTATAAAGGGGCTGCAGACTCGACGACGCGACGTCGAGCATTCTCGTCCAACGCGGTGCCGTCGTACAATGCAGTGTGTTGACTGTAGTGTACACGGCACCGCTTGGACGAGAATGCTCGTCCAAGCGTATTTTGCTCAAGTGCACTTATAACGGGGAATTCGACGCGCAAACTGCTCGTCGTCGAGTCTGCAAGCCCCTTAACGGGGAATTCGACGCGCAAACTGCTCGCCGTCGAGTCTGCAGGGGCCTTATAGGCTATATGCGCATTCACCATGCCTCTACGATTCTGAAAGGAACGCGGATGCGTAGCCCGTTATTGGGTTCCTTATCAACGGCGATGCCTTTACCTTTTTACCTTTACAATGCTTTTGCGAAATATTAGAAGAGAAGGCTATGTAGGAATGACTAGGGTAAACACATCATTCCATCACATGCGAATCTGCCATGGTATACCCATAACATTTTCTGCGTAGCAAATAGAAAAAAGAGCCCACTTTCTAAGAATGGCTACAGCGAGAAGTACTATGGGAACATCAATAGGAGCTGTGAAAGAGCCGCATAAAAGATGTGTGTCAGGTGACTATTCCGAAATAAAAAACACAAATCAACTTGGGTCACAACGAGAAGTACTAAAAGAACATCAATAAGAGCTAAAAAAGAGCTATGAAATAAACTGGGTGCGGACCAACCTCATTGGAATTGCGCGCGCTGCGGTCGCGAAGTTATCCCTGGTATTTAATTGCAATCGGATGACTGCTTGTTGAAGGTTCAGTACAGCTCGATCAGGTAGACGAATAGCGATTTTTGCGAAAAACCTAGACCAATACAGGTGCCATTTTCAGGCCTCCTGCTCCACACCTCTGCCTTCATCATTTGTACCTCAGTCGGCCTCAACACCAAAAAGCGACAAAGGCTCACCGGTGAGAGAAGTCGAGCGGGGAAGCACCTCGACCGCGACAACGACGACAACTTCTGTGGTTGCCGAAGGCGAAAAGCGAACGTTCGTCCGGGAGAAGGTTAGTAGTAGCCGAACAACTCACTTCAGGCGCCGGCGCACAGGTTCACGACCGCCGGTGCGAGTGGAAAAAACCGCGATGAAGATGAAATTTTCGCGTGCGATCTTGCTATGTTAGACAGGTGGAGTTTGTTGTTTCGCGTGACGGCTTACTAGCTGCTAACCCAGGCTCACCCAGTGTCATGAGTGATACCCAGCCGCGCGCTGAACTCCCGTTTATACTTTGGTCGTCGCCCGGGGGTAAGTAACACCGGTGATCGGTCACCGCCACGACTTAACGCTGTCGCTTTGCGGCGCGACAAAAGTATAAACGACGCCGATCTGCAATGGTGGATATGTACACCTGGCCTGGGTAAACTCAAAACCATGACGTTGAGCCTGAAATGACACAATAAAACCGCCATCGCATCGCTTTTTTCATCCAATTTCATCGTCGCTCTATTTACCAAAATATTTCCCGTTTCAGGAGGAACGTCTCGACAAGGCGATGAGCATCTACGAGAACGTGTCCCAGGCCGAGGTTCGAGCCAACGAGAGCACCGTCTGGTACGAGTACGGATGTGTCTAGCGCTCAATCCCAACCCCCGCCAGTTATTTCAACCCCTTCCCCCCGTTTAGGCCCACTGCCGTTCTTTGAGAACCCCACCCATCCGCCGTTTTTCTGTGCATCCACCACTATGAATCGTCTTCAACGTGTACTTCACTCGTATTTGCAGTCATTCCGGTTCTCTTTTTTCGTTTTCTTTCCTCTTTTACACTATTTACTCGCCATTTATCATCACCTATTATCTCGCGCCTTCGTTATGTACCAGTTGCCAGTGTGTCCGTTGTCTATTACCATTAGAAATCTATATAAAACGGTAACTATCAGCTGTTATTCGATTATGTGAAAATGCGGATATTCGCCAGTGCCAAAAAAAGCAGAGCACGGTTTGGTGAATTGGTTACAGATGTCACCTCCACCAATACGGTCAAGTGATCGATTCTCGCCCAAGGCCCACCAAGCCTTCCAACCCTCCGGGTCAATAGTTTCTTAGGAGATGCGTTTTCGTGGGTTTGTTGATTATCAAAAAGCTTCGTGAATCGCACGATATTTCTGTTAAACTAGGCTCACCGCAAACTTCCTTTCAAGTCTATTTCAACCCTCATTCTAGTAAACATCTATTGAACGTATGTAGCACTTCTGTCGAGACCGTCTGGTCATTTATCCGGACTGTTTGACAAAATTTCTAGTGCCGATGCTCTCATTTCTGGGTCAACTTGGAGTCCGGTTTTCTTCATGAATCGAAAATACAACGTTTCAGTTTTGGCGAAATTGGAGGGACAAGCGCCGAATCCCGGTCTAATTACCACTTTTTTGATGTTTTTGCTTTTATATCATTCTCCGATGAAAATACAACGTTTCAAAGTGAAACCGTCGCAATCTGAAACAAAAAGTTTTTTTTCGATCTCTCGGATTTCTGATGGACACTTTTTCGCACCTTTGCGGCGCCGCAAAACAACCATCCCGGCCTCCAGATCGGACCTATCATATATCATTCGACTTGCCTCGACGAGTAGAATCCGAATTTAGCACTCGCAGTTAGATGGTGAAATTTCTTTTTCGTCAATTTCTCAAAATTTCGTCGATACATCGGGGCATTTTTTCGCACACTCATACTCTATAAAATGCTTCTATTTTCAGTATCTGCTTTTGTGCATCGTCCACGAGAAGCTATTGCACTGGGCACTTTTCAGGGATCTCGCTGTCGATGTTGAATTGAATTTCAGAAATTTTCAATTCAAAATAAGTGGTTGCTATGAGAAATATGATTTTTTGTAGAAGTGCTGTAAATATTGTCTTGGAACTGATAAATATGAACGCTGGAGCAGCGATTTTGCACGGTTTGCAACGATAAAAACGTAAAATTTCGCTTCAAAATGTCGCATCACCAAGCCAGTGGTGGTCATCCGGCACCATTCGCATCGAGAGTGTATTACTGGGCCAATACCTGCATTATCCTATGTTAAATACCGCGGAATACCTGTGGATTATACGACGCTTTGGCGGATGCCGAGAATGCGAGTGTCGCATCCCCCACACACACAGCTCACCAGATAGTAACCGATGCCCTCCGGGCCTCGTCGACGATAAACCCGTTCTATACCGTCGAGGTCTCCCAAATCCTGCCTCAACCCGAGGTGTGATAGGCCGCGATAAAAAAAACCTCAGCGCACGAAACTCGGTTTGCGCGCCGTTCGGGGTATATTTCGGGGTTTATTGGGGGTTTACCAATGATGAATCCGAGCCCAGATAGTAACCGATGCCCCCAGGCATCGGTCACTGTCTGGTGTGCGTGGGCGAGGCAAGATGCGACTCCCTCATGATGAGGTAATCCGGAGGTGGGTGCCGGTGAGCTTCCTGATGATGTTTGACTAGCACTGATGATGTTTGACTAGCAAAGTGAGGACACCTGCATGCACTTGGCGCAGGAATTTCTTGGGTTCAGTACGTGCTGCAGAATCCGGAATTATGCCATTTTTGCCCATCCTCACCGACGGAAACCGTGAGGATCAGGGCGAAAATGCAGGATTTCTGCACATAAGAGCGTAGCAGATGACGCTCTATTGCTTTGGAAAAGTGATGAGAATTCGTTTTTTTGTCGCTAAACAAAAAAATCCGAAGATGTGAAATTTTAAAAGATCCCTCCTCTCATCTAGCCTCGTGTGTGTCGACAAGAGAGCGACGAGAAGGCTCGTGCGTTGCCCGGGAATCGAGCCCGGATCGCACACGTGACGGGCGAGACGAATACCAATGAACCATCGTCCAACTTGGTATTTGCTCGAAACTCACTCATAAACGGTCAGGGCCTGGGCGGATTTGCGAATGTGATAAATGCGAACCGGAAGAGACCGACTAAAGTTCGCACAAGTCTGCGAGAAACCTGGACCATCGATATAACAATTCGGAAACCTGCGACGTACAACCGACGGGTGCATAAAATCGTTAAACATAGGCTAAATCGCAACCTAACGAGGCGCAGTGAAGCTTCGTACGATCCGTTCAAAAACCAGCGGTGCCTCAACTTTGTATATGACAATTCGTTACAGAGCGGCGTACATTTCACGGGTGCAAATGGCCGCTCAACATGGGATAATTCTCGCCTGTAAGATCGTGCGAGGCAGCGGCGCCCAGCCGAGCAGTCGACCACAACGATTTAGCCCATGTTGAACGATTTCTTGAACCCGCCGGTTATACGTAGCAGGTTTTCGAATTATTATATTGTCGATCGAGGTTTTTCGCAGACTTGTGCGACATTTAGTCAGGCAGAACGCGGTTTTGAATGGCCATCGTGGGGATGGCGAGGAATTTCGGTGTCGTTCGTCCTTAGCCCATGATTAGCAGCGAATTGCACCCGCCGGTTGTACGTCGCAGGTTTTGCGATTGTTATATCGATGATCGAGGTTTTTCGCAGACTTGTGTGAGTTTTAGCCGGCGGTTCCCACGGGTTCGCCTTTGGACGTGTTAAACGATCTCTTTCCACCAGTAAACTAGAAACTGCTGTATGAACAATTGAGATACATCTTTGCATAGCTCATGTAAGTAGCATATTTTTGTAGTTGCAGAACTTAGCAGATTCTGCTTCCAAAAATTACAGTGTCGCACGAGATGGCAACCTGCACAAATCTAACTTAAGGCCGGAGACTTTTGTCGTTCTCCCAGGGCCCAGATTCATCGTTTCCGATGAACCTCCGATAAACGAGATATAGCTCGAACAGCGTCAACCTTGAAAATTCGCATCCATACCCCACCGGGGATGTTAACCCATATATGCGAGCGCCACATGGTGGCGCACGCACACACTGGGATAGTAACCAATGCCGTCCGGGTATCGGTTACTATCTAGTGTTCATGACGGACGGAGCGATGTCTCTCTCGCATGTTGTGCTTCTGGAGCATCGGCGTACATCACCATGGTCACGGTATTGGGTATAGCATGGGTGAATGGTCTTTGTCTAATTTCTGGTATTAGGTCATTTCATAAGCACGCCCTGTTCCATAGAGAATCAGTTTTAGAATATGCAAACTCGAATATATTTTTTATAGTAGTTGTTTTTCTCCAGGGAATTTGAACCGACCAGCTTCGGAGAACACCTCTCCTAGTAAAACGTTGCATTGCATTTTTTCATCGCGTTTTGTTTTTGTTAACGTTGTGGTACAAGTGTTAATTATTTTTGGCAACGCTTGGCCACGTCGCATTTTAAACAAAATTTAGTAATAACGACTACCCCTTGGACTAGCAATGATGAGTTTTGATAAACAGCATATACCATCCATGGGACCAAGCATATTCTTTTCTACACATATCGAATTCCATACGTTTTTAGCTTCCGATAAACAAGTCCTCCCGGCGGTCCGATGCCGAGCTCTTTATCGGGATCGGTTTATCTTGATGATCACGAATCTCATCTTTATTTAGCGCAAGTATTTGGAACAAGTACATCACATAGTCACCTGTCCCAGGGTATAGCGAAAAAGGGTAAATGCTGCTTCGACCAATTGGTAGTCATTGTTGCTAAATTTTGCCTTTGTTCGAATTTCTGGTAAGACGGAGGTCTAGCTGGGTCCGAGCAAGACGAGTGAGATTTAGTCCGTGTTTAACGCCCAGTGGCACCAGCAGATTGTACGCCGTGCGGCAGCGAATTGTCATATACAAAGCTCAGTCTCTTCCCAGTTTCTGAGTAGATAAAAAAATTAGCAACATTTCTTTCCATGTTTTGTCCATGTTGTAAAACTACAAACAATTCTCTATCAGCAGTCATTTTACAGAAGGACGATTCGGCAAGGACTTCGGATCCGGCGGTCGAGGTGACGTGGGATTTAGCCATGTTTAGCGATTGCACCCGAAATTCTACTCTGTTCAAATTATTTATACTTTTCTCTTTTTGACGCTTGCGACAATGTTGACCAGCCTTTTCAGTGTTTCTGTCATTTTCCGATTCTGATATTTTGAAGTAGGTTAACTTTTTTTTTACATTTTAAAAATACGTCACAAAATGAAAATTGTGGTAGTGTTTGTCCCTACAAATACTTTTTTTGTAAAAATACCAAAACTACCAAATCCATGATGCAGTGTCTATTTTTTGTTTAATATTTATTGCATTTTAAGTAATTTATCTCTATCAACAATAGCAGAGGCGAGAGAGAAAAACGATGCGATACGGAACCGTGGTATGAGTGTGTGATGCGAGAAAAGGAGTGAATGAATTCAGACAAGAACGCAGAGTGCAGAGAGAAAGAGAGAACGGAGAGGAAGAGAAGAAGAAAGAGAAAGAGAGAAGAAGAGCCCGGCTAGAAACCGGGGATCACACAATAAGCCTCCAGGGTGCTGAACACGAGATATGCAACCCAGACGAGGATGAATATCGCTGAGCAGAGGTACTTGATGCGTACGGGACCGCCGAGTTCGCCTGAGACCTTTTTGCTGTATCTGGAAAAAATTGTAAAAATTATATCATGTTTCGGAAACAATTCGAAAAAAAAAAGTTCATGAACTGTCACACTTGTAGGACTTGAAATTGCGTAAAACGATTCAATTCTAAACGGTAGAACACCAAAAAGAAGTAAGTTTCTGTTTTCGGAAAAATTTTTTTGTCACAAGATTTAGATGCTGCACCAAATCTATCGAATGGATGCAAAATCTGCGAAAATTTTCCGAGAAAAACGATCTTCAAAAAAGGTTTTTTCGCGATTTCCGCGTTACAGAGTGAAACTATATGTAATTTTTCATGTAAAAAGTTGTCATGAATTCTCTTTTGGCAGAAGAAACTTCTGCACAGGATTTGAATTCAGCGCATTGAGGCCCATCGACTGAATGCACAAATATTCAAAGACCAGCCAAAGCGCGGCTAAAAACTCCACTAAAACCCAGCCAAAGCCAACCGAGCCAATTAGAAACTCCCGTTTCAGATGAGTAATATATAAAGGAGGCGGACGGTGGAGGTGGGGTGGATGTGGAAGTTAAAGTCCGAGAAATAAGTTAATGTTTAGCCAGAATCGTTTCAGCCTGCAAAAATAGGCGATATCGAACTTTAATTGTGCAGAGCGATTTTAGAACGTCCCGTGATCGTTAGATTTGTTAAGAAAAAAAAATTTCGAATTTCTCTTCGCGAATTTTGAAATTTTCCGAAGTTCGTCAACAGTGTGCCACAATTATTTCTCGATTTTAGAACGCTCCGTGATTGTTAGATTTGTTCGGGAAATCCTCCGAAAGAGGGCCGTAGCGAGCTGTAAAAACTCCGATGCAGACTCTTGATTGTTCGTGATTCTGGCTTGAAATCGCAATGAATAGAACAATTTATAGAAGTTCAAAGACAATAGCGAAGAGTAGAAATTTTTATGCAAAAGAGCTTATTGCTAAATAGAATATTCGTTCAGTATCGTTTCGCTAGCTGGCGTTTTTCCCGCGACTGTCTGAGAACAACCACTCCAGCGAGATAGCATTGTCTAGGAGGCGCAAATAGCAGTGAGCGGCATGTGCTTCCCCGTTGAGGAGGGCGACGGTAAATTTCTCGAATATAGGGTGGGGGATGTTTCGAAAATATAAGCGAATTTCAAAAAATAATTTTTTCGTGCAAAAAAAATTTGGGTCGATTTTACGCGTTCATGAGCGCGACTATCTCAATTTCTGCGTAAGATTTAGATTCAGGGCACCGAGATTTATCAAGCGGATGCAAAATCTGCGAGAAATGTTTGAAAATAAACGATTTTTAATGTGATTTTTTGTGCCGCATATTTAGGAGCCGATTTTTCGCGTACTGGAGTAACCCTATCGCAACTTCTCTATTGGTTTTGAACTCACATCTTTGAAATTTAACGAATGACTGCAGAATCTGTCGAAAATTTTCAAAAAATGAGCGATTTTCAAGAAATTTTTATTTTATTTATTATTTATATTTGTAAAAAATGTGATTTTTGGGCGAAAACTTTCAAGTCGACTATTTGCGCTACAGAGAGTCTGTCTCAACTATTCCGCCGGATTCAGATTCACCGCATCGACACCTACCGAATGGATGCACAATCTGCGGGAAATGTTCAAAAATAAGCGATTTTCAAAAAAGCTTGGTAAAAATTTTCGTGTCAATTTTTCGCGCTTTGGAGCGAGACTATCGCAATTTCTCGACGGGTTTTGTATCCGCTTCAAGATCTATCGAATGAAACAATAATCGATTTCAAATCGATGATCTCACCTGCGGAACTGCAGAACGGTGATGCAGATGATCGAGCCGAGAATAAACATGGTCACCGAGAAGGCTAACGACCCAGCGTTCACCCTGAAAACGAGTTTTTTCGTTTTTTTTCTGATTTTTTTAAAAAAATATAAAACCGAACTTACATGAACTTCGTTCCATTCCAAGCGTGTACGATGGCAGCTATGGCCCACGCAATTCCTATTCCCAGAAACACGTTGACAGCGTTCGAACCCGTGACATTACCTGTGAACGGATCACTCGAGCGATTACTGTAGCTATACGGTATACTGTAACCATACGGTATACCATCAACAACTAACCTATGGAACTATCGGCCCACTTGTCCTGAATCGCTGCCGTTTTCGACGCAAATGTATCTAAATTTGTCGATTGTTTTCTGACAAACGAGAACGCCGGGCTAATACCTACCAGGTACGCTCGTACCCATCGCCACCAAAGAGATAGCGGTTACGGTATCCTTCATGCCTACCGTACACCCGAAATGCGATGCCAAGTCACCGATAACCGCCGTCAACAGGCCTATCATTATGATGGCGAACACGAAGCAGAGCCAGCCTGGAAACGCAGTTTAACTCATAGATTGAAGGAGGGACAAAAATGTGCAAAAAGTGCATTAAAAAGGGTGATAGATAAAATAAAATGTCTGAAAATTAAGAATTCTAAACGTTATGCGCCTAAGGATGCGGATCCCTAAACCGGAACTTATCTAAAGATTGATGTGGAAATGTATGCAACCCTCATTTCCTTTTTCTTCGCAAATCAAGAGAAATGAATCAATGGTGGTTAAGATAATAGGCGACCGCAGCCAGATACATAATTGTATCGATATTATAATTAATCGATAACGATCGATAACAATTGTATGAAGGCTATGACCCGCGGCTCAGTTCGGAACTCGATTTCATTGTCACATCGTCGCATGTGTTGAACTACAACTACGACCAAAGTAGAGCAAGCATATAACCCATGCACTATCAATCAGGTCCAAAATCCGAGGCCTCGGCCGAGTACATGGCGCAATCCTCACCAAGCACATACCAGAGAATTTCCTTTTTTCTTGGCTTTCATTCAAGCTATGAATCGTTTTGATTGGTTCACTTTCTCCAAAGTTATGGCATTTCAAACAGAGGGTACATTTTTTGAGACACCCCGTATTTCCCAGACGACAGTGCTTTTATGTCACGGTATCGCGGCCACCTTTGTGGGCCACGTCTCCCTCCGACCTCTCAGGGAGATAGTCTTAGTTACTGTTAACTTTCTTCAGACTAGAAAAGCGGAATTCTCAGTATATTTTACAAATAGACATGTAGTATACAAATATGGGCAACCATGAGAGACAAGCACAGTAAGAAAGACTACCCCCAATAGGTCGGTGGACCACAAAGGCGGCCACGATACCGTGACAAGCGAGAAGCGTGGAAGACTTGCTGGACTGTAGGACACTATGTACTGAGAAATCCTTGACGGTTGCTCACGTGACAGAAAGTTTTAGGGGTTTGGTGATTTCGTGCCTTCTTTAATCGTGACTTTCAGTTATGAATGTGCCGATATCGAACGATTTCTAATCCGAAATGTTACAAGTTGCCTACTTCGGGTGTAAATAACTCTTGAAATTTATGGACTGTATCTACAGAAATTATAAATTCGTAGACTCCACTTGTTGGTATTTGAGACAACAAAGTCCATTAAAACGAAACTACGGAACCCAACGTGCAACGTTTCATGAAATGTAGCCATATTTCAAATTTTGCTTCCGCTCAATTTTGAACGTAAACTTTTCTCAGGGGATGAAAATGGTACAGGTTATTTCGTAGTCCAAAAACGTACCGCAGCTCTGATCGATAAGGCAGGGAAACAATAGTAGGACCACAAGTACACAAACTTTCGGGTAATCCCACTACTAGTGCACTTATTTACTTTCTTTCTACGATCATACAAGAAAACCTCGTTAGATGTCTTGACTCGGTTCAACTGTTGGCTATCATACAAAAACGTCCTTTCTGAGGTGCATACATAGAAAGAAGAAAATAAAAATAACAACTCAGAACTCACAGCTCAGTAACCTGAGAGATAAAAAAACCAGTAAAAAATTCAAAAATCACCGTTGTAATAGTCAGTTGGTGGAATCAGAGCGAATAGCAGTTTCCACGGCAAAGAAACGTAGTGCATAATCTTCTCCTTAAGCGTGATATTGCCGTCTTCGTCTGGAATTCAATATCAAAGAAGATTCAAAATCGAACCCAAATTTAAAGTTAAGGTTTTTAAAACCTATAGAAAATCGTAAAACTGTTATTTGTTCATGCTATCCAGAGAAAATTGTGGTGCAAAACACTCCACTGCCAATGAGTTCAAGTTATAGACGCACGCAAAGCTCCGCCCTTTTTTGTCCCCACAACTGCTCCAGTGATGGTTGATTGGCAGCTACTCATGCTAATGGAAAACCACTGTGCAGTAGTGGCTGGAGGAAAGGGATGGCGGCGCGCCTGCCCGATGAGAGATATGGCGCAGGGAGTGTGTTCGCGCCCGTCAGCCAAACGACTCGGGTTCAAATCCGGGCGCGACGTCGAATGACGACCAAGTTATCCCTGTCTGAGTACAGTTGAGGACATCGAGAAGTTCTGACGACTCGTGATGTTTTGGCGGAACTTGCTTTTAGCATTACTGGGAACGTTTCAAAATAAAAAGGAGTGTTTCGGGATAAGATCAATAAAACATTGGTAGTTCTCCAGAAATTCACTTATATGTATTTTCTTTTGTGAAATTTTTGTAAAATTACTCTGTCTATTCATGAGAGAGAAACAGAAAAAAGAAACTATCAAACAATTTCAAGCTTTAATTACAGCGATAAGAACTAACCGCACCTCTTTAAGTAGCGAAAAAATGGGTGGGGAGTTTTGGAATCCTACGGAAATGGCTTACGATACTGAAATAAAATAAAAAAGCATATTCAACAAATTTGACGTTGCAATTTTGTCGTTTTTGAAATAATCGCTATTTAAGTGAGTGTCAGGCAGCTCTTACTATGTATTGAAAGATTTGAATGAGCTGAAAACGATTTCAGATAAGCCCCGAAACATCTCTGAAGTGAAAAATGAACGATTTTCTGAAAATTTTCGTTTCCGAAATTAGGAATTTTGACCTTCTTCGATGGTGACGGCCTCGTTAAATTGCTGCTTCCAACTGCTCGTGCCGACCATGATCGACGTATTGGCATTGGCGAGCATTCGATCCACAAAACCTTTAAACTCCTTGTCTTCGGTGATCACCACCTTGCAGCGGCTCAACGACAGTATCGGTCGACCTTCGCTTCCTTCGTCCTGGAAAGAAAATTCGTCTATCTCTATTCATTTACGTATACAGGAGGCAGGCTACATAGAGCCACAATGGGAAATATTGAAAAATAAGTTTTTCTTCCTAAAAAGCGTCTTCGAAAACAACAATTAGTAATTGAAATACTCTACGCTACACTTTTTTCTTTGTTTGTTTGTTTATTACATGGAAGTACCATGTGCAATAACAATATAAACCGACGATAACGTAACATCGAACAAAGAGGTAAAACGGACCTGAGTAACATAGAACTTTAACGAGCACCTAAAACATTTGGTTAACACAAATAAGGTAATGTCGATAAAACAAATTAGGAACAATTTGGAAGGACAACTGGAATGAATAGAATAAACGGGAATGAAGAAGAGGCAACGAGGATGGGAAGAGCATTAAAAGTTCTATGTATGTTCTAGGTAGAAATCGAAATCGTGCCTTTTTCTTTGTTCACTTTTTTTCTTACGTGATCCCAATCAGAGAATCGAACTTGCATTGAGATCACCAATTTCGCAAAATCCCCGTTGACATTTATTCACAAAAGGAAATCTACTGTAACTCCCTCCAACAGACATTATCGGAACTTTCTCGCATTATCGAAGCCTTCTTGCATTATCGGAACTTTCTTGCATTATCTAAGCTTTCTTGCATTATCATGACTTTCTTGCATTATCGGAGCTTTCTTGCATTTTCGGAGCTTTCTTGCATTATCGGCACTTTTTTCCATTATCAGAAGTTTCATGCATTCTCGGAACCTTCTTGCATAATCGGAACTTTCTTGCACTATCGGAACTTTCCTGCATCAACTGGCTTCATTTGAATAACATATGGAACACGGTTGACGAATTCTATGATTACTATACGAAAATATGCAATGAGTTGATTGCTGAGCACGTTTCTCTTTCATATCGTAGAACACCCAACGATCCATACCCAAAGCACCTTAGTCAGCTATGTATAATACTAATAGGACATCTGTCACTAGAGGAGGTTCATCAAATTTCGCTATCGCCAGGACTAGAAAAAACTGTAGGTTGCACTTTTCCACCAACAGAGTCGTTCCCAGTTATGTACTTCGTAGCAAAAGGCAACCTATTCCTGTGAGCCACAATGCTTTCAAGAAAATGATAGATAAACTATTGCTTTAGACAAGACGGTGTTCTAGTTTTTTGTTTTTCCTTTAATCTTTCTTTCTCTGCATATTATTTGGTCTTCTTTGTCAGCTTTTAATGCTCTTCTCATCCTTGTTACCTCTTCCTCATTCCCGTTTATTTCAATTGTCTTTTCAATAGTTCCTAGACTGTTTTATACACATTGCCTTGCTTGTTTTAGCCAAATGTTCTTTAAAGATCTCTGTTACTCAGGTCCATTTCACCTCCTTGTTCGATGTTGCGCTATTGTCAGTTTGTATTGTGCAGCACATGGTACTTCCATGTAAGGTAAAGGTAAAGGTAAAGGTGCCGGCGTTGATCAGTCCCCTGAGGACGCGCCGCCGCATTCGTGTTCCATTCAAATCGTAGAGGCATAGTGAATGCGTATTTGGCCTATACAATGACCTGCGGGGGCCAGCCGCTATACCAGGTCAGTGTCTTTACCTTCCCAGACAAGTCTGGTACCAATTTACCCGACCCCGGAGGGATGGAAGGCTTGGTTAGCCCGGGCCGGAATCGATCGCTTGACCGTGCGGGTGACAGCAGTGCCTCTTGCCGCTGCGCCACGCGGGCCCCATGTAATAAAAACAAACAAACAAACAAAGCACGTTTGCGTCTTAAGTCAAAAGTTGATTCCATGCATTCTATGGGCGGATAGCAAAGCTCGAAGATACGCCCGCAAACTTAAACGAGCATTGTTACGCTTCGAAATCAGGAAGGAAGCCAGTATAGCTGCAAATAAAAATGTAAAGAAGTTTTTCGGGCACTGCAGGAGAAAGCTAAAGTTGTCTGATAATATTCCCAACTTATCTACTGAGGATGGTAGCCATTAATACAGATTGGGTAAAAGCTGAAAAATTTGCCAAATATTTTAAAACAGTATATAAGAGCCTATCTGGTAGAGACAATAGTAGGAAACATATATAAAACATTTATAATAACAAATAAAACGAAGAACAAAAAGCATGCAGCAAAAGACGGCGAGGAACTGATGAAATACGTCACTGGGAGTACGGTAACGGACAATCGCGGCAGGACCCTAGAGTTGACAAACAGGCATCGTGGTTTCGCTTATTTATTAGTACGATTGTTTACAGTGTTTTCAGGCGAATTACATGTTTCAATATTTCCACGCTCCAGTCCACATTTTGTATAAATAGATAAATAAATAAGTAAATAAATAAATAAATAAACCATAACAGCCTCACATCGTCTGCCATCGTTCGGTGCCAGACAGGTTCACCCAGTTCGATGTAGAAGTCCTCGCTTTTCTCGTATTCGTCGTCGTTCACGATCGGAATTCGAATTTCAGCTCTTCAAATTGAAAATACATGGGGTAAGGGTATAGAGTAAACCACTAAACGAGTCGTACTTGATCTGTTCGTCGTCGAATTTCAGCACGCCTTCTTGGTGTTCGTAGTCGTCGCCGGCTTTGGCCTGACCGTCCACCGTCTTGTACGGGATCGACACCTCCCCTCGGGCACCGCGGGTACGAATAACCTATGAGTGGTAGGTAGAGCTACTTTTCTAACCCGGGTGGGGGTAATCTGCTTGACTGAGACTGACCTCAGCGACGAATTCGCCGGCGCTTTCCACCACTTTGAACTTCTCTGAGGCGAAACCGAACGCACCGGCGTGATCATCGTCGACAATGAGCACCGTGGCCGTTGAAGCGGCTCCGAGTCGGACTGGAATCGGTGTGAACTGCTGCGGAGAATGAGCACGTACCTGAAGGTATAATAAAGCTGAAGGTAAAGGTAAAGGTATCAGGGGTGATCAGTCCCCTGAGAATGCGCCACGCATTCATGTACTATTCAGAATGGTAGAGGGAGAGTGAATGCTTATTTGGCCTACACAATAGTTTAGGGGGGCCACCCGGCCACAAATACCATGTCAGTGTCTTTACGTTCACAGACAAGTCTGGTATCAGCTTACCTAACTCCGGAGGGATGGAAGGCTTGGTAAGCCCGGGGTGATCGATCGCTAGACCGTGCTGGTGTCAGTAGCGCCTCCTAATTCTGAACCGAGTGCGCTCTAAGGTATAATTTTACCTGTAAATATCGAACGAATCTTCCAGCTGCTTTTCTGTGTACGGGGGACAGGGAAAATGAACTGATTATAGGCAAATGTGCTATATCTGCGACCTCATACCGAAGAGTGAAGAAAGGAGACCCAGTTCGGTTTCAAAACATTGGAGACCAGGGCCCGGATTCAAGAACGCTACAAGCGGTCTTCGATACCTCATCGGCGCTATACCCACTCGATACCGCGAATCTGCGGCCATTTCTCATTCGTGAAGAACGGGGTTTCGGACACCTCGACGGCTTACGGCGCAACTGCCGCAATGGCACTCACTGTGGGCATCTCATAGACTCCGCCGTTAGGCCTATGGTATACTCCGGCAACGGGCCCGTCGCAGCGGAGCTAAAAATGCATGGCTCGCCTCTATACAGCATTGCAGCTGGGATTTTTGTATGCTGCTGTGTGCGGGGACTCGGATAGTTTACCACAAGAGCAAAAAAGATGGTGCAGATCCTCTGAGGACAGTACTGTGGCTTTTGTCGCAGCTAGCTGCGACGTCGCAGCTAGCTGCGATAGACAAAGTGCGCTGCGACTAGCCGGCGCCAGCTGCGACAGGTCGGGCACCACTGCTCCGAGTCCCCGCACACAGCAGCATACAAAAATTCCAGCTGCAATGCTGCATAGAGGCGAGCCATGCATTTTTAGCTCCGCTGCGACGGATCCGTTGCCGGAGTATAGCATAAGCCTTAGGCTTTAGCTGAGAACCGCGGCGCAGCTAGAAGAAATGCTCCTGCGTTGCGGTTGGGCCAGAACCATACGTCCGAGTGGGTGAGAGATTGCGTTTAACATGGGAAGTTTAGTGTAAGTAGACAAAGGTCTCGCGTCGAGGTCTCCGAAAACCTGCCTCAACGCGAAGTGTCGGAGACCTCTTCTAAACCCCGTCTAAACCGCGGCGCGCGTTCACGAATATCGGTTTGTGCACCGTTCGGAGTACGTTTCGAGGTATATAGCATCGACACCCGTCCTGAATCGGGGCCGGGCCGAGAAGGAAAAGGAGTGATTTGAATCTGTTTCACAAAATCATTCGCAATGCTCATAACATCTCAGTATGATTCTTTCCCCAAAGGTTTTTATAGCAGGCCACATAAGATACAGAAAGTAAGTTGCGAGAAGACGTTATACCTGTGATAAGCGGACCAAAAACTGCTCGTCTTCCTCATAGATGTCGTTGTCGACGATGGCGATTTCAATCTCTTGTCTGAAATTGGGTTTAGCTTAATCGCGATGTTTGGTTAATTCCGAGTAACATAGATGATCTTGTGAGTAAAACAGAAGAAGCATCTTACTCCGTAACTCCAGGCTTGAATGTCAGCATTCCTTCGACAGGAACGAAATCCGAGTGTTCCTGAGCGGTGTCGGCTACGGTTCTGAAGAAAAAAGAACGGCTGTGTCGGGGTTCATCAGTGGAGAAGGTAAATTCACCACATGAAAAAGGCGAAAGGGATACGATAAGGAGAAAAAACGGAAAGGAGGAGCAATTGCTGACCTGTAGTGCACAGTGACGGTACAGTTTTCGTCCACAGAACCACGATCACACTTCACCTTCACCTTGATGGTGCCGACGTTCTCGAGGCACATGTAGTGAGCCGGATCGAACCTAAAGATGAGCAGCACTACTGATATTGCAAATATACATCATTTATTAGTTCCATGAGACAGAACGCACTCAACAACAGCGACGTCGAGCTTTTTTATTAGCGGCTCAACAAGTTCTTCGGCTTTCCTCTTCAGCTTCTTCTTCGTGATGTCTCCTTGACCGACCAATTGACGTGTAGCCTAAACGCAGCCCTCTATAGGGACCCTCTGTTATTTTTACACAAATCAGTAGTTTTGTTTCTTTCACGGCAAATAGCGCGTTGATAACGGATCATCCCTCTGCCCATAGGCTCTGAACATTCTGGGTACTTGTCAAACGGTGCTCCATCTACTTCAATACGAATAGATACGGTGTGCTTCTTATTCTGGCCGCAATTTAGGTTGAGTCTTCGTTATATTGAACCAATGTGTTAGTTAAACCAATACGTTACCCCGAGGAATACTTCTTCTCTCCTTCAAGGTCGGGGTCGGCCATGAAGGGGAGAAAAAGTAGTCTTCGGGGTAACGTATTGGTTTTCATCACTCCGGCGTTGGATTATTTGGTACCAGACTTATATGGGAGGATTGAGACTGACTGGGTATGGTAGCTTGCCCTCGTAACCCACTATACCCAGTCTCTGTATAGGCTAAAACCATATTCATCATGCCTGTACATTTCTGAGTGGCACACGAATGTGCCAGACGTTTTTAGGGAACTGATCAACGTCGATCACACTACCCTTACCTTAAATTCCATAACTCAGCCCGTGACTTAGCCATTTACTAACAAGTCGTGAACCTTCCTGAGGTATCGGATATCCCAGTCCTCACTGTTCGCAAATCGGTACGAAGAGGGTTAGTTAACCACAGAGACCCTCGCCTGTTGATGTTACCCGGAGTAGAATCTTGAAGCAGTTCCACGTCCGCGACGATGGAACACCAGTACGGCGGCGCGTCCTCGAGGAACTGATCAACGCCGTCACTTTACCTTTAGTTTTACCTTCACGTAGCATATTGGTTTACCTATCCAGGATTGGGATAAGCAGCTGGGTAATGTTTGTATTAGGAGCAGAAATTCAAGACCCAAACGAGGAGCAATGGGAGTTACCAATGTCAATGACCCAGTATGGCTTCACATATAAGTCTCATTCCGGTATTCAAATATCTTCGGAATTCTTCGAATTAGGTCTTCCTTCCTTTGTAATTTCCGTCACCCACAGATCTGTCGTCTTCGATGAAAGGATTTTTTGCGAAGGCAGTGAAGTACCTGTATCCGGTAGAAGGCGCGACTCTTCTTCTGCTTGCTCACCACTCGCTCTGTGGCCAACTTTTCCAGTTCCTCTACGGGCGCATCAGGATGTTGACTCCTGGAAATCTCTCAAAATGGTCAAATCATGAAATACGTAGCAACAGCAACAAGAGGCACAAAAATGAAAAAAAATCAATTCGGATAGAAGCAGGGAATCCGAAAGGGTAGAGCCACCTACCGTAAGCTCTTGAAGATCTCCAGGTACTGCTTCCGATGTTCTTCAAACGCCAGCGCATCAGCATCGGTCGTGTTGGCGATCAGCGACATTCTGAAAAATCAAAAAAGAAGATGGCGAAAGAAGAAAAGTTAAAAAGCAAAGCGTTCTGCTTCTTTTGTTCATTTCTCCTTTTACGTTTCAACTAACAACACTTGTAAGAAGCGTCTATGCCTACCCATCAATGCTATGCTATTAACCTAACAGTCTTCAGCAATATTCTAACCACGAAGCACATACATACATAATTCTACTGTTAGGACTACTATTTAGGCTATTAAGCTTCCCTAAAGATCATCAGGAAAAATAGGAAGCTGATTCGACGAAGACATAAGGTTAGCAATCGCGACGATGACATTGAGGACGTTAGGTTCAGAAGGGGTATCGAACCATGCCGTACTCTAAATTTTCCAGATTCCTGGTTAGATTTACCCCTATTGTGGTCGAAATCCCGCCCGGAGAGACCCATTCGAAAAGCGGCTCTACACTATCGGCTCCAGCCTTACCTTCCACTCCATTTACCGATAATATAAACGCCTACAGTCCACATATTACTCGCGAATTCGCGGAGAGGTGCTGAAAACACAATCTCGCAAATCTCTCCACCTGTCGTAACGGAAAGGCGAGAGATCCACGACCATGACTTTTATTAGCAAAAAAAAAAACGAAAACTAGAAAACCTGACATCCGTTTCGCTCCTACCCTTACAAGGAGAGCCTTTCTGGATGTGCCAAGCTTTCGTGATGCAACTTTTACAGGATGTAGGGTCCGTTGTAGGTACTCGAAAACCATAGTTCATTTTTCCTCTAGGCACCTCTGTGATGGGGAAAACGGCTGCCGAAAAAATGGAAGGCGAGCACATCACCTAACGTAACTTACCTTAAACGGACGCAAATTCAGAAACTAATCTTAGATTCGTGATCAGCGACCCAAATAACCCCCACATACGATGTTTGGTCCAAATCGGTCATTTTGACCCAGGTACCTCACCCACCCCATAGCGAGCGCTCACCAGTTGTCGTCGATACGACGACCCCCACGTTCCTCACCCCGCCCCCTTTTGGGGTCAGGGTGTGCCTCACCTGTTAACTACATTACTCTGCTACTAGACCAAGCAATAAACGGTCAACTACTCCTGTCTCTCGGCTACACACTACATCCACTGAACCACCCCCAACATTTTTCTAGTTTTTCTCTGCTCTCCTTGATTTGGCTTATGCCATTTTGAAGTAGCGCTATTGTTGTTCTGCACTCTTCGTATGTGTCCTCGTCTACAATGGGAAATTCGATCTTTTTCGTATATTCCCTGTATCGATTAGTTAGGTTTTTGAGTGTTGTTGCACTCAGTGAAATGGGCGTCTTATGAAAGTATAGCGCCATAGTGTTTTTTTTTGCAGTTCAGAGCTTATTTGCTTCTATGAACTTTTGTCTGCTTGCTTTTCAAGCTGCTGAGTTCAGAGCTTTCGTCTCTATGAACTCTAAAGGTGGCTTCGTGAGTGTTGTGCTCCGAAGCGCTTCCTTTCTTCTCCAAACTGCTTGGAGGGCTCGCTTTTATTTGCGATAAAGGTGGTTCCTGATACTGTGTACCGGAACGCTTCCTTTCTTCCCCTTAATAGGAGGCGATCGAGTTGTTTCGATCTTCGGTTTGTAAATAACCGACTTATGAGCTCTTAGTACGAGCTAATAGTATTTCTTTAAGCGTCTAAGATTTTACTCCTAGACACCAAAGAAATACAGGGAATTTTGGCCGATGCACCAAAATGTTGGGGGTGGTTCAATGGATGTAGTGTGTATCCGAGAGACAGGAGTAGTTGACCGTTTATTGCTTGGTCTAGTAGCAGAGTAATGTAGTTAACAGGTGAGGCACACCCTGACCCCAAAAGGGGGCGGGGTGAGGAACGTGGGGGTCGTCGTATCGACGACACCAGTCAGAGCTCAAGAAACGAGAATAAAATTCATGATCAGCAGTTTAGATGAGACTTTCAGGCAGTTCCTGGGACGAAGGCAGTGGATGCAGAAGATTTCCTGACAACTAGAGTCTGAATGGTGGCAAATTATTACCAGTGGTTCAGTAGAGACTGAGCCTTGGGCAACTCTACCGACACCTGACACGAGGCTCGAGACATCATGGTCATCCATTTCGCCCAAACTTCGCATGTGGGGGTTATTTGGGTCGCTGATCACGAATCTGACATTAGTTTTAGAGTATTCATGTGCATTTGCGGTATCTACGGTGATTTAATGACGTGCAGGTTCGATCCATAGGAAAGTAACTCATACAAGCGCAGGAATACGTGCTGTTTACTTACAAGAAGCGTTAACCCCGTAGAAATTGCATCCAGTGATTATGCAAGCACATAGTAACGACAGCCGAATAAGTGCAAAAGTTGTAGCTTGTTGCGGGACCGAACTCACAAGTTCCCCACAAGAGACCACATCACTACCACTGCGCTAAGTAAGCACGTCCTCGGCGGCCTCTGATGAGCACGCGCGGTCTGTGTGATGTGCTTGCCTTCCATTTTTTTGGCAGCCGTTTTTCCCATCACAGAGGTGCCTAGAGGAAAAATGAAGTATGGTTTTTGAGTACCTACAAGGAACCCTACATCCTGTAAAAGTTGCATCACGAAAGCTTGGCACATCCAGAAAGACTCTCCTTGTTAGAGCTCGTTAAGACGCCGCGCGGCGAAAATGCAAAATTGAAACGCAACCAATAATAAACGTCCTTGATCGAATTTGCTCCTTTGCATTAGTGGCGCAGTCCGGTGGCGCCTCACATAGGCTAACTTACTGGTCGTTCGGGGGGTTTTTTTTAGAAGACTGCTATTCCTTATTAAAGGACATTTTGACGAAATTCACTTTTTTCGTTTAATTTCTTCCCTTTGTGATTATATGCCTAATTTTTTTGCTTACACGCGGAGCCACCGGATTGCGCCACTAACGCAGAAGAGCAAATTCGATCAATGACGTTAATTATTAAATGCGCCTCGATTTTGCATTTTCGCCGCGCGGCGCTTAAACGAGCCCTTTAACGATATTAGCAAAGAGTAAGATCATCTCTGACAAATAAGGTTCATAAATTAAAATTGTGACCCGTCAGACCTGTAATCCTCTTTGCCGTTCTCGACCGCTGCTGTCTTCTCCTTCGGGCTTCGCCTGGTTGAACGACGTCGACTGAAGAAAGACTGCAGAGGGTTGTCGAGAATCCTGAATAACTTCCTTTTGATAAAGCATGGGTATCAAATTGGTAAGAAGCCACCGTTGCCCGAAGATTCCCGTGTAGGTGTCGGCGACGTATGCAGAGAGCACGGTGAGAGGGAAGAAGATGAACGTGAGAACACCTTCCCAGACCTGAAATCGTGGAGAATACTCCCTGATGGCTAAAAATGTCGCTGTACTATCGTCAAATCAATTGATAAAATGCAGATATCCGTGATATACCAGCCACTAAAAGGTAAAAGGTAAAGGTGTCAGCATTGACGAGTCTGCTAAAGACCTGCCGCGCCAAATGTCTTCCATTTAAATCGTAGAGGTATGGTGAATGCGTATATGGCCTATACAATAGCTTGCGGGAGCCAGCTGTTATACCAGGTCAGTGCCTTTACCTTACCACACAAGTCTGGTTCCAACTTGCTTTCCCGGACGGATGGAAGGCTTGGTTAGCCCAGGCGGGATCGATCGCTCGATCGTGCGGGTGTCAGCAGCGCCTCTTACCACTGTACCACGCGCGCCCTTACCAATCACTACTAGCTAAAAAAAACAACAAAAAACCAAGGAAATTCGCTGGTAAACCGTCGAGGCTCTTCGGCATGAACTCGCTGATTAGCACCTACTACAGTACCATCAAGAACCTTCTAAGCAGGAAAATTCTCAGAAGCTCAACGAAAACCATTGAAAAGTCGCCGATTCCTTCAAGAATCGGATAACAAATACGGTAAAAGGTAAAGGTAGCGGTAAGGGTATGGGGTTAATCAGCCCCCCTCCCAAGAATGCGCCACGCAATCATGTACCATTCAGAATCGTGAAGGCATGCTAAATGCGTATTTGGCCTATACAATAACTTGCGAGGGCCATCCGCTTTACCAAGTAAGTGTTTTTACCTTCCCAGACAAGCCTGGTATCAATTTACCCAACCCTGGCAGAATGGAAGGCTCGGATGGCCCGGGCGGGGATCGATCGCTTGACCGTGCGGGTGTCAGTAGCGCCTCTTATCACCGTAACACGCGCGCCATACAAATATGGAATTACCCAAACGCTTACCTCGACTTCATTTGGACTGAAAACGCACAGAATCAAGTAGAGCCAAATGTAGGCGAACGTCGACCACAGCACTGTTACCCAAAACACGTGTCCGTGTTGAACCCGTCGCGTTTCACCGGCCGGAATCACCTGCAGGGTTAACGCTCTTAGATTTGGATGTTTATTCACATATTGACACATTTTTACTTTATTTAGGTTTTTTACAACTATAATTTGCATAAAGGTGGATTTCAAGGCATTCGATCAGATAAGTCAATGGATCTGTAAGCATTTTCCCGTCTATGGTGCAAATGTTTTAGAATAGGAGGAGACAACTATCACTCAATGTCGTCAAAAATGGGAAAAATCGTGTATCGCATGTAAAGATGTTACGTATAGTGCTGATTGAGGCTGAAAATCTCCATAGCACTCTGTACGTTGCCCAAACTGACTTCAGAATAGGATGATTCAGCTACTTAATAAAAAACTAAATCTTTCTGTTCTATCTGACAAAGTGGTTTTGGAAAATGTCTTCAAAATTAGGAAAATTCCATTCTTTGTATCGAGTGAAAAGTTACTGTTGAGGACACGTTTGGTATCAAAGTGATGCTAATAACGTGCTGAAGACATATCTGATAAAAAGATTTGGAATTTTTCACAATTTTCAATCTCCTGTACGCAAGAAGTCCCTAGGACACTCCAATGGCAAGGTTCGGGTGGACGTGAAAGAATTAGCAGGGCTTCGAAGAAAACCGCCCGTAACTAGGTCACCTATTATAGCTGGAGTAAATGTAAAGGAATATTTGAGCTCAGCATCAGAAGACGAATCGAATGGTGTTTTCGAAATTGCCCAAAGTTCACTAAGAACGATTTGGACGCTAACAAACGCCCACGAGCAGGGGCGACCCGTTTTGGGACAGAAGTTACGAGCGGTATTGTAAAACTTGTTGAAGAAAAACCCAACATCGAGTCAGGCAACAAATCGTTAGTAACCTTGAATGGAATAAAAAACGATGTGAAAAAGGGAAATGAACTTACCGAAATGCAAACAGCTATGATAATAAACAGATTGAATGCCGCCGAGCCGACAATGGTGCTCGGTCCCAGGTCTCCTGTAAAGATAGCCTTAAAGCTAGCTGATTCGCTGGAGCGAATTTTATAAATTTGAAACACCGCCACCATCGGCACAAAGGCTCACCGGCTTCGAAGTTGTTGCCGAAAATCTCAATTACGGAGAGGAGAATCTCCGGCGCTGACGAGCCTGCAAACAGAATGTGTTGCAGCGATTTGTAAAATAAAGGAGTTGTTAAAAGGATAAGGGCCCATTCACCCTTTAATACGGCAGTAAATTAGAAGTGGTAAAGAGTGGGAAAGAAAGGTATGTAACATAAGAACAGCCTCCTACCTACAACCAACATTTCTAGTCCCAACGCGAAAATTACCGTTTCCTAGCAGTAGCAGTACCGGACGTGCCGAGACGATAAAACGGCGACAGCGGCGCTTCTTTTGCGCCAAATGGTGCTGTTTTTAGGGTCCACGCGTGGTAACCCGAACAGAACCAACTCAATTCGTCTACGCCGCGTGCCCACGGGGGTCCCTACGTGGTCGCCCAGCCGAAGGTGAAGCCTCGTAGAGCGATGAGTCAGCAGACGTAGATTAAAAGGGGCAAAAATGAAAATGGAGAGGTCAAGAAAATCGTTTGTTAACAGGTTCCACGAATGTGAGAAATCCGTATATTGAAAGATAGAGGTCGAGCTGCTGAGTTCAAATACGTACCTATTTTTACGAATAAATCGATTTTAAAGAAAATATAGAGAAACGACGGTTTCTACGCAAGAAAGCGCCGCTGGCGCCGTTGCGACACGCCCGGTACTGTAAGGGCTTGTTCAGACGACGCGCGTCGAAAATGCAAAATCGAAGCTCAATCGATAATTAACGCCCTTGATCGAATTTGCTCTTTTGCATTAGTGGCGCAGTCCGGTTGCGCCTCATATAGGCAAACTTACTGGTCGCTCGGGTTTTTTTAGAAGGCTGCTATTCCTTATTAATGGAAATTTTGACAAAATTCACTTTTTTCGTTCAATTTCTTTCCTATGTGATTATATGCCTATTTTTTTTGCCTATATGAGGCGCAACCGTCCTGCGCCACTAACGCAAAGGAGCAAATTCGATCAATGACGTTAATTATTGATTGAGCTTCAATTTTGCATTTTCGACGCGCGTCGTCTGAACAAGCCCTAATTGTTGCGGAACAGCAACCACTCTTCCCGTTGCTGCCCTACTCTGGTTTTACTGCTGAAGTCGATTGTGGATAAACGTGGGTTCTTTATAGGTTCTCTTTAGATATATGATGGCGATAGAGACCTGTCAATTTTTCTGATCAAGAAAATGTTCGCAGTGGTAACTATTAGGTTAACGGATACCGGTTTTTCAAAATGAGACGTTTTCGCTGGTATAAATCCCGCATTTTGCCTGCCTAAGTCGTTTGTACGAGATCTATCGCAACAAAAGGCCTTCCCACGATTTTTTGTGCGGAAATATCTGCTTGAAACTCTCCATTTCATCAATTTTAGGAGAGCCATAGTGACAAATCGCCGTGTTGAAACGCCACGGTCTCGTGGGAAAAATTCTTCCAATTTTGTAGCAAATGACCGCCATTTTTCAGCTGTTAGACGAGCAAAAAGTGAAATACCGTAGGAACATGGTTATAAATTGCTCTGCAGCGTTTTGTACTTTTTAGATGGCGACTAGAACACCATTGGATGAGTGAGAATTGCTCTTTTGCCAACGTTGCACAGCCAGCGCAAACTAAAATTTTGGATCGCGGTGGCTTCTAAGAATAGTTCGTTGGCGTAAACCCATCATACTGGAGGGATGAAAAAACGATAAAAAATTTAGATAGTTCGACTCGGTGTAGGCCTAGCCACGCAACGATGACCACAGTAATTATGGAGATCACATTTTTGACTAGATGTGGTGGCACTATTCCAGTTCACGGACTCCACTGCCCGGAAAAAACCTTTTTAACCTAATCTTACCGAAACTTCAGCTATTGGGGTAACATGTGGTGTTGAACACGATTCTGGCATCAATTTTCCAAATTTCGGTCGGAGACTGCGGGCTCAGAGCTCGTCTAGAGTTAATTCATATGCAGTAACGATTATGATGTTCTTCTTCTTCTTCTTTAGCGTTTGTCCCGCTTTGAAGCAGGGTCCGCTTTACCAATTCTTTGACGCCATACCGCTCTATTCCGCGCGTGGTCTGGATGAATTCTTTCTGCCTTCAGGTCTACGTGTATCGTATCCAGCCAGCGCTGCTTCGGGCGTCCCCTCGATCTTGTACCTTGTATGTTGAGACCGAGTCCAATCTTGCATACCGTGTCGTCAATTGCTCGGAGCACGTGCCCGTACCACCTCACACGGGACTCGCGAAGTTTGTCGGGTATTGGAGCCACCCCGAACCTTTGCCTTATCTCAGCGTTAGTAACGATTATGATGTTGATTTTCTTGAATTCCGCTCGATTTAGGCCGTTATGGAGGGATTCAGTTAAACCATGAAGGTGTGGGGGCGGGCGTGAGGAGCAGGGGCTTGAATCTGCCGAAATCGATCGAAATCTGAGAAAGGGACATCAGATTCGTAATCAGCACAGATAAAATATCACTAAATGTTTTGACTGAACCTAGCGGTAAACCTACGATTTTTCGAAAAATCCAGTCGATTCAGCATCAAAGCATCACTAAATGCTTGTGAATTTGAAACCTAGCGGTAAACCTTTTCCGAAAAATCAAGCGTAAACCTCCGAAAGAACCAAATCATCACTAAATGTGTGAATTTGACTGAACCTAGCGGTAAACCTCGATTTTTCGAAAAATCCAGTCAAAGAGCCTTAAAATCAACGAAGGGCCGTATATATGTAGTGAGAAGAAGGGTGGTCAGCGGTGATGGTATATAAAAGTACCCAAGACGTTTAACGGACCCGTTGATTAGCATTATCGGAGAACCAGCGCAGCCATAAACAGCGCCGAAGATTCACCGAATTGTACTCAGAATGAAACACCGGCGTTACTGTTATTAGAGGCATGTTCCCATCCGTTCCGTATATATCGAGAAATCCTATAGTTGGTTGTCCACGGGTGGACAATGAAGCAGTGTTGGCTGAGCAGCGATGAAACAGTGTTGGCTGAACAGAAGAGCACTGTTGTTGTTTTATCAGACAAAATTTCGTTGCTGTGCTATCTTCAGTGCCTTATTACACTTGGCAACCAGTGATAGCGACTCGATCTCATAAACCCCATGGTTTAACAGTGCTGAATAATCACCGAATTTGTACTCAGGATGAAACACCTGCGTTATGGATGTTCCTATAGCTCGTTATCCACAGGAGGGCAATGAAACAGTGTTAGTTGTGCAGAAGAGCGCTGTCAAAGCGGTTCTACTTTTTATCCACTGTGGACAATGAAGCAATGATGACTGAGCATCGCGATCGCGACTCGTCTCATGAACCGCATGTTGCAGACACCATCGCTTGGTTAGGGGTGCAGCGTGCATGTGCCAGAGAGCGTTGTTTTTGGTAAGAGTGAAAAGCGCGTGAGAACAGTAGAGAGCGCGGCCTCGGCGGAGAGCTGAAGTCAGAGTAAACAGCAGTGAGCGCGGCCTTCGTGAAAAGCATGCAATAAACCCCGCAAGGGCTTACTCGATTATTATATACGGAACGGATTTAGACAAAGTTTCAGCCAAATCAGTGATTTTGACCTGATCACCCACCTTAACGATATGGGTGGTCCTCGATCGAAATTCGAAAAACTAAACGTTAGCACCTTTCTCAGCATGCAAAATAGTCACTACAGACAAAATTTCGGTGATCTTATCTGGACCACTCAGCTAGCCACAGCAAGGGATATGGATAGTCTCCGGCCGAAACCTTCAAAATTTTTGTGATTGTATCATGCTGTCTGTGTAGCGCTTGTCTTAAACAGCGTAATAAATGGATGAATGATTGAATGATTGAATGAGTGAACGAATGAATGAATGAAATTCGGAAAACCAGATGTCAGATTCGTGATCTCGCACCCCCGAGAACGGCGAAGGCGAACTATTAGCCAAAAAGAAAAAGGTTTCTCCGGTCAGGGGAGTCCGTGAAGTGTATTAGTGCCGATGTGATTTCATTATAATTTGTAGCGCTTAAAAAGCGTTATGCGACAGTAAGGCAAGAGTAGAACAGAGACGGGAAGGATGTCCGAATGCGCGCCACAGTTCCTCCTCTCTAAGGCCCTCGTTATAGGTTCGCTCGCACCCCCCGTAACTCGTCCATTCAGCATCAGACAGCGTGGGGCCAGACACGTTTGTACGAGTTATCCCGTCGACGCGACTCGTACAAACGTGTCTGGCCCCACGCTGTCTGATGCTGAATGGACGAGTTACGGGGGGTGCGAGCGAACCTATAACGAGGGCCTAAGACAGTGCTGCTTGGAAACGGTAATTTTCGCGTTGAGACCAGCCGTAGCTTTTTATACGTTGTCAGGCGGCTGGTCTCGTGTGGGTACGCAAAGAGTTCACCATCGTGAACACCCATTCCTCATCACATTTCTACAGCGACAACAGCAAAGAATTAGCCCGGCCATTCCGTACTGCCGCTGCGGAGCGGTGGCGTCTGCGTGCCTCGATTGATAGCGTTGAAATGTGAATTTCTTAAGAAGCTGCCCAGCAATTCCCAAAGTTTCTACGATTCGGAGTGTGACTTGCTCAAAAATTTTCATGCTTCTCGACAGCTTTGCTCCGAAAAATGTTTTACCTTGAGAATGTTTTTTCTGCCCAATTTCTGCCCAAACATCCTGAAAGTTTTATAGAACGTACCGAGTGCCATCAACGTCAAATTACTGACGGTCTCATTCCAAACTCGAATAAGAATCGTGTACGGCTCGCCGGTGATCTTCTTCATTTTCACTTCTCTCTCCTGTGATGTAATCACCTCGATTGCCGCCATAAATCTGAAACGTCCACCGTTGAGTGGTTTGCAGAATGTTTTCCCTCTTCACAGAGAGGGTAAGGGTATCAGAGTGGTAACAGTCTTGAGCCACCGCTCGTAAAAGTTTCGGGGTTTGTTAGATATCTTAGAAGCCTTGTTGTGGAATTACACAATCCCTTTTTCGGTATTTCTGGGATCCTAGCCCGCTCGAGCGGGATCGCAAAAAACGAAACATTTGGCCACAAACAGCCACGGAAAGGGAAACCCACTTCTTCTCGCAACAGGGGTTTCCATTTGCGGTATCTGTGAACCCCTCATGGGAATATTATTCCATTATTTTTACGCTGCTGAGGTCTCGAAAAACAACGCCGAAATGATGCCTTAAATGCCCCAGCAAAAGAGCGCAACATCTTAACAACAAATGCATTATAATCACGTATTTAGGCAGCATATCTTATTGTAGGGCGAAGTGAGAACCGTCGGATGAAAACGAAAACGGAAAGGGAAGGAATTGGAAATGTTCAGAGCGCAAGAACAAACTCATTCTTCTATTGATCACTTTTATTTAGAGATAGATATCCAAATTTTATTGGTAACTTTTGAATTTTGCTAACTCTGTTTATTCTATTATATAGACCGCTTTCATGCGGAGCCATGCCATTGGAGTGGGCTCAAAATGAATAATCAAATAAATTTAAAAAAAACATTCGAGTGAAGATTTTGATCCATCTATCTCATTTGAGCATTGCAGTTAGTTAGTATTTATACCAAGTCAGCGTCGCATATATAGTTATACAAGTCAGTGTCTTTACCTTCCTAGACAAGTCTGGTACCAATTTGCCTGACCATGGAGGGATGGAAGGCTTGGTTAGCACGGGCCGGGATCAATCGCTCTACCGTGCGGGTAACAGTAGCGCCTCTTACCCCTGCACTCGGGTAATAAATATAATATGATGTTTTGCTGGGGTTCTTTGCCCTGGCTGTTTCTCTATCTTACTGAGTAGTTCTTAAGGCAATGTTCGAGCGGCGGCGGCAAGCGGCAATAACTACGTCAATTCTCCAATCAAGAACCAAGCACTTTGCCGTGTATTAATGCGATTTTCATTGCACCAGGTGGTCGCTGATGAAGTAGCAAAAGAAGAGAAATCAGCCAGACGTTGAGAAGATTGAAACGAAACCGATAATGGTTTGCTTTAGAAGCTCTGAAGCATGAATTCTCTCTTCTCTTGTCCACGACAAAAACATTGAGGCCAATTGAAAAAGTGCCCCAAAATGATCGAAACACATTAGCAGAGGATGATGAGTACTATCTCCAGGTAAAAGTCGGATTTTCCAGGGTAAATTGGAGAAATGAATTTGGGAAATTTGGTTTGGGAAAAAAAGAAGGTTAAAAAACCGCAGGTGGTTTGAGACAATGACATTAGGAGAATTCAGGAAGAAGCATTCTGATAATAGAACAATCGATGACTATCCCTCCTTAAAAACCTCCTAAGAAAAGGAAACTTTCCTATTTTTGCTAAATACGCCGAAATAAATAAGGACCAACGTGGTGCAGTAGTAAGAGACGCTACTGACACCCGCACGGTCGAACGATCGATCCCGGCCCGGGCTAACCAAGCCTTCCATCCCTCCGTGGTCGGGCATGTTGGTACCAAACTTGTCTGGGAAGGTAACGACCCTAGCGGCTGACCCCCGCAAATCGTTGTGTAGGCCAAATACGCATTTACCAGCCCTCTGCGATTCTGAATTGAACGCGAATGCATGGCGTGTCCTTAGGGGACTGATCAACGTCGACAATTTAACCTTTTACCTATAACGTGAAATACGAAAAATAAAAAACATAAAAAATGAAAAAATATAAAAAGAACGTACCGATCGGCGACTATTGAGACACCGAAGAACATGTAGAACAGCGCGATGAGATAGACGGCCGCTCGGAAAATGATGGTGCATTGTTGGAGATTGTCCTGAAGTTTATCAAAAATTGAAGCTAAATTCCAAAGACGCAATCAGCACTAAGCGTACGGTGAACACTTCGGGTAAAAAAGTTCATTTGGGTCCAAAAGTGGGCGGTGCTCTCTGCGACAGGTTACCGAAACGCGTAGACAACATCAGTAGTTCGCTTTGGTGAACGTCAGCTCGTCCGCGTTTAGACTCCCTTATCGCTTCAGATTTTCCTACCGTAGTGAACAAGGGTTAAGGATAAAACTAAGAGTAACAGCCCTCTCACACTTGGGCGGCGCCCTACGCGACGTCGCCGGGGCTATGATGAAAGATAGGGCGCGCCGCGCCCAACGGCGTCGTCAGCGACGTCGCCACCGCCGCCGCCGGAGGGGGCTTCTCATACTTCGGCGGCGGCGTCGCGGGCCGCGACGTCGCCGGCGAAGCCGCCTCCGGCGCCGCCGAGGGAATGGTGCCGGGCATTTCTTGCCGGCGGCGGCCGCGATGGCGCGCCCCGGGACGTGGGCCCGATGCCGTTGGTGCGCCTACGACCAAAGCACCAAGGGGACGGTACACCGTCCCGGATCAATAACAAGAGGAATCAGCTGATCAGGTAAGTTAATTCTTGCGGTTTTCGTTTATACTGTTTTCTTTTTTGGTTTCTTTTCAAATTGTTGTAGTGTTTTAGCTAGGTTGCGTTGTTTGCCTTCTTTAGTAGCCTGTCGGTATTCTGGTGACCTTTTTCAATTAGTAGTTCAATTATTATCTTTATTGAATTATTTGACTTGTTCTCTTTGTACAGTTCTTTTCTTTGTAACCACTAGCTATTACCTATATTAATTTATTTCACTTGTAGCCCTCGTAAAGTTTTCCTCCTTGTTTTCTCTGTTGCTTACTCAATTCGCCGCACTATTAAAGTTTTCCCTCGTAACGTGTTTATATCTCAGTAAGTAATAGGTAGCAAGCTAAAAAAAAGACTAGTGACAAAAAAGACAGTTACAAACTTTGGGTAATAGAATACACTGCAAAGGTGATCTCTATAACGCTGAAACAAGAAAAACACGAGTACAATGGGAAATAGGGCGAAACAAACGACAAAGATGAACAATAAACAAACAAGAACAAGACATTTAAGTCCGTTTCGTCCCTGCCCTCAGACGGACAAAAATACAATTCAAAACAACAACAATAACAAATAATAACAGCACTTCAACATTGAAGCCAACCCCGGGACTCCTCAGTGAGGAGGGCTGGCTTCAACAGAAACTATTTAAAAAGAGCTCACCTGCTGCAAAGGAAGAGAGTAAAATAATTTAGTATTCATAAAACCAGAACAACAACCCGAAAAAACACAAGAATTCGTGAAAAACAACTCACCTATTGCGATACGGGAGCCCCGCGATTATTTTCCGCATATCGATTAGGGTAGATGGCGTCTAAATTGCGTGGTTGGCGTAGGCGCAGCCGAGCTTCCGTATTCCACGGCTCGGGGTCGCTCGGCCGCCGGCGGGCGCGACGCCGGCGCCGGCGGAGGCGGAGGCGGAGGCGCCGGCGCCGGCAGCGACAGTTGGTGGGCGGAGCGCCGGTCCTACCCCCACCTGCCGCCGACGACGTCGCGTAGGGCGCCGCCCAAGTGTGAGAGGGCTGTAAAGCTGCCGGCGTTATCAAGTCTCCAAAGGACGCGCCACGCACTCGTGTTCCATTCGGAATCGTAGAGGCACGGTGAATGACTTGCGAGGGCCGGGCGTTATACAAAGTCAGTGTCTGTACCTTCCCGGACGCGTTCGGTACCAATTTACCCGAACCCGGAGGGACGGCAGGCTCGATTAGCCCGGGCCGGGATCGATCGCTAGACCGTGTGGGTGTCAGTAGCGCCTCTTACCACTGCACCACTCACGCCCAAATAAACACGTAAATGAGCCAACCTGCGGTTGCCAAACAGGAAGCAGGACACCCGGAGAGCACGGCTTAGCTCCAGAGCAGGTGTTGTCCTCCAACACGACCTCGTCGTCGTCTGCTCCGTGCGCCAAAGCGACGAGGATGGACAAAAGAAGAGCGGTGAACATCGTGTATTATGCAGACATTTTGCGAGGACTTATCTAAAATTAGAAAATAAGTAACAAACAATAGTGGGAAAAAGCTGAATCTAAAGAGAATTCGAGAACGAAACACATATCGCTGATCTCTCGAGGTTCGTTTATACTCAGCAGCAAAACAGCACATCAATGTCCGAGCGTGGGACAGAGACGCAGAGGACGCGGCGTGGCATACAGAGCCACAAGTGAGACGCGTAGACGTTATGTAATGGAACACAACATTGAGCGAGTATTCGCGATGGGAATGGTTATCGTAGCTTCTATGGCAATAAAGAAAGAAATAAAACACCAAATAACCAGCTTTCCATCGGGCTAACGGCCGTGAAACGTCTGTTCGCCAACTTCGTTAGGAAAACAACTGTACTAACCATGGCGGAAGTTAGGAACAGTCAAAAAGCGCAAATACCGGCAGAAAATTTGGCCTTAGCGAAGGCTCAAAACCACTAAAAAATGGAAAGGGAAACGTAGGAAACGTTTTGAAAAGAGTAAGCCGCAAGGACAAAAACACGATATAAAAGCAAAAGATGAAAACGAAGGGCAGAGAATGAAAACGAAAGGAAACGTAAAAGATTGAAGCAATTTCATCAGTTCCCTTGTCGCTGTGGGTGCATTTGGTGTACGGTAACAGACTATCGCGGCGGGACCCATATGAGCCACCCATGACAAACATCGCTTGGGGTTCGCTTATTATCAGGGGTGTGCGGAAATTTTTTTTTCAAAAAAGCGGAAGGCGAAACGGAAATGGCCAAAAATGGCCGGAAACCGGAATGCGGAACACGAAAGCCGGAAATAGGGCAAAACTCACTAAATTATTGGACATTAGGAAAATAATAGACCACAAAAAGCTTTCTTTTCTGTTTCTAAAGATACCCATAGAGTGCTCATTTTGTTTCCGTTAGAATATGTCAATTATTTTAGTGAAGCTGTTCAACGTTTTGTGATAGCTTCGAAGTAAACGGTGGAAATTCATCTTTATAAACTTCGTTATACGCCGAAGACAAGTACGTAGAGAAAGACAGGCTGTTTTTGGCGCGATGGACAAGAATGCTCTCAAAATGCGATTAAAAGCCTAAAACGAGCATATTATAGCGGGGAAACAGCAGTTCTTTCATGATTCTGGGAAGTCTTTTTCTCAGATCGTTTACATTGAAATCAGCAGTAAAAGCAATCTCTCGCACTCCGACGATGTGGCAGGTGCCGACAAGTACTTCATCGCAAGTTTTCTTAGGAGGGTGTACTTTGCTGCGTTGGTTTCATTCTTCCAGAATTCGAATGGATCGCATCGACGTCAGCACAATAACTTCAGTCTTCATTTTGTTAGTTTGCACAGTGGACGACTTCGATTTCTTCTTCCGTTTCAGTGTTCCGCCCAAAAACAAAGTGGAACACGAAACGGAACGGAAGGGCCAAAAACGGCCGGAAAGCGGAATTCGGAACACGGAAACGGAAGTTCCGCACACACCTGCTTATTATACAGTAGGATATTTATTTATTCAACTATACGGCATCTTCTCCGCCTATTTAGAAATGCCGTCCTAGAAATGTCATTAACGAGGTCCAGAAGTTTCCTTAACCATCGACCTGGTGTTTAAAACTCTTTCTCATGTTTTATCTGCTTCTCCCTTGCCTCTTGCGTACCAATAAAAAACACAAAAACCCCTTTCGTCAATCGGCCTAGGGTTTGGGTGAGCGTTTGAGCCAAGGTAAGGTCCTGTTCTCGAAGAAAAATCAAGAAATTCACAGCAACATAAATTATCGATTAAAATAAAAAGTATCAAAAATGAAGCTCGCGATCAGAGCAGACAGCCAACATGGACGCTGCTTGGTTAAGACTGTGCTAGATGATCATGAAACAGATTTTCGAGCGAATTCTCTACTGAAAACAAGTCAAAGTCATGTAGGAAAGAGTACGGTAGCAGTTCCAAAAAAATCTCACTGAGTTTAAGTCGGCAGAAGAACGTAGTTATCAGGGACCATTTGGGGACAAAGGTGGGCGGGGCTCATAGCCGTGGCTCCGTTGGACTCTACGAAGCGTCACGTGGATGGAGAGCGCAGACAACACAACGAAAAGAAACGGAAATGATGAACAAGAGAAAAACCAAAAAACGGGGGAAGCGTTGGTGTCGTCAGTGCTCTCCACCGACACAGTACTCTCTCTGCACCGACCTGATAACGCGCTCCGCCCCCTTTCGTCCCTGAGTTGGCCTACAAGGATTTATTAGATCTTTTCACGGGAATTTAGGTTTTTTTCTGGAAATTTCTATAGAGTAAAATCAGGTCGTCAACAATTTGATTTGAAGTGACCACATTTATTAGGAAAGAAGTGGAACAGACAGATGAAAAGACAGAACTGGTTTCGACGACGAACGTTTGGCGGCAAATAAAAATGACGTTAGGTGGAGACTGGCGGCCTCGATTTCAATTTTGAGACATTCGCTTGGACATTTGTCGCCATATGACCGCTCTTGACGACGGCTGGGTAAAGAGAATGAAATCTCAAATAGGTGGGCTACAAATAGGATGAGATCGGAGAAAAAGGAGAAAACGAGTTAAAACGGACAGAAAATAAAAGGCATTTTCTACAGAGATGTGAGAAAGTGGTAGAAAATGGACCAATTCGCCCTGGGGAAACAAGTAGAGCGCTGTGATTGAGCTTGAAATCGGCCCACTGGCCTGCCTGGCCTGGTTTCATACGCTTCACCGCTAACCCGCCGGACGTGACACAATCACCGACCAAGCAGCAACGGACACCTTTTTCGCCTCAGGCGTTGGAGGTGAATTTTCAGCCTCAACGGACCTGAGCCTCGAATCCAGACAATTTCCCACATACCCTGGGGCGCGCATGGAACAGTGGCAAGAGGAGTTATTGACGCGCGCACGGTTGAGCGATCGATCCTCACCGGGGCTAGCCAAGCCCTCCATCCCTACGTGGTCGGGTAAATTTGTACCAGACCTGTCTGGGGAGCTAAAGACACCAACTTTGTATAGCGTATTGGTTAGATGATTATTGGGCCAATACGCATCCCAAAAATAATTCGTTTATTGCAGCCCAAATTTGCTTCAATAAGTTGTTGCTACCTGTACACGCCTTCCAAATAAACAAAAAATCGATATAATAAAAATTCTTGCTCGAAAACACTGCAAGATGGGGCTCCAAAGGAACCCGTAGGTGGACGAGTTGCCCAGCGGCTAGATGCACCCAAATCGGTTGTAAATGCAGAGCACAGCGTCTGTCTAAATGAGATTGCCATGCACCCCGTGTTTGTTCAAGCGATTATTGATAACGACCACGCTAACTCGTCCGAAACATTGGCCGGGGAACTTTAACCCACGATGGGTGGTAGGGTATGCCGTCCGGAACACCGGGTAAGAGAGGAGCTTCTAACCCATTTCAAGATTGCATTCGTGGATAAGGCTGGATTTTTATGATCTCGGAAAGAGATTTGGAGCGTTTGCATCCTCATCGAAACAAAATGATAAAAATAAAATTGTCGGCTTTTTATTTGTTATTGTCCTAAGAATGCGCCACGCATTCGTCATCCATTCAAAATCGCATTGGACGATGGTCAATCATAAAAACTATGTCAATTTCACTGTTAATAAACTAAGGAACTTCTCGCATGAAATGATTATAGAACAGACAAAAGCTAATGACAGACATAGAAAACATAAGTGAGGAACTCATCAACGAGAATTTTTCGGCGAACAGAGGAAAATGATAGATATTATAAATCTTTTCCAAAATTCACCTGGTTGCAGTGTTGTTTGAGATAAGAACGAAAGAATTGTCAGGTTTTTTGAACAGGTGGCCGACGGCAAAAAAACGTAGACAAACATTAGGAGGAGAAAATATGAAGATGGATGAGTACCGGGTCCCGAAGGGTGTGTCACATTCCAGTACTGTTTTTTAAATTTTCATCCGTCATTCAAAGACACGCCATGCACACGACAACCACATAAAATTGTAGAGAACAATGTGAAAAAAGAAAAAAAAACGAAAATGAGTAGGAAATAATCCACCATCGATTGTGGTTGTTCAACTGCAAAATATTGGCAACAACCTACCCCTTTGATTCGTAATTGGACCAGTTCTGTTCTGCTGCAATCGTATGACATTTATTGACGAATTTAGTTTACCGATTGGTTTATTTCATCTTTGACCGCGTAATTTTGGCCGACGTCCAAGACAGGTAAAGACGGTAACGTTCGTCTACATTGGGTAAGTAGACGATGCGTTCATTTACTTCTCCACGTAAGAAAAAAAGAAAAAAAATAGCAGTAATTTTCCACTTTCAAAGGGTGAAGAGAGTGGCGTGGTGCAGTGGTAAGAGAGGCTACTCCCATCAACATGGTCAAGTGATCGAATCTCGCCCAGATTAGCCGAGCCTTCGGTACCTTCGGGATGAGCTAAGTTGGTGCCAGACCTACTTTGAAAAACACTGACTTTTCTAGCCCCTGGAGGTCATTGTTCAGGCCAAATTTACATTCACCATCCTTCAAAAATTCTAGGTAGAAGTCATGTGCATGGCGCGTCCACGCGGAGTGATCAATGGTGACTACATAACTTTTACCTTTCAGCATGCTCTCAATACTTGGTTTTGCGGGTTATAGCTATAGAAGAAAGGTAATGTGATCAGTCCCCTAAGTACGCGCTACGCTTTCGGCTTACATACGGGGCCGGGATTCGTGAACGAAATCGCCGGTGAATATCACCGGCGGTTAAATTTCACCGGCTAGTTCACCGCCAAAGTGACTGACCGCGCGTTGATGAATCACGTTTTGGCAGGTAACGGAAGTGAACATCACTGTAACTGGCCGTTCTACCGTTAATGAATCCCGGCGCAGAATTGTGAAGCCAGAACGAATTTGTCACACACAATAACATTCGCGGGCCAGCCACTGTACCAATTCAGTGTCTTTACCTTACTAGACAAGTCTGGTACCAACTCACTCGACTCTGCAGGGATGTAAGGATTGGTTAGCTCACACGGGATCTAGCAATTTATGGTGGGGTTTAAGAAGGGGAGAGCAAAGAAAGCATGTCCTAGCGCTCATAGGCACCTTAAACAGCGCCCTAGGCGAAATCTCGACGAGAAAACATTTTCGAGCCAAGGTAAACCCATTGAGTCGGAAAGCTCAGACTAAAGCGCTCATTACCCGAGGATCGGCAGTTTCAGTCTCAGCTTAACCAATGGCAAAATCACTTGATAATCTAGGAACATTTACAACCTCGTTGAACACCCTTTAACCTCATCGGCGCTTTCGATTACGGAACTGGAACAAAACCGGGACGAATCGACACAGAAAAACGAGACGATGACGATGATGTGGCGCACCACTGGGGAGCGGAGATCATTCGGAACCGAGGACGACGACAAGGGTGTGACCGCCGGACGGGACGATGTGTGGGAGAAGGGCGAGCGAGAGAGAAAGAACGGCCAATGACGACTTTATCGAAGTAGCGAGAGTTTCGGGCGCTGAGAGCAAGTGTAGCATCAACCGCGCCCTATTGACATCACTTTTCTGGCGAACATGAGGAATAACCTAAAAGGCCGGGACCAATTTTTAGCGATATCCATTACCCGGTAAAAATCAACCCAGAGAAACGCTTTCATGGGTTCATGTAGAGACCCAGAGAACGAGAGAAGAATTTAGGGTCGTGTAGCCTAGAAATTCCACAGCACTTCCCGAGCCAGTCAGATCGACCTCAACTCCTTTACCCTATCCTGCTATATAATAAGCGAAAGCCAAGCGATGTTTGTCATGGGTGGCTCATATGGGTCCCGCCGCGATAGTCTGCTACCGTACACCAAATGCACCGAGCGACAAGGGAGCTGATGAAATTCCTTCATTTCTTTTCAATTTGCCTTGAAGATTGTGACTGATTAAGTGGAATAATGCCGAAATTTCCAGAATTTCCATTTCATTTGGGTCGGCCGATATGCCGCTGGAGTGCTGGTGTATTTATACGGGACGCATAGTGCGGTGGTTAGAAGCGCTAGTTCCACCTACATGGTTAGGCGATCGGTCCTCGCTTGCGTTAACCAATCATTCCTTCGTGGGGTCGGGTAAATTTGTACCAGACATTTCTGGGAAGGAGAAGAGAATAACTTCGTAGAGCGATTCGATCCGAAAGTCATTGTATAGGCTACACAAGCCATTCAGCGGTCTGCAGACCGCCAAATGAACTGATGAATAATGGGAAACATATATAAACATTTAAATTTATAACATATATAAACATTTATAATAACAAATAAAACGAAGAATAAAAGGCATGCAACAAAGACCGCCGAGGAACCGTCACTGGGAGAGCGGTAACGGGCAATCGTGGCGGGACCTTAGAGTTGACAAACAGACATTGTGGTTTCGCCGCTTATTTATTAGTAGGATAAGCATTCGCCATGGATTCACGATTTCAGGTGATTGTCGTGTGCATGGCGTATTCTTGAAAGACTGACAAACGTGAAAAAGAACAGTGAAATGTGACACACCCAACGACTCCCGATACCGATGCAAGTTCATCGTTTTTCTCAACTAAGTGGTTGGTAAGACAAAGGAATCCATAAAATCGTTTAAATATATTTCTAAAACTCTAATAATAAGGAATGAGAATGAAAAATCATCTACAGCAGCTGATCAGAACGAAAAGCGATATGAAATAGATTTATAGAGATTATTATGAATATATTCAAACGATGCACGGAATCGACTGAAGATTAGATTTCTTCTTGATAATATCACGCTCGAAAACAAGAGTATTTTCAAAGAAGGAGGTGTTAGAAACAATGTACAAAGAAAGTTGAAAAATTGTTGAAAATCATGTCCAAAAATGACTTTTTGCGAATAAAGAAAGGAGGAGGAAACTCATTACATAAAAAGCAGAAAATTGAAATAAAAGGATACACTCAAATTGGCAAGGAACGGCTCGTCCTCAAGGTTATTTAGTGCGTTAGGATGGAATTGAGTCCGTATACCGAAATTTTCTCCGAAAGCTGCGTTAGAAAGCGATCGGAGGTTTGCGACTATGCTCCACGTTCGAGGGATATGGTATGAATAACCCAGATAACAAAAAAATAACGAAAAATATATACTACGATAGATAATAGACTACTTACTTGTCGTTGACAGTGCCTAGGCGACAGAAAAACGAAGGAAGAAAACAACTGCTTGAAAAGCTCCAAAAACTTAAAAACTAACTATAACCCTATCGATGTTTGCTGAACACGTCTATTCTTCCAGATATTTATTATCGATTTTTATTTCCGTATTCTTATTGATTGATTAGTCGAGAAATCTAAAAGCACGACCTGTGTTCGGCAAGGTTTTTGTGAGTTTGAAGTAGTTTCGAGAGGCCAAACAGCAAGGATTTTTCTACAAAACGATGTAGTGACATCTGGTGCCTTAGAAAAAGAGAAAATTGGATGAAAAATGAAGAAAAAACAGCAAAATTCGAGAGAATTCCTATTATTTCATCACAGCACCACCTAGTACGATCGTAGATGGTGGCCAGCCGAGGGCCAATGAAAAACCACTCTTGCCCGACATACATATGGCTCAGTGTTTATTCAGCGGCATAAATTGACAGCAATTTCGCTTCTTCGCTCGGGCCACTAGACCCCACCCAACCTCACTCTTGGAGGCAATTTAGTCGGATGTCATCACAAAAAAGGAACGATTTTTATTCAAAAAAAGTGCAGACGCTGAAAATGAGCCTCAAAGCCTCAAACAGAAAGGAACAGTAACATGAAGGAAGAACATGTAGAAAAAAATCGGACAAAAAACTCCCACGGAAACGAAAAAGAGCTTTATCCCTGTGGTATTCTAAAATTGAACATTACACGGATGGAGCCCCAGAACGATCTGATAACCCGTCGAATTGCGCCACGCACTCGTTTTCCATTCAAAAAAAAAACATGGTGAACGGATATTTGGTCTATATAATTTCTTGCGGGGACGATCTCTAAACCAAGTCAATGTTTTTACCTTCCCAGACATGCCTGGTACCAATTTATCCGATCCCGGAGGGATGGAATGCTTGGCTAGCCCGGACGAGGACGATAGATCGCTGGACCGTGTGGGTGTGAGTAGCGCCTCTCACCACTGTACCATACCAGCCCTTGAGAAGTGAATTTGAAAACTTTGTGCAGCTTTCTTCGACTTACGTCATTCCTTTTCCCTTCACCACATCCTTGAAAAACAGAAGAATTATAAAAGAAAACCACTGTTCTATCTAATTATATTTACTTACTACAATTTTCATGCAATTTTATCCAATCCTTATAGAGAAGCAAAACTGGAGCAATATTAAATGCGATTTAACTTCAAAAAATCAATGGCAAATCAATCAATCAATCAATGAACCGTGCTGAAATCGAGCACGAATCGAGGAGAATCCCAGCTCAATATCCGATTGTCAACAGAGCCTTTTAATAGACTTTTAATGGGTACACCTACACAAACCGGACCACAAAAACGGCTCAGCTAGAAGAGAAGAGAGAAAACCAGGAGAAAGAGCAATAGAAATGACTGTTATTCGATGAACATCTCATTGCCTATTCAGGATTTCTTATAAAATCGAAAAAACGATCAGTAACAAAGGGGCCTCATAGCAGAGAATGAAGCACTGGCGACAGAATCACCCAACTTAATAAGAATGAGATGGCGAGCACCAGTAATGTCGGGCTCCGCCCACTCCGTGTCCCACGTTGGCCCCGCGAGATTTTCAACAAGCTGAACAGTTTAAGCGCTGTAGTAGTTGTAACTATGCGGGAAGGTATCACGGTTATGACCTACAGGGCAAGCGAGGTTGACAGGCAATTAGGGAACCGGTTGCGGACGAGTTGATCAACAAGCAAAGTTTAACAAACCGCTTTGAAGAGCAGTAGTGCCGTAAAAGTGCTGATTACGTTGTTTACGGCTTTACTGGGTAAAAGGTAAAGGTTAAGGTAAATAAAAAATTTCCTTATGTCAAATGGTATACTGGTGGGTCTTAAGTGACTGCGGGAACCTGGTTTTCCTAGTCTGTGTCATTAGGTTCACCTTGTTCTTCAGTTTATAATTTCAGGCAGTGTTTCGCTAATGGTTCCATTACTGGTTTTTTATTCTGTGCTGGAAATAAATAAAATAAAAAATAGAAAGAAATAAAAATAAATGAAACAGAAATAGAAGAGAATAGAATAAAATAGAAATAAATAAAATAAAAAATAAATAAAGGTATCTTCGTTGATCATTTCCTTAAGGACGCGTTGCCGCATTTGTGTTTTTTTCACAATCGTAAAAGCATATTCAATGCGTATTCCTTCCTAGACAGGTTTGATACCAATTGACCCCATACCGGAGGGCGGGGGGCCAGCCTAACCTGGATAAGAATCGATCGCGAGACTGTGCGGGTGTCATTAGCGCCTCTTACCACTGCACCACATGGGCTCCATTAAATAGGCTGTGATATGAATTTGAACTCGAATTAAACGGAGCAAATCAAAGAGTGCTCCTTGGGTTTGTTGTGAAACTGGATTTTAAGAGAGAAGTGCGACATGAAAGAGAGCCAACGTAGGTTTCCAGTAGTTCAGTGCAAGGCAATTGAGTGTAACATAGTAACTAAATGTATAATGAGACAGATTACTTCAAATTTAAAGTCATCAGGTTCTCCCACTGCAGCAACAATATAAGTTTCTCCGTTAAAAAAGCCATAATCCACAGTGAAGTTCTCAGGATTGCAAAAAAAATGCAATAAATAGGATGATTTCATTATAACGTTAATCTTCTCTGCGATAATTTATGATCAATAGGCTATGATAATAACATACTTCACAAAGCTATCGCTTCTAGCTCATAAAAAATGAGTAATTTATATTTAAATATTATGAATTTCTACCAAACAAAAACGTTAAAAAAATTGTACGTGAACTACTTATCAACGTATGTTCTTAATCTGCGTTCTCTTCTTTCTTCTTCACCTCTCCTCTAATACCCTATTCTATCTACCTTGAGTCCTAAGTTGATCTCACATCAGCCTTTTCTTTGATCTCTCAGTCGTATATATATACCCCTCTAAACCGGAGCTACACACCTTCCCTACCGATAAGCCTCGAGGAGTGTCCTTTCTCTCCTTATGTCTGCCTAGGGTTAAGAGGCGGAACAGATTAATATAAATAACTTATCTACTCCCATTTTCTTCCCGTTTCGATTGTTCCACTGTTCAAATTACCCCACACCGGAGGGCGGAAGGCTTGCCTAACTTGGATGAGAATCGATCGCTCGACTGTGATGGTTTCATTAGCGCCTCTTACCACTGCTCCACGGAGGCTCGGATCGAAAAGCTGTAATATGAATTCAAACTCGAATTAAACGGAACGAATGGTCCTTGGGTTTGTTGCGAAACTGGATTTTAAGAGAGCAGGGCGACATGAAAGAGAGCCAACGTGAGTTTCCAGTAGTTCAGTTCAAGGCAATTGAGTGTGTTTTTTGCCAACTTAAGGAAAGAGATCGTAATGTTGGACGGAATGAGGTGGGAGAGCGCGGAAACGACGACGAGCACCACAAACACAATGAGAACGTAATCGAATGATCGGTAAGAAACGGCCACTCGATCAAGGTTAACTTCAAGGCTGGTAGTGGAGCGCCACTAATGGCGGTCATTGCGGAGCTGTACGATCCCCACGGAACACGGGGAACTGCCCGGACTGTCCATGGGTGAAAGTAAAATGATCAATTCCTAAGGACGCGACATGTTTACGTCTAGCACTCGGAATCGTTGAAGGGATTGTGAATGCGTATTTGGTCCATATAATTAACCAGCCATTCAGCGTCCTGCAGGCCGTCAAATGAATCAGTGAATAGTAGGAAACATATATAAAACATTTACAATAACAAATAAAACGAAGAACAAAAAGCATGCAGCAAAAGACGGCGAGGAACTGATGAGGTACGTCACTGGGAGTACAGTAATGGGCAATCGCGGCGGGACCCTAAAGTTGACAACAGACATCGTGATTTCACCTACTTATTAGTAGAATTGTTTGTCCAGCCGCTATGTCAATTCAGTGTCTTCACCCTCCCATACAAGTCTGACACCATTTTACCCGGCTCTAAAGTGGTATCAGGCTTGGCCAGCCTAGATGAAGATCAATTGCTTGACCGTGCGGGTGGAATTAGCGATTATTGCCACGACGCCAAATGCTAGCCTTATATAGGCAAGAAATATATCTGAGACGGTAGGATGGAAAGTGAAATCCGGTAAGTCCCATTATAGCAAGCCTCGCTATTTCTACTCACACACTGGGACGATCGAGCCTCATCCGACACTAAACAAGTCCTTGAATCTTCTGGGTTTGGGTTAATTGCTACCGGGCTTGTCTGGAAAGGTGAACCCACGGACATGCACAGCCTGTTGCTACCGATGGTGACTGTGTAGAGCAAATAAGTATTCACCATGAGAGAAACGCTATAATTTCAGCGCTATGCAGGGTTGGGGTGTGAAGGGTGCTTTTCTGCAATATTGCGTCGAATCCACGTCACTTTTGACACGATTCCACATGTAAACTACAGAAATATTCACAACACGAAGGTGATACAATGGTAGATACGATAGTGTGAACATGTTAATCAATGTGGATTCGACGCAATATTGCAGAAAAGCACCCTGCACCCCCCCCCCAATCCACATATCACCATAATTTCTATGCTCCTCTCGTCGAGTAGACCAAAGGGGGAAATGGGGAGCCATCATAGACCACGATAATTAATTTACAGTATTAATTTCTTCTACCTCACGAGATTGTCAGATGGAAATTCCGCATTTGATTTCATTTCCTTACTAATACCGAGACGAACGCTCAACGGTGAAATTTTCAGGACCTTCGAAGACGACGGGAAGGTCGAACAGTTGGGCCGTCGAATGAAAAAATTTCCACTTGACAACCTCACGGCGTAGAAGAAATTATTACGGAAACTTATTATATTTTCATCGATACCGAGGTCCAAAGAAGAGAGAACTTGTAGGCTATGATAATCCACTTGTAACAGAGGCCTGTACAAATAGAGTACAGTACCTGACCTGCCGCAACAATAAAACGGCGGCAGCGGCGCTTTTTTCCGCCAAATGGTGCCGCTTTAGTGTCCACGCGTGGTGACCCGGTCACAGTCTACCTCAATCCGTCACGCCGCATGTCCAAGTGGGGTCCCAGCGTGTAAGCCCGGCGGGGGCGGAGTCTCCTCGAGGGATGATCCAAAAGACGAGAAATCGAAGGGACGAGGGAACGAGAATTGAGGGGGTCAAAAATAATTTGTTAACAAGTCCCACGAATATCGAATTTAGTACATGAAAAGATAGGCCACAAGCTGCTGAGTTCAAAGGCACTTATTTCTACGAATAAATCATATTTAGAAAAACTATAGAAAAACGGCGGTTTCTGCGCAAAAATGCGCCGCAAACGCCGTTTTATCATTGAGGCACGTCCGGTACTGAAAATGACGAAGAGAGCAGTATACTGACCACCGGATGGAATTGAGTAATCCCGGCTATTCACTTCAAGACTAATTTCGAAGTGGTACAATTCGACTACTAGAATCAGCGCCGCTGTCCTAGTTGTAGCGACGACAAATCTTTAGTGGCAGTTACGCGACCGACGCCAATCGAGCCGAATTAAAAATGCTGCGGCGGCCGACCGGTGACGAAGGCCAACACCACACCTGTCACCTGTTATTTTATTACGAGGAGGCAAATTGAGCGCACTGGGGAACGGTCAAAGATCACACTGACACGGCCGACTCTAAATAATGCATAGCGAGGCGTTCTGCCGATGGAAATTCCTGGACTTTTCGCGTATACTCAAATCAGAAATTCAGCGGCGTGCAGGCCGCCAAATGAACTGATGAATAGTAGGAAACATGTATAAAACATTTATAATAACAAATGAAACGAAGAACAATAGGCATGCAACAAAGGCCGCCGGGGAACCGTCACTGGGAGTACGGTAACGGGCAATCGCGGCGGGACCCTAGAGTTGACGAACAGACATCGCAGTTTCGCTTATTCATAAGTAGGACAGTAGAGGGCACGGTTCTTTCGCTTACAGAGCGAGGATGGAATTTCTTAGATTGAGCAAATCAGTTCAAATTCCTAATACAATTGGCAAATTTAAGTCTGCTGTTAATAGATACCTTTTGGGTTAGTCATCAACTATTTCCTGGTGCTTCTTTCTTTCTCCATCTTTACCTGTCTTTATTTTTATACATCTCTTGCCTCTCCTTTCACTGTAACTATACCTTAACACATTCACGACGGCGTCCGCCAATATGGGTGGACAGCAAGGGGGGAGCGTGAGACGGTGTCCACCCATATGGGCGGACAGGAGTGTTTCGCCCAGAACTTTCTTTGGCGACTACTTTTATTAATTGTTCTTTCGGAATCGTAGACTATAACGTAAAATCAATACTAGATTTGCGTTTGGACGAAAATGGTCGGGTTTATTAAAACTAACTAGAGAACAATTCTTCGCATTATTGGAACACAATAAACGCAAAAACTTCTAGGACACGAGTAAGTATCAGACATGGGATAAAACTTCAATGGAACAGTTAGACAAAGCGAAAAAGTAGAGTGCAACTATATGAAGCGACCAAAAATTCAGCAAGAACACTTCTTATCGTTAAACACAATAAACAAACATATTTTCACAACTCGAACAGCGCGTATCGACCCTCCTAACTTTGTTCTTTGCAACATATCTCCCCAAGCTATCGCTCAGCCTCTTATAACATCCTGCACAGTTTTTGGACTCTGAATATGTCATGTATAGGTTTCTGAGAGCAAAAAACCAGGCACACTGTGAACACGCGCGCGCGTGCCAAAGAGCCAGCCGGCCGTCGCGCCCGTTGCGCGTGAAAACCCCTTCGTTGTGAATGTGTTAACTTTCTCTTCTATCAATCATGTCAAGGTTCTGTTCTACCGTATCACTTGCATTTTAGGATTAATAGCGTCGGTTCTGCACCATTATGTGTTTTTGCACCACATGCCTTGCGCGTGCAATAAATAAATAATAAATAAGGGGAGGAGCATCTCAAAAGCATGAAACGTAGCAAAACGCCGCCTTTTGAAAAAAGTTGAAGATAAAGGTGAGCTGAGTTCCAAAACTGCTCGTTCTTTTGTCTTGCAAAGCAACCGCGTCTCGAAGCAGCAGTCAAACAATCGTCGATAACTGGAGAATAAACTGAACACGATAACTCGAGTCTTCCCCTTAATTGGTCCTCAATATTTTTGGATTGTCATTTGCTACAGGTTAACAAGTGGATATAACTGAACAAATAAATAGTTAACAAGTGGAGATAATTTAATAAATAAATAAAGTCCTGGTCTTGAATTTCCAGCCAACTGGAGGCAAAACGGTCGGGATTTTTTGCAGGAACAAATGTCGCGGAGAATCCTAAACCAACAGCACAACAACAACGACACGACGACGTCAACAACAAAATGCTAATCACAGTGCGGAAAATTAGAGGAGAGAGCGAGGAATTCCGCATGGAATGTTTGGGTAAGCAAGACAAAAAGCAGTCGATGTGGCCGGGAGAAATCAGCCATTCCGACTTCTCCAGGCTATTTTGGGGTCAGGCGAGAGGAAGAGGAAGGAAGATAAAATCATTACGCTTAAACGCCTTCTCCCGTACCTATCATGAAGGGAACGAAAAGGAGGAGAGTAAAATGATAGGAGAAAAGATTTTGGACAGAGTCAACACTGAGAGGTGGAAAAATCAGCTGCTTTTTTTCTGGTCGAGGTGGCGGTGCTTTGCGGCGATGCTTCCCAGACAGCTAATGGGAGGCTTCGAGGAGGTTCTTCAAGGAGGTGTGGCGCCGAGCCAGCGGGACATTCTCATCCATTAACATCTCAGAAAGTCTGAGTCGAAATCCTGCTCGATGATACCAAAAAGGCCGACGAAAGCTCCTGAGAAGAAGTTTTGGGCAAAGTAAAGGTTAAGGTAAGGTTCTCAGTGCTGATCAGTAAGGACGCGCCACGCATTCGTGTTCCATCCAGTATCGTAGAGGCATGATTAATGCATTTTGGCCTATACAATGACTTACAGGGCCAGCCACTATATCAAGTCAGTGTGCTTACCTTCCCAGACAAGTCTGGAACCAATGTACCAGACCAGTGAGGGATTTGAGGCTTGGTTAGCTCGGGCGAGGGTCGATCGCTCGACCGTGCTGATACCAGTAGCGCCTTTTACCACCGCGCCACGCGCGTCCATAAAAAACTATGAAGAGGTAGACAAAAAAGATAGAAATAGAGTTTGAGGAACCTTCTTCAGAAAGGCTAATTTTCAAGGAAGAAAACGCGACAGAGTTGAAAGTAATGCTTCCATAGATGGAAGCCCGAGGTCTATCTAATCGAAAAAATATTTCAGAACAAGGAGAAGGGAATAGAGGAGGAGCTGTCTATCAAAGATTTAACCATTTATCTAATGGGAGATGGGTACTGAACAAACATAAATAACTAATTGAGCAACCAAAACGAATCAATATCTCTCGTGAATGCAAAATTATGGTAATTGCATGACGCCGCTGACGAGTAACAGAAGAACAAACGCAATTCTTCACCGTGCCGGAGATATTGAGTGGAATGGATAGGAGATCAATTTGTCAAATAAAGTGAAAAATGAAGAAAAAAATAAATAGGAAAAAATTAAACGAAGGACAGTAGTTGAACAGTCTCTCTCAAATTAATACCTGATCGAAAACACACTTTAAAAAGCTTCTACGATTTCAACTGGATGACGAGTGCGCGGCGTATCCCAACAAGTCTGGTACCAATCAGTCCAAAAAAGCAGACAACATACCAGCTTCTAAAAAATTCACGTTGCTGAGCCAAAAGCTTAGGATCAATGGGGGAATTTCAGCCAAATGTAGGAAGGTAACAAGGACAGTTCGTAGAAGTAATAAAAAACATAATGAATTCGAAAACCTCAAATTTATCAAGAAAGATGAGCAAAGCGGCTCCTCACACGTTCGACCTAACTATCAGATCTTAGGTTAGTAATGTGTGGATCGATAAAAACGCCTGAGGGTTCGAAATTGGTCTCAACAGTCGGACACCGCTGTTAAGAGACACTGAAAACAAGGCAGCATATGCGCTGTGGTGATTGACACGAAAAATGTTTGTTGCATAACATATTGTGGTATTCCAAGGTCCCGTAGGGCTCGTAAGTAGCTACGAGAGATCGTTAAAAATCCACGATGGCAAAATTCTTCAACTCTTCTTGTCTTATACCCTTTTCTCCTCTTGTAAAATAGGCATGTTTCATGGTACACACTTTTAGCCGCGTTACCGCATGGTAATCATTTCGCGCCTGGAGTTGTGGTCCGGTCTTGATTTTTCAAGTTTTGATTTTTACGTGAAGAACTGCTATGGCCTAATTTCTGTTATGTTAATCATTTTAATTTTCTAACTAACCACCATAGTTGCGTTTTTAGACATTGTGCTATTCAGTGTTTTTCTATGAGTATGACCCACTGAACTTTAACAGATAGCAAGCCTAAGTGCGTTTCGAATGAATAAATAAATAAAAACACCTATTCAATACCGATAAGTGCTGAGAGGCGTGGTAAGAGGCGCTGCTGACGCCAGCACGGCCAAGTGATCGTTCCTCACCCGGGCGAACAAAGCCAGCCATCCCTCCGGCGTAAACTGGTACCAGACTTGTCTGTTAAGGTAAAGACGCTGGCACGGTATAGCGGTTGGGTGCCGCAAGTCATTGCATAGGCATAATATGCTTCCACCATCCATCTACGATTCTGAATGTAAGACTGAGGCATGGCGCGGTCCTTGTATTGAAAAACTGATCAACTCCAACTCTTCTCTTCGTTTCTACACAACTGTTTCACTAAAACGACCCGAAACTGGCTCTATTGTCGGCGATCTGAAAATAATTTACATAGGTAAGTCAACGTTAGAGTCCCGCCTCGATTACCCTTTACCCTACCCCCAAGGAGGAAGCATTCTATCAGTTCAGCTCGCCGTATTTGCTACATGTTATTTCTTCATCGTTTTATTCTAAATCTTTATTGTTTCACTTCAAATCTTTATTAGATTTCATGTATTTTTGTTTTCAGTGTGTACTTAGCAGCCGTTTGTCGGCCGGCAGGCCGCTGAATAGCTGCTATGCATAGAAAAATACGTAAATTAGTTGATTGAAAGTCCCAAAGGGCTACCACAGGTGGCCCAAATCCACAGAGTGAAAACTGAACTCTGCTCCAAAGGGGGCAATATCGCGTCAGACGGCTCATTTTTCACCGAAACACTGATCTTTCTACCGAACACTGGCAGCACGTCGAAGAATAATTGCGGAACAATTTCGAAAACTGGATGTTTCCAATTTGAATTTGAGAAAAAAATTCTGACTCAGACTCGACAGTCGACCACGGCGAATCGTTCAAGTAACTGGATTGCGATTCGAAATTGGATTCGTTTTCAAATAAAAATGCCCTGATGCAGACATGGAATCTTTTTCACGAACGGCCGATTCCTTTTCAAAATGAAACCGTTTGCAGACCCAGAACCAATTCCGATGAACCTTTAAGCAAAGTAGGGAAGGGGATGGGGAAACGCTTTTGCAGGAGAGATTTATCTTTGATTCAAGAAAATTCAATTAAATTCGATTAAATCCAATGAAATGAGATTAAGACCGAATTGTAGATTTTCAAAATATCAAAAAAAAAACGTTCTAGAGGAAAATCTCTGAACAATTCGATAAGCTCTCGGAAATTTCCGTCTACAATACTTTTTGTTAAATAGTGGTAAGCATGAATATGAACAGCCAAAAGGCGCTACTTCGCCTCGCATCTTCGAGGGATCGACCCTCGCCCAGGGTAACCAAGCCTTCCATCCCTCTGGGGTTAATTAGGCTGGGGTTAATTGGTACGAAATTTTCCTGGTGAGGTAAAGGCACGCATTTAGTATGGGGGCTGGTCCAGGAGTCATTGCACAGGCAAAAGACGTGTACGCATCCACCATACCTCTTCGATTATGACAAAAAGACCAGTGCGTGGCGCGTAGTAAGGGATTGATCAATGCCCACACCTTCACCTCTAACGGACAAAAAGACCGGCTATATACCATGGGTAACTTTGAGAATGATAACAAGTTTACTTGTGTATTAATATATTTACTCCCAACAATGGAACATGGAACAATGGAACACGAATGCGGCGGCGCGTCCTCAGGGACTGATCAACGCCGGCACCTTTACCTTTACCTTACTTCTACTCCCGGAGCAACACCTCACATGAGCCATTTGGTTCAAAACTGGCTGTCTGATAACTAGGACATATTTGGGTCCAAGGTGTTCTAGTCCTCGAAAAGCCCGGATTTGAGCCCTATAGATTATTACGTTTCGAGCGTTATTGAGAGGGCTGCTAACGAGACGAGGCACCCTAACGTCGCATTTCTTCGAACCGCCATTGGTGCAGCATTCGTAAATTTGGACCGAGCTTTTTTGAAGAGGGATTGCGAGCGCTTCAGGTCGAGGATGGAGGTGATTATTGCCGCTGAAGGAGACTACATTGAGTAATTGTAATATTAGGTTGTAAAGAAAGTTCTGTCATTATATTTAAAGCGTCATAACTCTACTCATGTCCAGCCGTTTTCCTTAATTCAAGCCCCATTCGAAAGAGCACATCTTTCTCTAGGGAAGGCAGTATAAAGTGTGACGCTACCGCGAATGTCTTAAGATCTGGATTAATTAAAACATTCGACATTCGGACCCTCTGCTCCTAGTGCAAATGAGTGTTGCGGGTTCATCAATTGAAATGGATTTTGCGGAGCCACTTTCATAAGGACTTCTAAGCTACGACGAAGAACGGATATTATACTACGATGAGAAGAGATTTTCCCGTTTCTTACACAACGACGAAACTTCTGAGACGGTTAAGAAACCAGAGTTTCACGACACGAAGACAATGGTGACGTTACGATGAACTCCAGCAGTACTAGTGTGCCTTTTGTTTCTTACTCTTCACCAAACGATAAAGAAGGGAGTGCACATCGTGAATATATGTAACACTCAAAACGATTCAACCGAAGCTAGGAACTATAGTCTTGTCCTTGGGAAATTTTTTCGAATGAACGAATAAACGAATATATTCAATTTTTCAAATTTCGAATGAACGAATGAACGAATATATTCGATTTCTAAAATTTCGAATGAACGAATGAACGAATATATTCGATTTCTAAAATTTCGAATGAACGAATGAACGAATATATTCGATTTCTAAAATTTCGAATGAACGAATGAACGAATATATTCGATTTCTAAAATTTCGAATGAACGAATGAACGAATGAATTCGATTTCTAAAATTTCGAATGAACGAATGAACGAATATTCGAATTTTCGAATTTCATTTGAACATTCGTTCGAAATTATTCGATTCGGTCCGAACTATACTAGGAACCATAGAGTCCACTTGACATTTTACAGCAACGCAAATTCACGTGTCTTAAAATATCATCTCCAGAATTCAAACCAACGACACATTGAAACTCATCTTTGTCCGTCGAAATTGCCAGACCTCGGACTAACTATCTGCCAAATTTCAAACGTTCATATGGCTTCTCAAGGAAGAGAGGATCCTATTACCAACACGATGTCGAGTCCGCCTTCGAATATTTGACTTAATTCCTATCTTCAGACTTTTGCGATAGCGGCACACTTTATACTGCATTCCATAGACAATAATGTAATCTTCCGAAGGGTGGTTAAATGAAGAGAAACGGTGAGACATGAGCCGAGTTATGGCGTTTTGAATATAAGCTGCAAAAAATTACAGAACTTTCTTTACAACCTAATACTGATACACCCCTCTACTAATGTGTAAAAGGATTCTGGATTTGAATTGTATTTTGTGTTTGTAAGGTTGTTTGAAAAATAGAGTTGCGGTTGTCCGGATTTAGCTGGCGCACCCTGACCAACGAAAAAACGAAAGCAACGACAGAAATAAATAGTTAAAAATTGTTGTTCGTGAAAAAAATTTGGAGAAATGTGATGTGTCACTAACCCATCGAATTGGTTACACGATCGGAGACAGAGACGGCTACCGATTTTCACCCGAAAATTACACAAAATTTATGACCCTTCCGACGATGCTCACAGTAGCAGTGAATAGATTTATTACGAAGGGAAGAAGAACGGCGATGGAAGGACGCTCGAAAAGAGTTCCGAATTAAGTGCCACTTCGAGCGCGTTTAATGTTCCCGAAACCGATATCAGAGAACTTTTTCAGGAACTGCATTGCAGAGCAGTCTGGGAAGTTGTCGAGAGATCTTCTCTTCTTCTCCTCCTATTACCCCTCTTTTTACCTTTTCATTTGAAAAAAAAAACACTTTTCAAATCCAAAATGGACGTTTTCCAAACCCAAAATGGACGTTTTTCAGACCAAAATGGACGTTTTTCGAATCGAAAAGGGCGTTTTTTAAATCAAAAAGGACACTCTCAACTCTCAAATTGTAAATGACATAGTTCATTTTTTCTTTTTTTGCTACATACGTTTACAACAAATGTATGCAACAAGTAATATATGCTAGGCATACAAATCTATAGGCGACACTGATGATAAAGATAATCCAAAATATTAAAACCCTACTTATTATATCCTACTATCCTACTACATATTATTATATAATAAGCAAAACCCAAGCGATTTTTGCCATGTGTGATTCATATGGGTCCCGCCGCGATAGTCTGTTATCGTACACCAAATGCACCCACAGCGACAAGGGAGCTTATGGAATTGCTCCAATCTTTTACGTTTCCTTTTGTTTTCATTCTCTGCCCTTCGTTTTCATCCTTTTACTTTTATACCGTGTTTTTATCCTTACGGCTTACACTTTTCAAAACGTGTCCTCCGTTTCCTTCTATTCAGTTTCCATTTTCAGTGGTTTTTAGCCTCGAAATTCCAATTGATCGAAGTGTGGCCTAACTCGGCAAGTAGTGTAGATTTATGTATTTATTTATTTACTTGACGGAGCTGGCGAACAGACGTTTGGCGATCGAAAGACCGATAAAAGGCTGGTAAAATAAAATATGAAACAACAAAATGGCAAATAAGAAACTACAGAACAAATTGAATAAATAAGAAACTACAAACAACAAGTATATTCATTTTAACAAATATGATACTTGACAAATAGTTGATAAAAATCATTTACTTAACGATTAATTTTTATAGACGATTTTATTTTTATTAATTATATAACAAATGATTAATCAAAATAAAATCGTCTTGCTTAAATGAGGTCAGAGAACTTTCCAGAAAGAATCCCTGATCGATTTGAGAACCCCTCACTATGACCTGGAAAATGTTCCAGAAGAAACTTGCTCGCTTTGGGGACCATTTAATTTAGTTCGGAAGACGCTTCAGAAAGACTCCTCGTTCTGAAAACCATTCGGTTTGCATTAAATATTGATGCAGGGTTACCTTTTTGGTTTGAAAAGTGTCCATTTTGGTTTGCAAAAACGTCCATTTTGATTTGCAAAAACGTCCATTTCGATTTGCAAAAACGTCCATTTCAAAATGAAAATGGTATAAATCGATTTAAATAAGCCGTAAAAGTAACAGCGGCCTGTATAACGACAATCAGCTAACCCTGGCAGCCTTGGAATAGACGATAATTGAGCAGATGTAAACCACAAATAAACAAAACGACTGCAGCATGTAACACAGCACTGCTGAACAGCAAAACAACTCGTTGCAAGATGATTGGACGAGTTTCTTCCTTTGGACGAGTTCCACACTACGGACGAGATGCACAAGGAATGAGCTGGGTGGTCCTTTGAAGGAAGACGAGCACCACGTGGAATCCGATCCGCTGTGCGTAAGTTGTAATCGGATCGCCACGGAGTACAAGTCGATACGCGCGCCGCACTTCTCGGAGAAAGTGACCTTTTTCGGAATTTCAGAGATTCCCCCAAGGTTTAAATTTACCCTCGATTGCATCAAGGGCAATCAGAGATCGGAAAGTTTAGCTATGAACTCAAGGGGTCAAATGAAAAAGCTTCAGCTTTGAATAAATGAAGGAAAAGATGGAAACAAGCAGAGAAAATTCTGTGCCAGCGGAATTAGAATATTCAAATGAGCTGTTAAAAATCAACAAATTCGCGTATTATTATGCAAAAACTAACGATACCCAGCTGGGTTTAAGCCCGGATAGCCGAGTGGCTAGCAATGTAGTCTCTCGCGCGGAACGTCTCAGGTTCAAATCCGGGCTCAGGCAAAAAGCCATGCCTTGCAAAAATTGCAGAAATGGCAACGGTACCAGCGTCAGGCCCAGGTTGACAGGCCGGCTGATGGTCAAAATCCGTCACAAAACCATGATCAAAGTCGCACAAGGAATCAGAGATAATGCTAGGACGTCACCCGGAAGTGACGCGCAGGGCCCCCGCCCGAGTCCTGTGGTCAGTATGCGAGGGCTACCGAGGGACGAACGACCTCGGTTAAAGAAGCTAGTTCGGATAGGGACGCTCAATGTAGGTACGCTAACAGGGAAGTCAAGAGAAGTGGCTGATCTCATGAAGAGGAAGAATATCCAAATCCTGTGCCTGCAGGAGACGCGGTGGAAGGGAGAAAAGGCCAAGGAAATTGGGGAAGGTGTCAAGCTCTTCTACAAGGGCAACGATGGGAAGAGGAACGGAGTAGGAATCGCGGTCTCAGAAGCTCTCAAGGACTCAGTATCCGCTGTACGAAGGATCAACGATAGGATAATAACTGTACGATTAGACATGAAGGACGTATGCTGGACCATAATATCGGTATACGCACCACAAACTGGATGCACCGAGGAGGAGAAGGACGAGTTCTACATTACCCTTGATGACGTCATCAGATCTGTCCCTGAAGGTGACTTCCTTACCGTAGCGGGTGATCTGAATGGCCATGTGGGGACTGACAGACGAGGGTTGGAAAGGGTGCATGGAGGTAGAGGAATCGGGTGTAAGAATGAAGATGGTGAGCGAATAATTGACCTGGCAGTCGCCCACGACTTGGCTATCTGCGGCACATTCTTCGCAAAGAGGGAAAGCCAGAAGGTGACCTACAGCAGTGGAGGTCGCAGAACGGAAATCGACCATATCCTAGTACATAGGCAGGCCCTTAAAACGGTCAAGGACGTTAAGGTTCTCCCAGGCGAGGATGTCACGACTCAGCACAAGCCGCTGGTTGCAGACCTAAGCATCACCCGCCCTCCGAAGCAAAATGTGAAGACGGAACCCAGAATCCGATGGTGGAAATTGCGAGGCCCTGAGCGAAATGAACTCAGGAGTAGAGTGATGGCTGCGGGCCTACCTGATCCGAATGGAGCAGTCAATGATACATGGCAACAGGCGGCACGAACGATCCTGCAGTGTGCTAAGGAAACACTAGGAGAGACGCGTGGAGGGCCAAAAGGAGACAAAGCTACCTGGTTCTGGAATGACGAGGTACAGAAGGTGGTAAGAGAGAAGAAAAGGGCATACAAGAGATGGCAAAAGTCCAGATCATCAGAAGACCTCACCATCTACAAGAAGTACAAGAGGGTTGCGAAGGCAGCCGTGGCTAAAGCCAAGAATGCTGAGATGGACGGCCTCTACGAAAAACTGGAGGAACCACAGGCAGAAAAATTCGCCTTCCGCCTGGCTAAGGCGCGACATCGGGCAAGCTTGGACGTAAGAGTGGTGAAGACTGTGAAAAATGATAAAGGATGCTTGCTAAGGAGGCCAGCAGACGTCAAGTCCAGGTGGGAGGAGTACTTCAAAGGACTCCTAAATGAAGAATTCCCAAGAGAACATCTCCCTGAAGCAGCGCCAGTAGAAGGCCCAGTACAACTCTGGTCAGAGGAGGAGGTCCAGACGGTTATAAAGAAGATGAAGGTAGGAAAGGCAGTGGGACCGGACGGAGTGCCGGTGGAGGCATGGAAAGCGCTCGGGGAATACGGAATTGGATGGCTGACGAGGTTCCTCAACAAGGTCACAGCAGAAGGTAAGATGCCTGAAAGCTGGAGAGACAGCATCATCGTACCCATCTTCAAGCAGAAGGGAGACGCCACAGAATGCTCAAACTACAGAGGAATCAAGCTGATATCTCACACCATGAAGGTCTACGAACGGCTGATAGACAGTAGATTGAGAGATATGGTCGAAATCCCACAGCAGCAGTTCGGCTTCATGCCGGGGAGATCAACTACGGATGCCATCTTCGTAGTGAGGCAGGTGATGGAGAAATACCGCGAAAAGCGCCGACCGATCTACCTGGCCTTCCTGGACCTCGAGAAGGCTTATGACAGGTTACCCCGTACGCTACTGTGGTGGTCACTGCGGCAACGAAATGTGCCCGAGCGCTTGGTCCAAATGATAAAGGATATGTACGCCAGGTCCAGAGCAACAGTTCGCACCCCACACGGACACACAAAGAAAGTGAGCATCACGGTAGGTGTACACCAAGGATCAGCACTGAGCCCCTTCCTCTTCCTCCTTACCCTCGACAGTATGGTCCGGCATCTGACGGAAGACCCACTCAGAACCATCCTGTACGCTGACGACATAGCTCTAACAGCAGATAGCAGAGAGGAACTACAGGATAAGGTTCAACAGTGGCAGGAGACACTGGCCAAAAACGGCCTCAGGCTGAACGTAAAGAAGACCAAGTTCATCAGCTCAGAGGATGGTTCGGAGCCGACACTGGACTGCTATGGGGAAACTATCGAGAGGGTGAACCAATTCCGATACCTCGGAAGCGAGCTATCAAAAGACGGAGCAGTAGATGAGGCAGTGAGGGGAAGGATAAACGCAGCGTGGATGAAGTGGAGAGAAGCAACTGGAATCCTCTGTGACAGGAGATGCTCGAGGGTCCTCAAAGGAAAACTGTACCGGGCCGTTGTCAGACCAGCACTGCTCTACGGCAGCGAGTGCTGGCCCACAAATAAGGCACATGAAAGACAAGTACACTCAGCCGAAATGAGGATGCTCAGGTGGGCATGTGGGTGGACACGGATGGACAGGGTACGAAATGAGGACGTGAGATCGGTCATGGGAATAGCCCCGGTGCTTCTGAAAATGCGGGAGCAAAGACTCAGGTGGTATGGGCACATTCTCAGGAGACCGGAGGACCACCCAATAAGAAGAGCATTGGAGTTCGAGGCACCCGGTAAGCGTCCAAGAGGAGCGCCCAAGAAGAGATGGAGGGACGTCATCAGAAGCGACCTCAAAGAGGTCAAAGCAACATCAGAAGACGCCCGGGATAGAGTTAGATGGCGACTGTTGACAAGAACAGCGGACCCTGCGACGGCGCGGGATTAACGCTAAGGAGAAGAAGAAGAAGACCCAGCTGGGTTTAACTGAACAATGGTTAGCCAGATCCATCTCCTTCCACTGTCATGATACCAGCTATTCAGTGGCTTACCGGCCAACAAACTGCTGCTAAATGCACACTAAAAACAAAAATACATGAACTAAAATAAAGATTTGAAATAAAACAAAAAAGATTTAGAATAAAACGATGAACAAATAGCATGTAGCAAAAGCAAAAGACGGCGAGCTGAACTAATGAAATGCGTCCCTCGGAGTACGGTAACGGGCAATCGCGGCGGGACCCATATGAGCCACCCATTATATACTGGGATTTTTCTCAAGAATCATCATGATCCTTTTCGCAATTTCACGAAAATGACGTCTTCGAACCTTTTCCAGAAATTTCTAACAACTACCTTTTTCACGAGAGACTTTCTGCCGCTTCAAAAAAACGTTCACAAGACGTCAAAAATCATTTTACACTGAACGCAGCGTAACGGAAGCCGGTGTCGGTCGAAGAACCCCGAAGACGGAAGTTTTCAGCCGCGGCACCAAACGCCTGACCCGACCGGTCTATTCAGTCGGAAAATTGGATTTTTCGTCGACATGAGCATTCCGAGAGGAATTTTGCAATTTTAGAGAATATTCTTTTAGGGAAGTAGGGAGCAATTCCGATAAACCTTTTAGGGAAATAGGGGGCGGGATGAAGAAAAAGCCTTTGAAGGAGAGATGAATCTTTAATTCAAGAAAATTTAATGAAATTTGATTAAATTTAATTAAATCAAATGAAATGAGATTCAGACCAAATTATAGGTTTACAAAATATCAAAAGAGCTTCCTAGAGGAAATTTTCCAAACAATCCAATAAGCTTTTGGAACCTTCCGTCTACAATTTTTTAATAATAGTTAGATGAGGGTAAGCATGAATATGAACAATCAAAAGGAACAATCTACTTCCTCTGGCCTAGCCTATTCTACCATGGTATGTACTAGATAATGGTAAAATAGTCGGCGTTGAACGGTCCCTAAGGTTGCGGCACGCACTCACCTCTCTTTAGAATCGTGGAGGCATTGTAAATGGCTATTGAGCCCATGCAATGACTTACAGGGATAAATGCTATACCAGTAATTGTCTTTAGGCTCTCAGACAAGTCTGGTACCGATTTACCCGACATAGTAGGGATGGAACACCTGAGCCCAGATTCATCATTAGTAAACCCCCGATAAACCCCGAGATATAGCCCAAATGGTGCCCACCTTTGTCTACTTATCCTAAACTTTCTATGTTAAACGCAATCTCTCATCGACTCTCTCGTCTGGGCCTGGCTGCGCCGCGGTTTCCGAAACCACTGTCCTTTCATGAATCTAGGCCCTGGTTAGCCCGGACCGGGACCCATCCCTCGACCGTGTGAGTGGAAGTAGCGACTCTTGCCACTGCAGCACATGCACCTTGAGGAGTAGATAAATAAATATGTAAATACATAGATAAACACATAAATCAAAGAAAAGTCCGAGTCGATAAGTAGGGAAAGTGGGAAGGAAAACAATTGAGCTACAGCTAGGTTCGCGCTATTTCAGGGCATCTCGGCCTACCACCATCTTTGAGGGAGTGAGTACCAGTTGCTCTCCGGTTTTCTTATACCATAACCCTTACCCTTGTCCTATTAAAGGATCGTCATGAAGGGCAGCCAAGTCGGTAACCGGAGCCGTAAAGCACACGACGACTAGTCCAAGTGGCAGTTATTCGACTCGCCTCTGGAATATCTTTGCGTGACATCTCTTCCCGACAAAAAAGTGACGTGAAGGACGAAAGGCGTAAAAATTGGGCTGCAAAGGAATGAATAAATAAACGCGGGGTCCTTTGATGCCTGAGGGCAATGGTTCCGGCCGGCGACAAAGCAACAATCGGTTGTCAGTGGTGACGGTGAGAATTAATCACTACAACTGGCGTAAAGCCACGATCTGCCGATGAAATTCTGCACGACGCAGCTACCGTTGAAAAAATAAAAACAAAAATGGCAAAATACTGAAAAACTCCACAATAGCACCAGCCACCAAGCCGGGTAGAACTCTCTGAGCGGTGAAATTCGATTTCCGCCCCGCCTCTAACCCCCCCCCCTCTTCCCACTAACTCATAGTGGAGCGAAAATCACCGACGAGTGCTTATGCACGGCTCATCCTTTCCCGAAACGTTGCACGGACGTCATCGTCGGACCGCGTTATCTGTGAATCATCGTTCCCGAAATGGTCACAGAATTCGCAATCGTTTATTGATTGTGGTTTACGCGATTCCTGGGTGAACTCTGATTGACTCAGTGAAGGTAAAGGTTACGTCAAAGGGTTAAGGGTTTTCTAGTTCCCTGGAGCTGCGACATGCACTCGTTTTTCACTTCGAATTGTAGATGCATGGTAAATGCGTATTATCCAATACGCTATTCGAAGTTAGTGTCTTTACATTCCCGGACAAGTCTGGTACCAATATACCCGACCCCGGAGGGATGGAAGGCTTGGTTACCCCGGGCCGGGATCGATCGCTCGACCGTGCGGGTGTCAGCAGCGCCTCTTACCAATGGATAACGAATGCCCGTGCTTGACTAAGTACTTAGAAAAATGACCCGCTGCTGTCTCGCCGCTGAAGTTGCGGCGACTAGAGGCCCATTCATACTTAGCAGTAAACCAGCGCAGTAGGACAGGGGTACAGACACTAAGGGCTCGTTTTGACGCCGCGCGGCGAAAGTGCAAAATTGAAGCGCAATCAATAATTAACGTCTTTGATCTAATTTGCTCCTTTACGTTAGTGGCTCAGTCTAATCAAAAATTAGGCATATAATCACATAGCGAAGAAATTAAACGGAAAAGTGAATTTTGTCAAAATGTCCTTTAATAAGGAGTAGCAGCCTTCTAAAAAACCCCGAACGACCAGTAAGTTTGCACTGTTGACCGCAATTTTGCATTTTCGCCACGCGGCGTCTAAACGAGCCCTAAGGGCCGAGTTTAATCTTGTGGAGGCGATTCAGCGATTAGGCTACCGCTTATTGCCAACAAAATAAAAAATATTTTCTAAAAAGATCTAGAAAATATTCTGAAAAACTGAAGATATTTTCAAGAAGTCACACGAAGGCAAAAAAGCTTCCCTCATTTCCGAATATTATGATGGAATCTGACCAAAAAGCCCTCCTAAAACGGCCTTAATAGAAAGATAAAGTTATAAAGAGATCGGCCTTGGAGAGGGATTGTCGACTAGTGAGGCAGAAAGGGGGCGCCGCTTAGACACTCATCGACGGTTGCCGCCAAAATCGCCGAAAAACGCGGCCAATTGAACGCTGTACACACCAGTATTACGGGGCCTTTAGTGGGTTTCACCAAAGGATGATTCTCCCGATTCTTTTGTAGCAAGTATTTGTTACTACGTATACGTCAGAATATCAACAATATCACTGTAATCATTGTATTTATACAGATATTTGTGGGCGTAGCCACAGAACAATGTACCCATTGGGCTACTTTCGAGACCCAGTGGGTACATACATCAGACGGCACCGCACCTGAGTGGAGCTACAGATTAGATTTCCCAGTGCTCACTCGCGGTATGCCGCTGGGACGTGCCTAGGGAGCCGTATCGAGAGATACTTATCTTATATTGCACTCACTCTAACCTACGGGCTCCCTATGGCTAACTACCTTTCTCTAGATTAGGTTGTGTGTCCACAACAGAGCCAACAACAGACAATTCAACGGCGAAACGTGGTCGCAAGAGGTCGAAATAGGCAGTTTTTCCTCATCATCATGGAAAACGACTCTTCATCCGGATACCCAAAGGTGGAGCGTTGAAAATGGCACAAGTCGCACCACAGAAGTTCTATTATCCCGCACAATCAATTTGATAATCCTCCAGTTTCGAATTAGTGATGAGCTCATAAACATAAGAACGATTTCACTGGACGGCATGTTTTCCTTACCGTAACCCTATAAAGATGAAAGCGTACACGTCAAATCCATAGAAAACCAATGCAAAGGGGGGAAAAGTCCTCACGACTCGTTCCCCTTTGCATCGGTTTTCTCTGCATTTGACGACAAAAACGACCTTCAAAGCGTCACTCGAATTTGAATAGTGTCGTAAGCCATGGTAGAAGTTGTGCAGAGCATTTAATCTGATGCCGAGTTAACGAGTTACGGTAGAAAAACCATGCCGTTTTGTAGAATTGTGTTGTATCAAGCTGGGAGAAACCACCACAAGGAGTCTATGAGTGTTTCAACGAACCATACCACGTTTTCTAGAGATAAGAAAAACTTTGCAGTCCATTCAGAAAAACAAGGGCAGCCGAGGCTACTGCATTGAGACGTTGTTTTCGAACCGAGGTTGGCCCCGTTCTCCTTATTTGGTCCTCGTTTAACGTCTCCCAAGGGGATTGTTCGTGGGAAACGCACCGAGCAACGATGTGTTCCAGGGACAAGAGAAGTCCTCTTTGGGAGACTGTTGAAATTCAATTTATTTTTATCTTTACCATTATTTCAGTGCTAAACAAAAACCGATCAGCAGAGTTAGTAATACCTAGCGAAACTGACCACAGAAAATAAAATGCAATTTACAAGGAAGGGGTGACTGAAGGTGTTCAAAAGTATGTTTAGTCGAACGGAGGTCTCTTGGCTAGTTAACCAAACAGGTGTTGTTTCCTAGTAGCAGGACTTTTAGCCTACCAGCGCTCTATCCACGACCTTAAAATCACGCAACTGGAAGTTCCATTTCCGGGACGGGCCGTTTCAGGCCTCCTTTGAACTTTTTTGATTGCATAGATACGTGAGGAACTAGTAAAGCGAATGGGAGTTCATTTTGAATAAGTCTGCTGAATTAAATAACAGCGTTATCACAAACTAGGGAAAGTAGGCGACACTGAATCTCGGTCTTCACTAAGTGAGAGACTTCATTCGAGGTGTTCAAACTGTCCACACTTCTAATCAGGTATGCTGGAGAGAATTATACGAGAAGATGGAATTCATTCGAAGACTTTTTGTCAAAATGCACGGGAGTCGGAGTTTCTACACTTTCCACGGAAGCGGAAGCATTTCGTTTGGACAGCGAACCCCTAGGGTATACTCTATGACACCCTCTTTCTCCGAAATCTTCAATGATGTTTGCCCTTCGATGCATATCCTAGAGGATCACAGCAACGAGACATCCACCTCAGGTGAAAGCTACGAAGTCCGCCTCAGTGTTGGGAGAGCCGGGCGAAATTCAGAGGACACCCCTCCAGTGCTCCTTGGGTCACTTACAGGGAACGACCGTCGTCCTCCCCGAGGAAGATTTGCCAAACCACGTCTCGACCGTGTTACACAAAGCATGAAGAACAGTCGAGTTGAACAAAGTTACGCCACCTCTGAGACCCCTGGGAGGCTCAGGTTCATTTTATTTTATTCATTTAGTTTAAATCCAATCACGAAAATGGATAGTATGGCAGTCAAGATAAGCAAGCAATTGGACATAATGGAGAGCTAAACAAGTAAAAGGCTACTAAACACAACAATGGTACAAACAAAGGCGCCGCTATCTAACACCTAATGATAAGTGATTCGGAAGGAAGGTTCTGTAAGCACCCCGGGTTCTGCTTGATATTCATGTCTTTCGCGCTGGGACCCAAATAGAACAAGGCACTGGCACAGAATTCAAACGCGCGCTATGTAATCACCACTTCATAGCAGACCTGTGAGCTGACCATGGAGTTCTCCTTCTCCTGATGAGTTCTTTCTTCATGTCGTTGTCCATGTTCATGGAGCGCCCCAGGAAGACATAAGACTTCGTTTCGACGAGGGGGATCCATCGATTACGACGTCCCCCCTTCGCACCAGAAGTTCGTCATGAACTGTATCTTCTTCCGATTGATGCGCAGTCCAATCTTTCTTCCAGCTTTGTCCAGCTCTCGGAGCATCGTCTCTACTTCAGTTGTATGAAGTTAGTGTAGTTGCAGTTAACCGACTAATTGTGATCGCTGTTGTGACGAGTTTAATTCAAAGAAATTTCGGCGGTATCGGGTATCCGGCTGTGTGCTACGAATCGATCGCACTTGTAACGACGAGCGGTTTTTAACTGTTAGTATTGTTGTCCATAATGTACGCGATCCAACGTAAGAAACCGGTTTGGTAATCGGTAACCCAGAAGTCTCATTCATAAAATCAGACTGTTCGCGAAGATGACGATGTCGCCCGCAGAACGAAGGTTCGTTAAGAATTTTCCCTCACTGGTAAGTCCTTTTTGTCCCAGTCAAGCGACTTCATCATCCACTGCAATGCGGTAGTAAACAGCTCTGGCGAAATGGTATCGCCCTGCCTAACGCCCTTAACGATAGGTATGTATGAGTAAAAAAAGTACTAAAGGTATGTAAATTGAGCTTGGGAAAAGCACCGCTGTCGTAAAGCATTGGTGGTAGCGGGCGGCCATAGTTCTTGCATGGGATGAGTCCATTCCTTGATCAACTGACCCAGACCAGGGCCCAGATTCATGAACGGAGGTAGCGGTCTCCGAAACCGCGGCGCAGCCAGAAGCAGACGGCAGGGTGGATGAGAGATTGTGTTCAACATAGGAATTTTAGGATAAGTAGACAAGGGTGGGCGCGGTTCGGGCTAGACCTCAGGATTTATCGGGGATTTACCAATGATGAATCTGGGCCCTAGGTGATATTGGTCTTGACGCTGTCGAAGACCATTTCAGAGCAGAGCAAGGCTGGGACGAAGGGCAAATGGTATTCCGGACAGACCTCGATGACAATGGCGGAACTTCTGTCGACGCAGCTGAATCCTTGACAGAATTCAGCTTGCTCAGGCAGTTGTGCTTCATCCCAAATGGCTGTTTCGTAGTCGACGGAGGTTAAGACGAGTGGCTTCACCCTACTGGATGCAATTTCCTTTATATAGGATTTCATTTATCATTTCTTTCCACTTCATAGTGGACCAAACGTTGAAATCCAGTGGGTTGCAGCTGACTGGCATATAATGTTAGTAACATAGAAAGAAAGAAAGAAAAAACACAAAACACACACAAAAAAACACGGTTAGTAACAAATCAATGAAATCATTGAGATAATCCTTGATGGAAGCCCTCCGGCAACTCTTGAGAGGGAAAAAGGAGGGAAACATATTGATAGGACAAAGCAGAGTCTCGCTAGGTCAAGGCCAGGGGTTTAGGGGCTAGCAAAAGGTAGCTCGCAAGACGAGAAAACAAAAATGTCCACCGTAATATTGTAAGAGCGCTAAAGATACTACTACCAGTGGAGGAACAAGGGCGGGTCCATGGTAAAACTCCTTTAAACTCCTTCCAGAAAAGCTATCTATCAGGAGTAATTTGTTCCAGCCTGGTACCCCTACCGTCTGCCTACCCATACCAGGAAGAAAAACGGTTGTGAATACCAATTACCACACTCAACGACCTCCAGTCCAGCGACAAATCGGGCGCAAACCTCTAAAACTGAACTCGTTGAGTACCCCTAAGAGTTCTCGTCGACCTTTGACCGTACATTCTTGTCGATGAACAAGGAACAGGAAACAATGTCAAGACGCCAAGGACGCCTTTCGATTACTCGCGGAGTAGAGAACTTTGCTAACGGGGTCGAGCGGAAACGATGGGCAGTAGGGACGAAACGACGAGAAACTGACAGGTACGTCGTTCTTTTGATGGAAGAAACCGTCCTGTTGTCATCATCAGTTCGCCGTTCCAATCATTCCGACGGCGATAGCAACAGAGGAAAACCGGCTTCGACGATGGCTACTACCGTTGCAGGGGTAAAATACTACCTTCTAGTCGACCGACAACCGCAACAGACAGCCCGGAAGTGGAGTTCATAAGTGGATTTAATTTTTGCTCATTTATTTATTTATTCAGACATGCGGTATAACACATGTAACGCGATCACTGTTAGCGAACTCACCATCGCAACAGTGACAGTAACACATTAACTGCAAATCCTAAAAAACGCGCAAACGCGAGCATGTTGCCCAGGTGATGGAATCTACCGAAGAAATATCTATTCAAGAAGTACATAAAGGCAGAAGCCCGCTAGAGCGAGAAAAATCTAGGTATTGTCATCTTTTAATTAGCTTTTTCATCCTTTAAAAGTCCCATAAAACTGAACAAACGCCCAAATATCTGGAGGAAGCTGCAGAAACTCAACAAAAAACAAGGAGAACTAGTAAGAAAATAAAAAAGTACGACAACGATCGGAGAGAACGCACAGAGAATGCCTTTGGATGAAAAAATTTCATAAACTGCAAAAATGTAAAAAAAAGTTAAAGGCAATTCGTGGACTGTAGATGTGAGTAGAAGGATGAAGAAGAAAGGGACTCGGAAAATGTCGAGAAAGGCCAGCAGGAAGTAAAATCCCTGCACTAGACAAAGGTGTGGCAATAGCAAAAAAGTCCAGGGAATGCGAAAGGCCAATAAATCGCAGTTTTACAGAAATTTTTGATGGAATGAGAACGGCATTTGTAAAATATTGAATATTTCCAAACAAGCGGGAGAAAACTGGTCATTTTTCTTTTCCTTTTTCTTTTGAACTTCTTTAAAAGTAACCGATCGAAATCACCTTGAAGAATGTTCGAGAACGCAGGTGGAGAAATAAACTAAATGGACGTACACGTTCAATGAAGCTTCTATATAACAGATATGAGTAGATAATGAAAATTCGATTTTTTTGAGATGTCACAGACTACCAGGGGAAACGCGGGAAGAGGAAGTCAGGTAGTGGTGCTGGTCAGGTAAGACGCCGGTTGGCAATTGATTTGCCGGGGCCATGACCCAATTGTAAGGGTCAACGGCTCGAATTTTAACTACATTATCTTTTCCTTCATATTTTCAATCATAAACCGAATTCAATCATCTTCAGGAAAGATCCTCGTACAATTCTTTTTGGGAAAACAATAGAAAAATTGAATTTCTGAAAAATTTTGTAGAAAATAGTAGAAAAATTGTACTGAAAGGGCGCTATAATCGCCCGTGCAGTTCAATACTGCATTTTTTCATTTTTCCGAATTACTATCGTTTCCAGAGACCGCCGCATAAGTGGTTTTATTCGTTTTGAATACCAATCGAAAATGAATCGAAAAGTCTTGCAACACTTTTGCAACATTCTTCAAAATAACAGCAATTTACTGAAACAAAATCTCAGTCAACGATACAATCATCATTTATACATATGACTCTTCCCCATCTTTCGGGCAACTTCTCAGTTCCTCTCCGCCAGAACTCTAGGAGCTGTGACAAAAAAAATTTGCCGACCTCCATTTTCAATTCGTCTCGGTTGTCGAATTCCAGATCTCGAAGATTGCTCTAAGGACCTGAATAAGTGATAATCTGAAAGAGCAAGGTCTGGAGAATAAGGCGGGTGCGATAGAACTTCCCAGCCTAAATCCTGAATTTTCTCACGAGTTGCTCTTGCGACATGAGGACGAGCGTTGTCATTCAAAAGGTAGACTTTTCCCTTTCAAGGCGTTTTTATCGCATGACGGGAAATTCTACCGCACCTACCGTACTCTCCTCACCTTGCTGATTTTGATTATCACTTATTCAGGTCCTTAGAGCAACACCTTCGAGATATGGAATTCGACCACCGAGATGAACTGGAAATAGAGGTCGGCCAATTTTTTTCCGTCACAGCTCCCAGAGTTCTTGCGGAGAGGAACTGAGAAGTTTCCCGAAAGCTGAGGAAGAGTCATATATCTGAATGGTGATTATATCGTTGACTGAGATTTCGTTTGAATAAATTGCTGTTATTTTGAAAAGTGTTGCAAGACTTTTCGACCAACCTATTACTTTAGTAGTTAACACGTTGACGACAATTTCCGACGATGTTGGGCAACAACATTTTAAAAGGACTTGTAGGGGAGCTATCAATCTTCCTTTGCTGGAATATTTAACAGAATGCTTAGTAGTATCTACAAATAAGATGTTCCATCAAAATGTTAACTGCATGTTGTTTTATCAACTTCAGTACAACAAATGGTTAACTAATTCGAAAAATCAATAATAAATACCAACGCAAAACAACAACAAAACCTATAAAGTGGCGCAAGACGTCTGTTTTGCTTTGAGTAACAGCGTGTTATTAACAAATAAATCATTAGATAAATAGGTACTTTTCCTCTTGATGCCCAATTATCATATCATGGCCAACCGTATCATATCATGCTTGTATCTTGATGTACACCCTTGGAGCAGTCCTATCATATCGTGCTTTTCGATATCATACCATTTCGCATCCACCTATGGTCGTGTGCAGCTCTGAAGAAGGCGATATGAAAGAGAAAGCTGTTCTTTTCTCGCAAGAATGAGTTTTTCGAAAAAAAAAGAGATGTTTCAGAGGTTGTCGTATGAAGTTGTTTTCTAGCTTAGATAAGTCGTTGATTTTGTTTAACAGCTTGATAATAAATACAGCAATACAGCAACACAACAGCAACAACTAGAACCAGTTGTTTTCCGTTTCTTTCTTTTCAGTTTCTTTTCAGTTTTCTGTTTTTCTCAGTTTCTCATTCTTATTCTCTATTCTAGAGTCCTAAACCCCACGAGAAATTTACCTGTAGCTGCGCCGCGTCCTCTGCGTCCCTGTCCTACCCTCAACTATTACTGTTATACCCTACTGCTATGAACAAATGGATTTTTCGAAGTTCAACAAACTCCAACGTTCTTCGTGCAACCTAATTCATCATAACGACTAACAATATCGACTTTTGGATTTATTTCCATTTTTCGAGTTGCAACCTTTAGAGCTTACCATAATCTTACAAACTTTGTTATCAATAACAAAACAGATCATAGAAAAAGCTCTACAAAATCTAATATCATAGGAGAATTCTAGATGATTTTTTATCATTCATTCAGCATCTACCATTCGTTTTCTGTTTTGCTAAATGGGGTAAGATTGTGAAATAGAGAAAAATTCAGAGAAAACTACATGAAATACGATGTTTCAAGGGAGTTTTAGATGATTTTTTAATCATTCATTCAATTCACGCTTTGTTAAATGGCGCAAGAATGTGAAATAGTCCGGCAACTACCATCCGAGGGATTTAAGGACCACGGTGATTGAGACCAAATTGCAACTTTCGAAAAGATAAAAAAATAAAACCTACTTCTGACAATCGATTTGAACGTGCTCATTAGGTGCAGTTGGATAGGGTGCCTTGGAGACAGTAATCGGCCAAAATTCCAAATGGCAATATCGACTTTATGGCTCTAAACTTTACCGGGGTATGAATGTTCCGGTAAAACTTACGGAGCTACGCGAAAGCTACCGTAATCTGACGAAATACAAAAGGGTATAGTAAACTCTCAGTCGGCAGCACAACGTCGATTAATGAAACCCTTTATCGACACAAATACGTGGTACCCATTATACATATAGAATACATAGAATTACACGTACAATGTAACTATTATGATTAAAAAAATTAACTTGTAATGCAATCGAGGCGGACTAGATTACATGCGACATACACGGGTGTACCGGTATTTCAATGAGGTCAATGAGGTGATTGTTAGGCTGGCGGAATACATTGCGTGTTTTTCAAGAAAATATTTTTCAACTTCAACAATACCTCAATTTGGTCTGGCTTCAGAAATTTTGACTGGATTTCGTTCCTTGTTCTCCATTATTGAAGAAATTTCAGATTTAAACAGGAAGAAATTAATGGAAGAACTTAAAGAAGTTGAGCACTGAAATCTTGAACTTCTTGCTATTTTTTTCTGCTGAATCTGAGAAAAATCTTCCATTCGAAAAAGGTGACCTAGCAAAATTTGAATTTTTTTTGAAAAAATTCCGTCATTCGAACAAGGCGCTGTTGCATAAGGATATCGCGAAGACTCAATATTCAGATTCCCTTTTTTTGCTCTTTTTCTTTTTTCCAGTTCCCAAGCTTTTCGCTGAAGTATTTTTCATGATAGCGAACGTGAATTTTTTGCTTAAAAGTCGCTTAAATTCTTTGCAAATAGATGCACCTAAAAGGTTCTCTTCTACTTAAATTTTAGGACTGTTATCGCAGTTATCATCGTTATCACTGTTATCATCGTTATCAGTCTGTTATCACACCGATAACACTAGATAGCAATCAGGGCTTCATCTTGTACTGATCTACGGAGTGAATTCAAAATGCTGCTGACGAACTCCTGATCCGTTTTTGGAATTTCGCTCGATTACTGTAATTTACAGTACACGGGCGTTGCTCAGAGTTAGGAACAACGTACCCTGATCGATCGATAATTTAGTAGAAAGTGGGGATCTGGGTTCAGTACCTCGACTATTCTAGTACAGATCTCGGAGAAATAGCTGTTTGACAGCCCTACCAGCAAAAATGTAAATAGTACCCAAAATTAGGTGTAAAAAATGTCAAAAAGCCAACCACAAGCAAGGCACAACTGTATTCCGACAGTTTGATAAAGGTTTAAAGAGCTCTAAAACGACTAGATGATGAAGCATTCAAAGCGTTTTTAAAGAACCTTGGCACAGAGTTACGGAGGAGACAGATGTTATCTAAGAGAATAGGAAGAGGCTGGAAAGAAATTGGCAAAGATCATCGGTATCTGTACAACTACGATGCTCACAAAAATAAGGCCATTCTATGAAAGAACAGGGAAAAATTACTTTTGAGGTCTGACACCCCTTCTCTCCCGTGCATCTCCGCCGTACCCGAATATCGATTAGATTCCTCACGCGACGGCAGGGACGCAGAGGGCGCAGGTCCCGAAACTGCGCCGCTGGAGCCCAATCGATAATGGTCATCACACGGTGGAGGACAGGGCTTAGCCTTATAGGTGCTCTCCACATCACTATTAAACGTGTAAAACAAGACATTCCGTCAAACATATGCGTACGACGACCGGTAGGTTGGGTTAAGAGCACAAGTTTACCCTCTGGGAGACAAACAACCGAATGTCGGTTATTCCCCAGTGTTGTAAATGTACAATCGTCTCGATGCGATTCGAGACTTTGGCTGTTGATCTTCCGGTTCGTCGGGGTAGTTCTGCAGATCCTCGTATTTTCCCGTTTGAACGGATGCAACCTGAATTTTCCAACGATTTGTTACTAACATTTATACCCTTTTTACGCGGAAGCGAGTTTAACAGTGGCAAGAGGCGCTGTTGGCCACCACACGGTCGAGAGATCGATCCCCGCCTGGCCTAACCCAACCTTCTATCCTTCCGGGGTCTGGTAAATTGGTAACAGACTTGTTTGGGAAGGTAAAGACGCTGGCCTGGTATAGTTGCTAACCCCGCAAGTCATTGTATTGCCCAATATGCATTCATCATGGCTTTACGACTCCGACCGGGAGATGAATGCATGGCGCGTCCCAGGGGCTGATCAACGTCGACTACTTTATCTTTACCTAGTAAATACCATAGTAGAATAGGTTATTAACTTTCGCAGGTCTTTCGCATTTTCGCAGGCTAGTCCAAATACGTTTTCACCATGCCTTTACGATTTCGACCGGGAGCTGAACGCACGGCGCATCCGAGGGGGAATGATCACCTACGATCACTGTTCCCTCTCAGCTAAAGATGCAAATGGATCTCAAACGTGAACCTTCTCGTGGTCAAGTGATGAGAATATGAACGAAAAAGCAAAAAAATCACAATTATTTTTCAATTATTTAATTACTAATAAAATTTTTTTTACTTCAATTATTTTTTGGAATCGGTTTCGAGTGCGATTACTAACTTAGTTTTGGTGTCTTTTGTTAAATACTGACATAAAGATAAAGATAAAACCTACCCTCATCTGGGTCTGAGTTTGTGTCCATTTGTTGCGCATTTTAGCCCGCTCATCGTATTTTTCGCTGAGTAACTTCTTCCTGAACACAAGGTCATGGCGAACAAACGAAATAGACAATTAGAGAAATATGTAGAAAAAATAAAAAATATAAGTAAAAATATGATATTAAGAAATGCTCACTGGTGATGGCTCATGAATCGCATCAAAATCCGCTCGCCACTCGACATTCCTTCAACGTACTGCTGCACCACGTCGTCCACGTCGTTATCTAGAATTTTGGGAGTTATAAAAGATTTTTTTGGTGAAAATTTTAATTATTCAAACTATATGCAGCAAGAAGGGCGCGCGTGATACAGTGGTAAGTGGCGCTGCTAATACTCGCGCGGCCAAGCGATCAGTCCTTACCCCGATTAACAAAACCTTCGACCTCTACGGGGTCGGGTAAATTGGTGCCGGATCTGTCTGGGAAGGTAAAGGCACCGACATGGAATAGCGACTGTTCCCCTTAAGTCATTGCATAAGCCAAATGCGCATTCCACATGCCTCTACGATTCTGATTGCCAGGCGAAAGCATGGCGCTTCCTTAAGGACTGACCAATGCCGACATCTTTACCTTTACCTTTATATTCAATCAGAAATTTTCCCTAGAAGGAATTAGCTATAGTAGTCAAAAAGATAAAAAGAAAGAGGTCAAAAGATAAAAGGTAAGGTCGGCGTTTTGAAAACCCCTAAGGGCGCGCCATGAATTCGTGTTTCAGTCAGAATCGTAGAGGCATGATGAAAGCGTATTCTGCCTATACAATGCTTTTCTGGAGCCAACCTCTATACCATGTCAGTGAATTCCCCTTCCCAGACATATCTGGTACCAATTTACTTGGTTAGCCAGAGCAGGGATCGATCGCTCGACCGCGGGCACCAGTAGCGCCTCTTACCACTGTTCCGTGCGCTTTCGTAAAAAAGGTAAGGCAAAATAATCACCTGTGTAAGGGCTGACGTCACCCTTTTCGATGTCGCACGCATCACCTTGGGTACCGACCTTCTTGCTGTCTTCTCCAGCTGAAAAACAGCAAAATATTCGAATCGATCAATTTTCTAAGGTTTCAAAAACCTCACCCCCAGAGCTGAGATTCAACTTGAAATCCTCATCGATCGACTTAACGACTTTGGTGAACTGCAACTCCAGCTGCATTTGAACGACGTTGATCGCCAACGAGACCACCGACAATCCGACGAGGATCAGCAAAAAATTCGCCACCGCCACTCGATGGTTCGGTGTGACGTCACCGAAACCTTAAATTTTGCGATTTTTTCCGGAGAACAATAGTGATTTCCTGCTGAACAGCATGATCGTGGTTTTGCTGCTGAGAACGACTACTTCACCGTTCCATGATAGGCTCATTTGTTTGTGATTCGAAGAGAACAGAAAAAGAGACTACACCTAGGGAAAAGCAAAAAAGTCCTTTCTCAACGTAGATCTTAAATTCGTGTAAATAAATAAATAAATAAATAAAGTCAGAATTAAGAAGAGGATTCGCATCCTCATTGCTATCTTTTCAGCCTTTTTACCCTTTTTCTTTGAATCGAGAAACACTATTGTTTCGTTTTTCAAGTAGTTTCGATTCTAGTTATCAGAATATTGGAACTGTAATCTTGTTTTCTTGGTTATTCTTGCTGTCTTGGCATCACATTTTGAGTTTACTCAGGTTGTTCTCGATTTTCATGTGACTTTATCACGTCTTATTTAAAATAAATAAATAACTAAATAAACAAATAAATAAACTAATAAGAGAAAAAGCTACATGGAAGGTATACTTGCGGATATCCTAGGGATCGCGCCACAGCCTACGCAACCCAGAACTCGTACGTGGTTAAGTGGTATGAGGCGCCAACAACACCTCAGTAGAGTCGAGCGATCGATCCTCACCCGAGCCCAAACACTCCTTCAACCCTTCCCCGTCAAATGGGCATTAGAGTTGTCGGGAAAGATATGTCGACTTCCCAACAATCAATTATTCTTAGCTATTTAGCGAGAAATGAAGATACAAATGGAACCGTCAGATATTGGAGGGATTCCGTAAAGGGTTAAGTGGCAAAACGCGAAGAAACTCGGCGTGTAATAGACAAAAAATGGGTATGATGCAGTGGTAGGAAGCGCTAAAGTCACTCGCACGGTCGAGCGATCGATCCACGCCCGAGTTAACCAAGCCTTCCGGCCCTCCGACAGTGAGCACATTGGTACCTCCCCGTCTGACGTGAGAAGGTAAAGAAACTGGGTTGATATAGCGACTGGCCCCAGAGGTTATCGTACTGCACAGATACGCCTTCACCATGACACTACTATTCTGAACAGAAGACGAACCTATGGCGCATTCTTGCGGGAGTGATCAACGCCACAGCTTTGAATTTACCATTATTTAACAGGCAAAAAGTAGTATTACTCACGAAACACTCATTTTTAGTAACTCATGGTTCTTTTTAATTATTCCTTAATTTCTTTCTTCTATTTTCCCTATTTTTCCTCTTCGACAGTTTGCTGACCTACGGTTGGATTAAAAAAGACAATCCATCAGAATAAATCGACAAAAAACGAAAAATAACAAAGTGCAGATATGGTGTAACAACAATAGATAAACGGAGAACGGACAATAAATAAAATATAAATGTATAAAATACAAAATAAATGAATAGTAAAATATATTAATAATTAATAAAGTGCAAATACATAATTTCAAAAAATTTCAAAAATAAGTTGAAAGAGACCGTTTTTCAAGAAGCTACTAGACCTCAAAAAGGGCACTTTGCTCACCTATTGTCGTCAAAGAGATAAAGAAGAAGTAGATCGTCTCAAAGAAGGTCCATCGCTCAAAGTAGGAAAAAACCACGCAGCACAGCAGGTACCAGAAGACGAGCACTGAACAGATCCATAGATTTTTAATGGAAAATTTCTCTTAAATTATTTTCTCACTTACCAAGGGCGACAAGGAAAAGCGGTATAGGTTCCGTCGCCTCCTCATCACCCACCAATGGTCCATCGTAGGTTGGAGTTTGCGACCCAGTCTCACAGATGCTCTGAAATAACAGTTATGATGGCCTCCTCTACTCTTAGAAAGCGCCAAACAGGAAAGATAAAGGCATCGGTGTTGATGAATCGCCAAAGGTCGCGCCATGCATCGTAAAGGCATGATGAATGCGTTTTTGGACGATACTATGACTTGCGGGGCCGGTAGCTATACCAACCCAGTGTTATAATCTTCCAGACCTTCCACGGCAGAAAGACTAAGGCGAAATGGTGCTCGTTGACACCAAAAAGACCGACGATCGGTCTTGAGAAGAAGTTTTGGGCAAAGTAAAGGTAAAGGTAAATGTGTCGGCATTTGATCAGTAAGGGCGCGCCACGCATTCGTGTTCCACTCAGAATCGTAGAGCCATAGTGAATGCGCGTTTCGCCTATACAATAACTTGCGAGGGCCAACCGCTACACCGAGCCGCTCTACCTTACCTTCCCAGACAAATATGATACCATTTACCTAGCATCGGAAGGATTGAAGGCTTTATTAGCCCGGGCGGAGATCGATCGCACGACCGTGCGGGTGTCAGTAGCGCCTAGTGCCATTGCAATACGTTCACCTTAGGTTGTAGATGAAAGAATAACTACATAAAGATTACATAGGCGAAAGAACAGTCTTAGTTGGAAAGCAGAAAAAGGGGAAAGGAAAAAGTCGAGATGGCGCCATAACAGAGCTGTATTTGTTCATCTCGGTGTACTTTTTCCTCCCGTACTTTTTTTTCTTTGTTCCAGTCCTCGTTCTAGTTGTTAGTACCTCCTATTGTGATATACCTCCTATATGTTCTTCGGAGCGTTGTTTTATATCTTTTTCTAGGCACGACTGTGTTCGCGTAATAAATCGAATCAAATCAAATCATTATTGAGGGAATTAATTGGCTGCTCTCACAGTTCCCTACACCACCGCATTTACCATTACCCTATTAAAGAATCACAAAAAGGTAAAGTTTTCGGGGTTCAGTTACCGTTTCCCTCCCAGTGCTTCAGCGTAAAGACAACGCTGTTACTATTGTCATAATACATCGTGTAGTAGCGATTTTTCGTCGTCGCCCTGGTGAAAACACCAGCCCGGTGCGGACTAGTTGTTTTGCCCTCGGGCGATGTGCTGGCGGTGTATTTCGTGCAAAGTGCGCCGACGTTTTTCCGGGGTGTAAACTGAGCGCATAATTTGCCTCGGGCAACAACAGCCGACATCAAATCCCCGAAGAAGACGCGATCCGCTTAGAGCACTGATCGCCGCGCCGTCGGGTAATTTGAGACGTTCGCTCCGGACAGGAATAGAACCCGGATCTGTTGTCTGGCGGCTGTCTGTCTACTAGGACGTCCAAGACAAGAAACGAGCTGTTTTTTCAACATCAAAATGGCGTTTTCAGAAGGGAATTTTCCTTTGGTGTTCCTCCATTTGAGAGAAAAGTGCATTTTTCTTGTCTAAAAATATTTCAGCCTCTACTTTTTCCCTTCTGACAAGCTCCTGTATTGGTGAGGAGAGCGTTCCCCACCTGCATGGTTGGGCGATCGACCCTCACCCAAACTAACCAAACTTCACATCCCTCTGGGGTCGGGTAACCTGGTACCAGACTTGTCTGGGAAGTCAAAGTCACTGACTTTGTTCAGCGGTTGTTCGCAGGTCGTTATATAGGCGGAATATGCATCTGAGCTGGCTTTACGATTCTGTGTGGGATTGGAATGCACGGCGCATACCCATTTAATGACTTTGCACTCGCACCTCGCTTCCACTTTATGACCACTAAAACGATCCCCGGTATGCTAACGAGCTCTGGGAATGACTCGATGTTTTCTGGTTAAAATCCGAGAATCGAGCCGAAGAAGCTTAACCACATGATTGCTAAAGGTAAAGGTGAAATGTCAGGTTTTACTAGTCTTCCAGGAACGCGCCACGCACTCGTGTTACATTTGGATACGTACAGGGAAGGTAAGGTAAGTTATACCCCTGATGTGAATATACCCTACCGAATCGCAGTTCGACGGTAAACGAGATACATCTGAGCTCACATTCATCACTGGTAAACCCCCGATAAACCCGGAGATACAGCCCGAACGGCGTGCACCTTTCTCACATATCCTAAACTTCCTATGTTGAACAGAATCTCTCATCGACTCTGCCGTCTGGTTCTGGCTGCGCCACGGTTTCGGAGACCGCTCGTCCGTTCATGAATCTGGACCCTGAGGGTTAGTAACGGGCTTATCGACACCGATCTGGGCGCGGGATCCGTCGAATTTTAGCATGACTATCTAATAGATTGTAAGCATTCGATAGAATGTTTCTCACAATTTAATTCTTTAAATTTCAAAATTTTCTTCGAAAAATTAAATTTCCTTGGAACATGCAACAGTTGGATCATATATGGACCATTAAGATTTGGCTACCCTACAGAAATGTCATCGAAAAAGAAACACAGATGCGGAATTGCGGCGGCTTCATGAAAAAATATTCAATTGAAAGGTTCGCAACCTAATGACTTCTAGGATGACGATGTTCTCGATGGTCCAATGCCGGTTAGTAAATCACTCTAGGGCTGGCAACGTCGAGATCCACAGAGCATGTGGGGCGAGTGTAATCTTACCATCACCCTCTTATACCACCGACTAACCCCACAGAAAATCCCTCGTGAAAACACAACTGTCTGGCTGGCTGGCTGGCCCACGCGACCACATCTATCCACTCGAAAGACTGATGACAACCGATCAGACATGTGTTTACTGTCTATTTTTCAATTTTACATAGATCAACATCGAAATCAATTGTGAATCAATCAGAAGGTAAAGGTAAAGGTGTCGGCGTTGAACAGTCCCCGAAGGGCGCGCCACGCATCCGTATTTCTTTAGGAATAGAGGGATGGTGAATGTCTTTTTGATCTATACAATGACTTGCGAGTGCCAATCGCTATACCAAGTCTGTGTATTCACCTTCCCAGACAAGCCTGGTACCAATTTACCCGAACCCGGAAGGATGGAAGACTTGGTAAGCCCGGCCCGGGATCGATCGCTCGACCTTGCGGTTGTCAGTAGCTTCTCTTACCACTACACCACACTGGCCCTTGACTTAACTGAAGAACCAGTCCTAATTGGACCACCAACTTTCGATCCCTTTTGGACTTTCGAATTTTGGACAAAAAATTGAATTCTTGCGTCGAAACTAGTCATGACCGAGAACTCCTTTCGTTATTGGATCGCGCCGTTTTATCCACGCCTTGGAACACCAGTCCTTTAGTAGAATGAATGAATCAATAAATAAAGAATCTTCCACGAAAATTGAATTTTCAACATATCCCTCTCTTTTGCTTCAAGTTTTGTCTCGACTGTTTCCGTCCATTTTTTCTCTAAATTTTCTTCTGAAACAGGAACCTATCAAAGTTGGTGTCAGGTCAGGAGATGTAAAAGTGCAGACGATTTGAAGACATGGCATGGGCCAACCAATCCAGTACATTCTACGATTCAGAATAGAAGCCGAGTGCGTGGCGCACCACCTGTTTATTCAACAGCGCCCCTTAGCTACTATGCACATCAACAACCTGCACTTCTCCCATGTCCATGTCTCTGAAGTCTCTGAAGTTCTGAAGCTGAAGCATAAGAACATGATAAATATAGGTAAAAAACTAAAGGTGAAGGTGTTGGCGTTGACAAGAACCCTGAGAGTGAGCCACGCACTCGTGTTTCTTTCAGAATCGTGGTAGCATGGTGAATGCGTATTTGTGCTGGTGAATAACGAAATGACTGGTTGCAAAATACATCTACATTTTCATTAAGAAGTTTCATTTGAAGTATACTTCATTCTATTTTTTATGGAATTACTAGTCCTAGTGGAGCGGTATTCTTCAACGACATTTTTCTTCTAGAATTTTTCAAAGGCTTTTAACCTAGAATGAGGCTCATGAAAATCACAAACCTGCTCGGAATCTCCCTTCTTTTGTCGTCGAAACAGCCGCTTCAGCATCTCGACGATCGAGCAGCATTTCCGTTTCCATAGCCCTGAAGGAGGGTAAGAAGCCGATCAATAAAGATTCGTGGATCAATTTTATACCCTCAACAATTTACTGAGAGAACAACTGGTGTACTTGCTAACCTATTAGGCCGACGTTAGAATTTTCTGCGGTTTTTTCAATTAGGAACTTCACCTTTTACAAAAAATCGTTCCCTTAACAGGCGATTCGGATCCAACGTGGTTCTAAAGTTCTCTACAGTATTCTGCAGTGTTGACAATGAGCTAAAACTTTCGAAAGGATTTAAACGGGTTACGGTAGACTACAGTAATATCTGCCAAAAGGGTGGAGGGTGCTTCGAGTTGTCCTACCTCTACTCCAAAGCTCGGACTGCGGTAAAATGAGTAACAAAATAGGCAAAATTTACCAATATGTACGGTAATTTGTTTTTTTCTACAACTCAACACGAACCCGAACAACAACAAAAAAAGGAAAACAAAGAAAATGAGGAATGAAAATAAGGAGAAAACAGCAAATGGGGATGAAAAACTACTCACTGTCGACCACGTGGAACATCAGCGTTCCCCAGTCGTTGAGCACGGTGATCACCATCGGAATGCCGAGCACCGCATAAATCATCGTAAAAATTCGACCCCAGAAAGTCACCGCCACCAGATCGCCGTATCCTGAAAAAATTGAAATAATCACTCATTTTTTAGAGCAGAGCTCGTTACAGTGCTTGTATCAATATAGTCCACTAGAAAGTGGCGTTACTTCCACCAGCTTGTTCGAATTATCGACATCGACCAACCTAACAAAGCTCTACATCTTCCGAGGGTAAATTGATACCAGACTTGTCTCAGAGCTAGATTTTCTCTTTCAAAGAGAACATTTTCTCCGAATATTTTTCCCTCGAGAAAATATTCGTAATCGATCCCCCAAGTTTCATAAAGTTAGGTACTACTAGTTAGGTTAGGTTCTTCTATCTAGCTAGAAAATTAGAACATCAATTTTCAGTCCCAAATTGAGAAATTCTGAATTCTCGTGAAGAACAGGTGATTGTCCTGTTTGGTGCAGTGGTTAGATGTGCAGTCTCCACCCGCACGATCGAATGATCGATCCCCACCCGGACAAACCAAGCATACCATCCTTTCGGGGTCGGGTAAATTGGTACCGAGGCCTAGATTCAGGGACGAACCAGCGGTTTCCGAAACCCCGTCGGCGATAAACCCGCTCGATGCCTTCGAGGTCTCTCAATCCCTGCCTCATCACGAGGTGTGATGGAACCGCGACATATCCCGATTAAACCCCGTTCACGAATCTCGGTTTGCGTGCCGTTCGGGGTATATCTCGGGGTTTATCGGGGGTTTACCAGTGATGAATGTGTGCCCAGACTCATATGGGAAGGTAATGTATAGCGGCTGGCCCACGCAAGTCATTGTATGTGCCAACTACGCATTCACAACGCCTCTACGATTTGAATAGAACGCGAATGCGCGGCGCATCCGTAGGGGCTGATCAAGGCCGGCACCTAGACATTTACTTTTACCTTCACTTGGTTATTACAGCCGTGCTCGTTTACTGTGCTTAGGTATAATATTAATACCAGCCGTTCAGCGTCCTAACGGCCGCCGAACGTCTGTTCGGGAGCTTCGCTCCCAATTTGTATAAAAAAGGTTTTGTTTTTGAAGTTGCGGACTGGGTGGACGTGAAGTTTAGTTTACTAAAAATGGTTAATATCAGTCAAATGTTGTATTTTCCTCTTTTGTGAGAAGTTAGTCTGTTCGAAGTTGAACGGGGAACCATGACTCATTGGTTTTCTTGATAAGTTCACTGGAAATTGCTTTTCTCTATATGTCTTTGATTCGTTTCTTCTTCTCCTGCATTACTTTTTCTGAAGTTTTTTGAAGGGAAACACCATATTATCGGTACGAATTAGTGAGCCCAACAGTCACAAAAAACGACTACTCTTCTCCAGCATCAGCTCTCGATTTTTTGAATTTTCTGAAAAACGCACCAAACTCGGCTAAATTGCTTTTCTCTATATGCCTTTGATTCGCTTCTTCTTCTCCTGCATTAGTTTTTGAAGTTTTCCAAAGGAAACACCATAATATCGGTTCGAATTAATAAGCCCAACAAACACAATGGGTGGGTGAAGGAAACTGCCCATGGAGGAGATGTTCTGTAGGAGACTGTCCACGAAGTTCAGCTCGTTGAGCACATCACTTTGGCACTGTTCGCTGAGAAACAAAAATTTTCACTTGAACCGGTGAGTCTGTAGATGATCTTCATGTTCATGGGTCTGCCCATGGAGGAGATGTTCTGTAGGAGACTGTCCACGAAGTTCAGCTCGTTGAGCACATCACTTTGGCACTGTTCGCTGAGAAACAAAAATTTTCACTTGAACCGGTGAGTCTGTAGATGATCTTCATGTTCATGGGTCTGCCCATGGAGGAGATGTTCTGTAGGAGACTGTCCACGAAGTTCAGCTCGTTGAGCACATCACTTTGGCACTGTTCGCTGAGAAACAAAAATTTTCACTTGAACCGGTGAGTCTGTAGATGATCTTCATGTTCATGGGTCTGCCCATGGAGGAGATGTTCTGTAGGAGACTGTCCACGAAGTTCAGCTCGTTGAGCACATCACTTTGGCACTGTTCGCTGAGAAACAAAAATTTTCACTTGAACCGGTGAGTCTGTAGATGATCTTCATGTTCATGGGTCTGCCCATGGAGGAGATGTTCTGTAGGAGACTGTCCACGAAGTTCAGCTCGTTGAGCACATCACTTTGGCACTGTTCGCTGAGAAACAAAAATTTTCACTTGAACCGGTGAGTCTGTAGATGATCTTCATGTTCATGGGTCTGCCCATGGAGGAGATGTTCTGTAGGAGACTGTCCACGAAGTTCAGCTCGTTGAGCACATCACTTTGGCACTGTTCGCTGAGAAACAAAAATTTTCACTTGAACCGGTGAGTCTGTAGATGATCTTCATGTTCATGGGTCTGCCCATGGAGGAGATGTTCTGTAGGAGACTGTCCACGAAGTTCAGCTCGTTGAGCACATCACTTTGGCACGGTTCGCTGAGAAACAAAAATTTTCACTTGAACCGGTGTGTCCGTAGATGATCTTCATGGGTCTGCCCATGAAGTATATAGTAAGGATAAGGATAAGGTGTTCTGTAGGAGACTGTCCACGAAGTTCAGCTCGTTGAGCACATCACTTTGGCACTGTTCGCTGAGAAACAAAAATTTTCACTTGAACCGGTGAGTCTGTAGATGATCTTCATGTTCATGGGTCTGCCCATGGAGGAGATGTTCTGTAGGAGACTGTCCACGAAGTTCAGCTCGTTGAGCACATCACTTTGGCACTGTTCGCTGAGAAACAAAAATTTTCACTTGAACCGGTGTGTCCGTAGATGATCTTCATGGGTCTGCCCATGAAGTATATAGTAAGGATAAGGATAAGGTGTTCTGTAGGAGACTGTCCACGAAGTTCAGCTCGTTGAGCACATCACTTTGGCACTGTTCGCTGAGAAACAAAAATTTTCACTTGAACCGGTGAGTCTGTAGATGATCTTCATGTTCATGGGTCTGCCCATGGAGGAGATGTTCTGTAGGAGACTGTCCACGAAGTTCAGCTCGTTGAGCACATCACTTTGGCACTGTTCGCTGAGAAACAAAAATTTTCACTTGAACCGATGTGTCCGTAGATGATCTTCATGGGTCTGCCCATGAAGAAGATGTTCTGTAGGAGACCACTAAAGAAGCTCAAGGAGTTCACCTATGCTAGTAGCACATCACCTTGGTATGGGTCCCAGGGAAAGCGTCCTTTGCGGAGTGCGTCCTATCATTGAGCGTGGGCCGTGGACCGCACACCGGGCGGACGGACGGACAAACAAACATCTCTTGGTTTCGCTTATATATAGTAAGGATAAGGATATATAGTAAGGATAAGGTAGTAAGGATAAGGATAAGGTGTTCTGTAGGAGACTGTTCACGAAGTTCAGCTCGTTGAGCACATCACTTTGGCACTGTTCGCTGAGAAACAAAAATTTTCACTTGAACCGGTGAGTCTGTAGATGATCTTCATGTTCATGGGTCTGCCCATGGAGGAGATGTTCTGTAGGAGACTGTCCACGAAGTTCAGCTCGTTGAGCACATCACTTTGGCACTGTTCGCTGAGAAACAAAAATTTTCACTTGAACCGGTGAGTCTGTAGATGATCTTCATGTTCATGGGTCTGCCCATGGAGGAGATGTTCTGTAGGAGACTGTCCACGAAGTTCAGCTCGTTGAGCACATCACTTTGGCACTGTTCGCTGAGAAACAAAAATTTTCACTTGAACCGGTGAGTCTGTAGATGATCTTCATGTTCATGGGTCTGCCCATGGAGGAGATGTTCTGTAGGAGACTGTCCACGAAGTTCAGCTCGTTGAGCACATCACTTTGGCACGGTTCGCTGAGAAACAAAAATTTTCACTTGAACCGGTGTGTCCGTAGATGATCTTCATGGGTCTGCCCATGAAGTATATAGTAAGGATAAGGATAAGGTGTTCTGTAGGAGACTGCCCACGAAGTTCAGCTCGTTGAGCACATCACTTTGGCACTGTTCGCTGAGAAACAAAAATTTTCACTTGAACCGGTGAGTCTGTAGATGATCTTCATGTTCATGGGTCTGCCCATGGAGGAGATGTTCTGTAGGAGACTGTCCACGAAGTTCAGCTCGTTGAGCACATCACTTTGGCACTGTTCGCTGAGAAACAAAAATTTTCACTTGAACCGGTGAGTCTGTAGATGATCTTCATGTTCATGGGTCTGCCCATGGAGGAGATGTTCTGTAGGAGACTGTCCACGAAGTTCAGCTCGTTGAGCACATCACTTTGGCACGGTTCGCTGAGAAACAAAAATTTTCACTTGAACCGGTGAGTCTGTAGATGATCTTCATGTTCATGGGTCTGCCCATGGAGGAGATGTTCTGTAGGAGACTGTCCACGAAGTTCAGCTCGTTGAGCACATCACTTTGGCACTGTTCGCTGAGAAACAAAAATTTTCACTTGAACCGGTGAGTCTGTGTATGATCTTCATGTTCATGGGTCTGCCCATGGAGGAGATGTTCTGTAGGAGACTGTCCACGAAGTTCAGCTCGTTGAGCACATCACTTTGGCACTGTTCGCTGAGAAACAAAAAATTTTCACTTGAACCGGTGAGTCTGTAGATGATCTTCATGTTCATGGGTCTGCCCATGGAGGAGATGTTCTGTAGGAGACTGTCCACGAAGTTCAGCTCGTTGAGCACATCACTTTGGCACTGTTCGCTGAGAAACAAAAATTTTCACTTGAACCGGTGAGTCTGTAGATGATCTTCATGTTCATGGGTCTGCCCATGGAGGAGATGTTCTGTAGGAGACTGTCCACGAAGTTCAGCTCGTTGAGCACATCACTTTGGCACTGTTCGCTGAGAAACAAAAATTTTCACTTGAACCGGTGAGTCTGTAGATGATCTTCATGTTCATGGGTCTGCCCATGGAGGAGATGTTCTGTAGGAGACTGTCCACGAAGTTCAGCTCGTTGAGCACATCACTTTGGCACTGTTCGCTGAGAAACAAAAATTTTCACTTGAACCGGTGAGTCTGTAGATGATCTTCATGTTCATGGGTCTGCCCATGGAGGAGATGTTCTGTAGGAGACTGTCCACGAAGTTCAGCTCGTTGAGCCCATCACTTTGGCACTGTTCGCTGAGAAACAAAAATTTTCACTTGAACCGGTGAGTCTGTAGATGATCTTCATGTTCATGGGTCTGCCCATGGAGGAGATGTTCTGTAGGAGACTGTCCACGAAGTTCAGCTCGTTGAGCACATCACTTTGGCACTGTTCGCTGAGAAACAAAAATTTTCACTTGAACCGGTGAGTCTGTAGATGATCTTCATGTTCATGGGTCTGCCCATGGAGGAGATGTTCTGTAGGAGACTGTCCACGAAGTTCAGCTCGTTGAGCACATCACTTTGGCACTGTTCGCTGAGAAACAAAAATTTTCACTTGAACCGGTGAGTCTGTAGATGATCTTCATGTTCATGGGTCTGCCCATGGAGGAGATGTTCTGTAGGAGACTGTCCACGAAGTTCAGCTCGTTGAGCACATCACTTTGGCACTGTTCGCTGAGAAACAAAAATTTTCACTTGAACCGGTGAGTCTGTAGATGATCTTCATGTTCATGGGTCTGCCCATGGAGGAGATGTTCTGTAGGAGACTGTCCACGAAGTTCAGCTCGTTGAGCACATCACTTTGGCACGGTTCGCTGAGAAACAAAAATTTTCACTTGAACCGGTGTGTCCGTAGATGATCTTCATGGGTCTGCCCATGAAGTATATAGTAAGGATAAGGATAAGGTGTTCTGTAGGAGACTGTCCACGAAGTTCAGCTCGTTGAGCACATCACTTTGGCACTGTTCGCTGAGAAACAAAAATTTTCACTTGAACCGGTGAGTCTGTAGATGATCTTCATGTTCATGGGTCTGCCCATGGAGGAGATGTTCTGTAGGAGACTGTCCACGAAGTTCAGCTCGTTGAGCACATCACTTTGGCACTGTTCGCTGAGAAACAAAAATTTTCACTTGAACCGGTTGATCTTCATGGGTCTGCCCATGAAGTTGAGTCACATTCAGCTCGTTGAGCACATCACTTTGTTGTTCGCGAAACAAAAATGAACCGGTGAAACAAAAATTTTCTGTACTTGAACCGGTGTGTCCGTAGATGATCTTCATGGGTCTGCCCATGAAGTATATAGTAAGGATAAGGATAAGGTGTTCTGTAGGAGACTGTCCACGAAGTTCAGCTCGTTGAGCACATCACTTTGGCACTGTTCGCTGAGAAACAAAAATTTTCACTTGAACCGGTGAGTCTGTAGATGATCTTCATGTTCATGGGTCTGCCCATGGAGGAGATGTTCTGTAGGAGACTGTCCACGAAGTTCAGCTCGTTGAGCACATCACTTTGGCACTGTTCGCTGAGAAACAAAAATTTTCACTTGAACCGGTGAGTCTGTAGATGATCTTCATGTTCATGGGTCTGCCCATGGAGGAGATGTTCTGTAGGAGACTGTCCACGAAGTTCAGCTCGTTGAGCACATCACTTTGGCACTGTTCGCTGAGAAACAAAAATTTTCACTTGAACCGGTGAGTCTGTAGATGATCTTCATGTTCATGGGTCTGCCCATGGAGGAGATGTTCTGTAGGAGACTGTCCACGAAGTTCAGCTCGTTGAGCACATCACTTTGGCACTGTTCGCTGAGAAACAAAAATTTTCACTTGAACCGGTGAGTCTGTAGATGATCTTCATGTTCATGGGTCTGCCCATGGAGGAGATGTTCTGTAGGAGACTGTCCACGAAGTTCAGCTCGTTGAGCACATCACTTTGGCACTGTTCGCTGAGAAACAAAAATTTTCACTTGAACCGGTGAGTCTGTAGATGATCTTCATGTTCATGGGTCTGCCCATGGAGGAGATGTTCTGTAGGAGACTGTCCACGAAGTTCAGCTCGTTGAGCACATCACTTTGGCACTGTTCGCTGAGAAACAAAAATTTTCACTTGAACCGGTGAGTCTGTAGATGATCTTCATGTTCATGGGTCTGCCCATGGAGGAGATGTTCTGTAGGAGACTGTCCACGAAGTTCAGCTCGTTGAGCACATCACTTTGGCACTGTTCGCTGAGAAACAAAAATTTTCACTTGAACCGATGTGTCCGTAGATGATCTTCATGGGTCTGCCCATGAAGAAGATGTTCTGTAGGAGACCACTAAAGAAGCTCAAGGAGTTCACCTATGCTAGTAGCACATCACCTTGGTATGGGTCCCAGGGAAAGCGTCCTTTGCGGAGTGCGTCCTATCATTGAGCGTGGGCCGTGGACCGCACACCGGGCGGACGGACGGACAAACAAACATCTCTTGGTTTCGCTTATATATAGTAAGGATAAGGATATATAGTAAGGATAAGGTAGTAAGGATAAGGATAAGGATAAGGTGTTCTGTAGGAGACTGTTCACGAAGTTCAGCTCGTTGAGCACATCACTTTGGCACTGTTCGCTGAGAAACAAAAATTTTCACTTGAACCGGTGAGTCTGTAGATGATCTTCATGTTCATGGGTCTGCCCATGGAGGAGATGTTCTGTAGGAGACTGTCCACGAAGTTCAGCTCGTTGAGCACATCACTTTAGCACGGTTCGCTGAGAAACAAAAATTTTCACTTGAACCGGTGTGTCCGTAGATGATCTTCATGGGTCTGCCCATGAAGTATATAGTAAGGATAAGGATAAGGTGTTCTGTAGGAGACTGTCCACGAAGTTCAGCTCGTTGAGCACATCACTTTGGCACTGTTCGCTGAGAAACAAAAATTTTCACTTGAACCGGTGAGTCTGTAGATGATCTTCATGTTCATGGGTCTGCCCATGGAGGAGATGTTCTGTAGGAGACTGTCCACGAAGTTCAGCTCGTTGAGCACATCACTTTGGCACTGTTCGCTGAGAAACAAAAATTTTCACTTGAACCGGTGTGTCCGTAGATGATCTTCATGGGTCTGCCCATGAAGTATATAGTAAGGATAAGGATAAGGTGTTCTGTAGGAGACTGTCCACGAAGTTCAGCTCGTTGAGCACATCACTTTGGCACTGTTCGCTGAGAAACAAAAATTTTCACTTGAACCGGTGAGTCTGTAGATGATCTTCATGTTCATGGGTCTGCCCATGGAGGAGATGTTCTGTAGGAGACTGTCCACGAAGTTCAGCTCGTTGAGCACATCACTTTGGCACTGTTCGCTGAGAAACAAAAATTTTCACTTGAACCGATGTGTCCGTAGATGATCTTCATGGGTCTGCCCATGAAGAAGATGTTCTGTAGGAGACCACTAAAGAAGCTCAAGGAGTTCACCTATGCTAGTAGCACATCACCTTGGTATGGGTCCCAGGGAAAGCGTCCTTTGCGGAGTGCGTCCTATCATTGAGCGTGGGCCGTGGACCGCACACCGGGCGGACGGACGGACAAACAAACATCTCTTGGTTTCGCTTATATATAGTAAGGATGGTTCATTGGTAAAAGGAGCAACTTTCAACAGAACGATCGAGTGGTCGATCCCCGGAGGAACCATCCATTACTCTAGGGTTGGGTAAATTAATGCCAAACTTGCTTGGGAAGACGAAGGCACCCCTATTGATGCCAACAAATCGTCCGTGCCGCTTCGATTTTGCATGAAAGATGAGTGCATGGCGCGTCCTATGAGTGCAGATCAACCACCGAGCCCTTTACCTCTTACCTTTACCTCGTCGCTCCTTCTATCTCTACGATACCGACATATCAACCCCGACTCGTTTTCCCGGGCGTGATCAATTCGTGTCGATTAGCTCAGCCGCGAAATCGATTCAGCCGTGTGGGCCGGGTGTTTCGGATAATTAATCGCCTCGGGGCAGCCTCCGTCTTACCTTGGGCGATTAATTACCCCCCTCAGGGCATGAGAAATACCGGAAGGCCTCATGAAACAGAAAACCTCAGACCGGCAGGCCTCATGAAATAGAGGACCTCAGTTCTCTCACAAATCTTTGCTAACAATTTTATTTATTTATTTGTTTATTTACTTACTTACGCGAGTATAAGACACACGTGAGAGTTTTTAAAAACCCAATCAAACAAATAGAAACATACTGGTGTTTGAGAAGCTTATTCGGAAGGCAGAAGTAGAAAGACGATTTTTCTTCGGGAAAAGTAAACGTAAAATGTTCTAAATTGTTCCAGAGCTGAACTCAGGCCTTCGAGAACGCGTTAGACCGGTACTTGATAAAGTAAAAAATTCAAAATTCGACAGTTTTATGCTTTTCAGTTGATTTGATTAGTATCATTGGTGGAGAAAAGGAAAGGTGAAGGTAAAGGTAGAAGTGAAGTAGTCGGACAATCAGCTTTCTAATCAGTTTCCTCTGGTTTACCCTTTTCAAAGTTACCCATAGTGTGTGGCCAAAGTTTCTACTTGTAAAACGAAAATTCAAAGTAAAGTGAACGTGATCGTTTCGACCCTACATTTAGTTTTGGTTTGGTAAGGGTAATACTTTGATTTGGCAAGGGTATCTCTGTGGACGCGCCACGCACTAGTCTTCCATTTAGAATCGTAGAGACGTGGTGAATACGCTCATTTTCCATACAACGTTCTGTAGCGGACAACTGCTACTCAAACCAGCGTTTTCAATTCGTCAGGCAAGCTTAGAAAAAAATTTACTTGACCTCGGGAGCGATGGAGAGCTTTGTCGCTCAGGGCTAGGATCAATCACTCGACCTTGCAAGTGGAAGCAGCGCCGCCTAGCACTACATCCCATTCTTCGTGGAAAATTAAGCACAAGAGAGCGGCTGCTTCGGGCAGAGCTATTATTAGCCGATTTCAAGAGCGCGTAGGTCCAAGCTGAAGCTGTTTTTTAAAGGAACTTTCAAAATGTCGAAGGAAGATTTTGTGTCCTCCTTCTCCTTTTCGCAGTCTTCTTTTACTTTTTCTTTTTACCCTTCCTTTTTGTCAAAGCTCTACTCGAATTACTCAGTCAGATGACACGAAATACGGCCAATTTAAAGTGAAGCTCTGAAGCTGCCGCTCCACTTTTTGTCTTCGCTTTTGAACTAGACAAATCGGCTTTCAACTCCGGCTTTGTAACTTGGCAAAAGAGATCCGCAGGAAGATCTGAGCTTCGCACGATGATCGACGACGTCAGTAGACTGGACACATAGCAAATTTTCGAGATTTTCATGTGGAGAGAATTTGCACGAAAGGCCGACGTTGATCGATGAGAATAAAAAGTAGAAGTTAGCAGAGCGAGTCGCACTCAATACTTCCCTTTAGGTGGGAAGTTTTATCGACCACCTTTCGATCGACTTGCTCGGTTGAAAATCAATGCCACCAACTTTCAGGGCGGGATGGCGGAGAGGTTAAGAGCTTAGGCCTATGATCTCGTTGATCAGGGTTCAAACCCATCCAGGGCAGAAACCCTTGCCTAGCTTGGAAATAGCTGAAAGGGGGGTCGGTACCAGCGTCAGACCTCCCCGTACCCCGTAACTGATCGGGATAAAAATGTTGTGGAATGAAAAAATTACCCTTAACTTTTACCCAAGGGTTTGACTTACCGATAGTGGTATAGATGGTGCCGGCATAGTATAGTCCTCCCCACATATCCCAGCGTTTCTCGCGTTGAATCGCCGGCTTCATCTCCATGCTCACGTCGTATTTGTCGATTGCCTTCCGTAGCTCGGTGATGTTCAGCGGAGAGCCCGGATAGGCGTATTGCATCGCCTGAAATAATCGCAGCACTATTCAAGCCTTATCCGGAAACTAACTTATAAAATTGAAAATCAGCACAAAAAATTTATCGAAAATGCTCTAATGTGGTATCAAAAGTGAAAATGTCCGGCATTGATCAGTCTCTGGGGACGCGCCACGCACCCGACATCCATTCAAACTCGTAGAAGCATGGTGAATGCGTATTTGCCGTATACAGGGCCGAAGTAACTTATAAAATTGAAAATCAACAAGAAAAACGCATCGAAACCGATGTAAATATGGGATCAAAAGTGAAATAATGTCGGCATTGATCAGTCTCTGGAGACGCGCCACGCACTAGACATCCATTCAGAATCGTAGAGGCATGGTTTCTCTATACAAGGACTTGCGATGACCAGCCGTTAAATCATGTCAACGTCTTTACCTTCCCAGGCAATTAAGGTACCCAATTACTCAACCCTAGAGGAATGGAGGATTTCATAAGTCTGGGTGGGGAGGGATCGGTCGATCGTGTAGGTGTCAGTAGCGACTGTTATCTTTCACCAGAAAGAAGATAGCATCTAGTATGCTCAGGTGAAGGTAGACTTAGAGTTATAGGTAAAGGTAAAAGGTCCGGCGTTGATCAGGCCCCAAATGACGCGCCGTACCCTTGCCTTACATTCAGAATCTTGGGGCCACCAAACCAAGTCAGTCTCTTCACGTTCCCAGACAAGTCTGGTACCAATTTACCCGAAAAGGGAGTAGTAAAAGGCTTGCTTAGCCCGGGTGGGGATCGATCACTCGACCCTGTTGGTTGAAGTAGCGCATCTGCAGCACCACGCTCACCCCTTTTTCAGTAAGACGTCAGAAATGTTATAGGCGGGAGTTTCAAAGAGTTTTTCGGCTTTGAATTATATTTCACGGTATTAAGTTGAACAGTGTCTGGCCACGTAAGCATTGCACACGTCTCTATGATTCTGAGTGGAGGACGAGTGCATGGCGCGTCTTTGGGAGATCAATCAACTCCCACCGCTTTAGTTCGTCGTCATGTTGTGGTAAAAAAGGTAAAAAGGTTGATGAAGACGGTATTGTATGATGATGATAGGTAAGGTAAAAAACAGAGACTATCAGAAGGCTTATTATCAAAACGAGAAGAAACAAAAATATGAAGAAATCGAATAAAGCTGAATCACAAAACTCGGAACCCATTACACAACGCTTAGTGTTTACCCCCGAAACTTTCACCAACTACTGTAAACTGACGCATTCTACCGTAACATATCGTAACTGCGCAGAATTTTTTTTTTTGAAAAATAAATTCAACAACTGAAACAGTCATCTCCACATACCTGGATTCTCTCGACGAGTTCCTTCTTAGCAGCGACGCTCTGCTTGACCAAATGCCGCACCTCCTCCCGGTTTCGCAGATCCTCATGATCACTTTCGAGACCGCAAAAAACCAACGCTCCAGCGATACTGAAAAAAGAACAATAAAAAAAAATAATTTACCCGAAAACGGGAGCGTAGTACAGTGGTAAGAGGTGCCGCTGACACCCGCACGGTCTAGCGATCGATCCCGGCCCGGGCTAACCAAGCCTTTCCTTCTAGAGTCGAGTAAATTGGTACCAGACTTGTTTGGGGAGGTGAAGGCACTGACTTGGTACAGCGGCTGGACGCCGCAACTTGTTGTAAGGGAGATATACGCGTTCTATGTTTCTCTACGATTCAGAATTGAAGGCGAATGCGTGGCGCGTCCTCAGTGGAATGGTCGACGACGACGCTTACACTTTTTTTTACCTTTACTTAAATAAAACCATGGAAGGCATTGAAAAGTCGATATCTCGTCATTTTTTTCTCAAATCAGCTGCCTACCCGATCGTTCGTACGGCGCTAGTAGCCAACGTTACCCAACTGCCACATGACCTCCTTTTGTTTCCCCTCGGGCGAGACAACAACAAAAAAAGACATTTTCAGACAAAATATAAACATATAAACAAATAAGTACAGTAAAAATGTATTTATACCTGTTTCCCCAAATTCTATATAAGGTGCTGGAGCGATTTACCAAATTTGGAGTTCACATTTTGCTTTTTTTCTTCAAAAAAAAAATGAAAAGTGAGATAAAAATCTAGCATCTAACTGAAATTCGTGAGTCGGGCATGCAGGTAAATCGTTCGAGAAAATTTTTCCCCCAAGTTCAATTATTTCCATTACTTTATTTTCGGGAATCTTCAGGGAACCGATTCCGTAGACAAATCTGAGTAAAACTCCGCCCTACCTGTCACCCTCGTAGAGCTTTCTCAATGAGAATTCGCACATAATACTTTTGGCCTTACAATAAATTACGGAAAACATTGTAATCAAGAGAAGTAATCACTCAGAAAGGTGAAAGAACACACTGAAAAACAGAAAACATCAATAAAACCAAAAAATGAATAGAAGCACAAAATTTCTCGAACACAGCGACGATGAAACCAGGGCAAGATCCATGAACGAATACTGCGGTTTAGGACACCTCATGAGGTAAGATTCTCACCATTTCAATGTCCATCTATGGTTGGGTATACTATATGGCAGAATTCACCTCGAATTAACCGTGGGTCTAATCCCCTGTCGTAAAGATGCAGTCGTTAGACATCTAATGGTCATGTCTGTAGAGGTTAATTGAGGAATCTGGGGTCGGGACAGTAAGAGAAGAGGCTGAATTGGCAAAAAAAAAATAGAATGCAAAAAAATCCTAACGCTATTCTAATAGGATATGTTACAGGAATATTCTTCTGGGAAATTTTCAGAAAAATTTCAGATATTGAAGGTAGTTTCTCAGCAAAACCCAAAATTACAAGGAAATGTCGAAAATTGTAAAAAAAACATAAAAAGAAACGCCTAAAAAACCTAAAAAAAAGAAGGAAGCGTTATGGAGTCGTCTCAAATAGACGCTCCAATAAATATAAGAGTTCAAAATAAAAATATATAAAAAATATTGAAAACAGGTACACTCTCGATTTCAAATAGAAGATAACGACTACGACGAGGCAGTGAATAGAGATTGAGAAATGGTTTTAAAAAAACGATGATTCGATGCTGCAGTTTTGAATAGAACAGAATAAAGGTTGATTGATGAATCTGGGGTCAGGACAGTAAAAATGGGCTGAACTGGCACGAAAATATTGGATGCCGAAAAAATCGTAGGTTATTCTAGTAGGAGACGTTACACGAATACTCCCTAAGGAAATTTTCAGAAAAGTGCAGATTTTGAAGGTTGATTCTCAGCAATCCTCAAAGTGTGTAAGCTGTAGTTTCGACTGGAATGAAAAACATTTTAGACTCTAAATTATAAAGAATATTTACATGTTTGAATTCCAAAAGGAAGATTTATTCTTCCTTTTGACCCCTTACAGTACCTCAGCGAAACCTGAACAGATCTCTGAACCTCTGAATACTTCAATAACATTTATTTTGATTAGAGATCAATCGAGATCGGCAGCGGAGATAGCGGAGATTCAATCACACCACCACCATCACAACGCTTAATCAAATCGAAACCACAACGATAAACAAACGACACTGGCTGACTGAGCTCACCTGTACACGATCAGCAGGCCGAACAGGAGGATATGATGCAGACGGTATTTCTCGTAATTCACGACCACCAAATTCCAGAACATTCTAGAACGTGTAGGTTGAACGACATTGCGATTTGAACGCATCATTTTCAGTAGCCGATCTTGCGTCCACGGACACACGTGAACTACTCCTCGGCTCAAGGTGGAGCCTGAGAGCTTTTTCGGTGAACTTTTGCGCAAGGGCAGATTTTTATTGGTGATTTACAACGAGGAGATATGGGGCAGATGACGCTGCAGCAAATTGCTCAGCGGGAAAAGTGGCCGACAGAAAAAAAAAACTTGGAAGAGATGTAAACACACAACATTAGCAGCCGATCGCGAAAAAAAGGTGGGTCGACGGGGAGGAGGAGGAAGAGGGGAGGGTGGCGGTGTAAAGCCGTTCCGAGACACTCCTCCTCTTATGCCCTGAGGGCAAAGACACCTACCTCTTGAGCAGTTCCGCTTTTGAGCATGGTGTCAGCGATCCTGTGGCCGCTTTACTCAGACGATGAGCTGAAGCCAGCGACGAACGAGGATTGGCCACCGACGGTCGTGAAGCGTCTCGAGCCCAGGCGAGCATTTCGACAGACTAACCGCCTCAGGGCGATGTTTAGCCGCCCCGGTGGTTCCTACTGGTGTTTGAGACTTTAGAATCACCCACACTGATCAATTGGTTTTCTTATTTATGTTAGTCGCGCCGCCTCGTGCCACCACAAATCTTACCTGTGAAATTTACCACGATTTGTCACCGCTCGGCGAGAGGTGACGTAACTTCCGCGGTCTCGTGTACACTACTGAAGCAGCCAGGTATCGGATACCCAAGATCAGAAGTTAAAAGCCGCGGTAAATTCACAATGAGGAGCTGCGATTCGGGACTTCGCGGTTACCGAAACCGCATGGTAACGGAGACAGCGAGACACGGGAGGCGGTCTCAAGCTAATTTGTTAACTATTCTACCTTACCTTAGCAGATTGGTTTGGTTGCGGATGTGAGCCATTGGTTTACCCCTTGATATCTGTGTCAGAAACTGGGTAAACTGAAAAGGAAATGGGTAAATGAGCGAGATACGAAGTCAGAGCTCCGAATCCGCATCCCACCAGTGGAGAATTGATCCGAAATACGGTGGTACTCACTTTATGAATCACGCACGGTGCGCAAGCACTGATTCATCAACTTGCGCAGCAGGTTTAATTTCGAGTTCACACGGAGTTCGCAGAGGTATCCAGACCCTACTGGGTTCAGAGAGCTCGAAGTAGTGATGACATGTAAATGTCGAATAAACTCTTAAAAACCTCCGTTGCTCCTTGACGAATGGCGGTCTACTCGCCATTCAGGGTGTATTACGAGGTTTTTGGCGGGTATTCCGTCCATGAATGTGGGTTCAGGTTAGTTTGTACTCTCTAACCGAACTAGACGTTTGAAGGGCAGCTACTCAGACATTGGAATATGCGTGTATAGCACAATTGCAGTTCACGTAGGTAAGGTAAATCTGTAGTCAAATGCCCTTCGGGTTTTCTTAAAACAGCCGTTTATGTAAATGGGACTTAAAGAGCTATTTTCTCTGCAAATGGACGGCGATTCTTAGATCTTGAATATGCGTTAGAAAGAGGGAGTCTTACGCTATCAAATACCCAAATATGATGCAATTTCATTGAAACGTTATCAACGTATGGAATACTATATGAAAGATTGTCCTGAAATTTCATCATTTTTTGACCATAAAAAATTCACGCAAAAAATCTATGGTTTATTAATATTTTGAAAATAAAATGCATAGCAAATAAGAACAAGCTAATCATGCTCTATCAGCATATCTCCACCAGACAAACAGGCGCTCAGTGGTTCCTATGATACATTCGTTAAAAATGCATATGAAAGTGAGTTTAAATTTTAAGAAAAAAAGCTATAATTTCCAACAGGGGTACATATTAGTATACTTTCAATAAGAATCATTAAAGCTGTGAGCTGGAAAAAATTCCTTTCGATTTCAGCGATCTGCACCCAAAAATGCAAGATAACATATCTTTTCCAGAACTACTGTATATCGAAAACTGCGGTAAGCCAAAGGTAACAAACTTCTCCAGTAAACTCGTGGTGAAATCCACCTCCAGCTTTCTTCTAGAAGCAGAACTGTCGAGTTTGGGCCGGTTTCAATTTCCATATTTTCGGAGAATCGATCACTGACTCCTCGTAATTCCTCTGAGAAGACGAGAATGTTCGAAAATTTTCGGTTGCTATAAATTCGCAGAAGACAAAAACTGTAGGCAAACCTATACCAACCTTCTAGTCCTCTGGGAATTTAGAAGCTAGTAAAAAAATTAGTAAAGGAGAAGAAATTAGTCACGCAGCATTGCACATGAGCGCTCCTGCGTTTCTTCTCCGGTCGCACTTCGGATCAATCTGCGTCAAACAGCAAAACGAGCAGCTCATTTCGTACTCAATAAAACGTGTTTACGTGCGCCTGAGGAAGTATCTGCCATTCCTTCCAACATTTCTTCTCAAAGCTGCTTCTTTTTACACGTCTATTAAAGAACAAATTGAAGGAACAATTAGGTGGAAACAGAAAGTGACGGTGAGCTGGGAGAACTTTTGAACTATACGAGAACCCGAGAGCTCAGCGGAAGTAAAGCAGATGAAAAAGATTGGAAGTGAAGGATATCGATGAATTCATCCGAGTAGTACTATCCGACCTTTTACCCTTACCCTTATCTTGCCCTTTTACCTTTACTTTACTATGCGACACGCAGTAAGTGATCATGAGCGAATCGCTGCAGAAAACCATTCATGTGAGGTATAGGCAAAGGTGCCGGCATTCGTCAACCTCCGTAGGACGCGCCTCGCCTTTCACTTAGAATCGTGGAGACATAGTGAATGCGTATTTAGCCTATACAATGACTTACAAGGGTCAGCCCCTATGCCAGCGTTTTCACCTTCCCAGACAAATCTGGTACCATTTTCCCCGATTTCAGAAGTATGAAAGGTTCGTCTAGCCGAGGTGGGAATCGATCGCTCGACTGTGCATTACTACACGACCTTTTACCTTCACCCTTACTCTACTCTATAGGCAGGGGTGCCAGCGTTCATCAGTTCTCTAAGGACGCGCCGCGCACTCGCCTTTCACTTAGAATCGTGGAGACATAGTGAATGCGTATTTAGCCTATACAATGACTTACAAGGGTCAGCCCCTATACCAAGTCAGAGTCTTAACCTTCCCAGACAAATCTGGTAGCAATTTACCCGACTTCAGAAGGATGAAAGGCTTGGCTAACCCGGGCGGGGATCGATCGCTCGACCTTCCGAATGTCTGCGGCGCCTCTTACCACTGTACCACGCGCGCCGTTCAGGGTAAAATATAAAACTGAACATGGCGCCCTTTAGAGGATAAAATAATAAAGCCGAAGCCAAAAGGCTAGATTTTTCTCGCTTCACCATATCGGTAAAGTGTGAATGGAGTCGCCAATGGCACTACTCGAACAACTCGCGAAGTCGTCAGGTTCTTGTTGTTTTTCAGCCCATGCCAACCTTCCGGTTAATTTTACCGAAGTTTTCTATCCATGGCGCGATCATAGGTGACGAGTGTGTTATTTTCGAAAACTTTGGAGTTTTTTGGTGTGATTCACCTTAATCCGCCTATACTTCGAATATGGGGCGAAATGATAAAGCAGGATATCAGTGACCTTAGTCATACTGTTCAACACGTATACTTCACTATCTGCCCTCTTAATTATTAGGTGGAACCCTCTATTTGATGTAAATTCCGTGCTACACACGCATATTCAAACGTACGAGCAGCCGCCCTTCTAATCGTCACGTTTGGTTAGAAAGTACAAAGTAGCCTGAACCCACATACCATGAAGGGTATATCCACTAGATACCCCGAAAAATTCATGATTCGTTTCACCCTGAACTGGGATCAGACCTCTAAAGACGACAGCGCCCAGGCCAAAACGACTGCGTAGGCCTCTTGAATACAGTACTTCCGTCAATAACTCCGGAAGGTATAAAAATACAAATACACCAATCACTGGTGTCAAAGACGAGATCTAAACATTGGAGAACCGATGATTTCTTAAGGAGGTCATTGCGCCTAGTAAGGACGCGCCACGCACTCGACTTCCATCCAGAATCGTAGAGGCATGGCGATTAAGGATTCGGCCCACCAATGACATGCGAGAGACAGCCGCTATACCAAGTTACTGTTTTCCCACACAGACCAGGTACCAATTTGCCCTTCCCTGGAGGGATGGATCGCTTGCTTGGCCCGAGCGAGGATCGATCGCTTGACCGGGTGAATGGAAATGGCACCTTTTACTATTGCAACATACGATTTTCTTGATGAACGAGTCCGTTTTTCGAAAAACTCCTCTTCGTTAGTTGCAAACGCAAGCCGATCTCAGCACATGTTCAATCGACCTGCGTTCTGTCTGCTTGATAAATGATGTTGTTATGGCGACATCACTGATAAAAAGCGAGGAAAATGACTGCCGTTAATCGCCACTCACTGCTACCTATCACAGGGAGCAGACATTATTCTCTAGATATAACACGAAATTATTCTGCTCATTTCCGCTTCTTGTTTAGCGATTTATAGACCAGAACCAGCTGAATAACTTACATATTTGGAGATGCTGGGTTATTCACAAAACACTGACATCGGACGGAAATTTATTCGGCGGATTCAATTCCTGTCCGATTTCAGTGTTTTGCGAATAACCTATCATCTCCAAATATATAAGTCATTCAATTATTCTCTAGAGCAGCCGTTCAAAAGCGCTGAAACGGAAGCAAAAACTTGAAACTTGAATAGTATCTTTTGTTCCGGGAAACGAGCTAGCCTCTGGGTTAATGAATGTGTCTTTCACTTGAGTTCCCTAGTTATGGCGCAAAAGTGATTCATTTTCACAGATTTTGTGCCCACTTGACCACAAATTTGAACACAGAGACGTCGAGATCACTCTACGCTGGCTGTGATTTTCCTTTATTTTTGAAGATCAACGACGTGCAAAAGTATAGTCTAGGGTACCATTCACACTCTGCAGCAAAAGTGCTGCAGGAGAGCGGCTTGACCGATAAGTCTTTAATTCCCAAGAAATTGTCTGGGAAGGTACAAACACTGACATAAACAGCTGCAGGCGCCTACAAGAAAGAATTACGGCGTATTTTGTTTTGAATATTAGGAACCGGCACTCCAGCGGCCTATTGGCGGACTCAAATGAAATGGAAATTCCTGAAATTTCGGCATTATTCCACTTAATCATTCACATTCTTTAAGGCAGATTGAAAATAACTGGAGCAATTTCATCAGCTCTTTTGTCGCTTGTGTGCATTTGGTGTACGGTAACAGACTACCGCGGCGAGACCCATATGGGCCACCCATCATTCCTTCTTTTTTGATCGAATTTTCCCTATTCATTGTACCACTTGCCATTTTTATAATAGTGCGTCTGTGAAAAGGCGTAAAAATGAATGAAAATAAATAAACGTAATATTTTCACCTCCTGCAAAAGCTTTAGGGTGAACTCTTTCTCAGAGTGTTTCTCCACCAAAATACTGTGTGCAAGGTAGCCGATGTTTACAAATTCCATCAGAATGAGAGCCTTCGCCCAATAGTAGAGAATCGAACAGTGTCAACAACTTTGTAAGGTGAGCACTGACAAATGCAATTATTTCCGGTGTCGATTTTTCAGCAGCTGATCCAAGATCAGCGCCCGAGACCTCTAGACGGGAACAGCTGGTCGGCCACCAAGGGCTAGACCGGAGATCATTTCGCCCCACGAATCCTCTAGTGCAGCGGAGAATTTCTACAGAAATTCGCCTGATTTTATAGCATTTTCTTTATTATACTGTGCGTTTCATAAATATACACCACCCACTATTTTGGTAAATCCCACTTTGCTGAAAAAGATGCAGCTTTTTCTTAAATGTTATCTTCATCAGCATGGAAAATAAACATTGCAGACGTTTTCCTGGGACTCGTGAGTTTCTTTCGTATTTTTAATAAAAAAACTTTCAATTCACTGCCCTTCTCACGGTAAGTGATACTTCGTGTCAAAAATAACCAAAAAATAACCAGAAAAAACCGTTCAAACTTTCCATATAGAGAGGCGATATTGCGAGTAGCTATCCTCCAGACGACTTTTTCAACTATTTTTCTATTTTCTCACTTCCCTACTTTCAAGAGTGCCAGCTTGTTTCCAGTGAGACAATAGGAGCGCTCATTTAAAGAAAAACGGGTGCGCTTACTTGTAGAAACAGACGGTCCACTACGATTCTGAGTGAAAGACGGAGGCGTGGCGTAACCTCACAGGACTGATGAACGCCGATTATTTCATCTCATCCTTATTCTATTCCTTTAGTCCAGTTACTATGTATCTAATCACGGTGAGGTTCCATAGAAACAACTCACGTTTGCTCGAATAAAAGTAGTAGCACAGAAGTAAAGGTAAAGGCGTCGATCTGATACTTAAGGACGCGCCACGCATTGGAGTTCTACTCAGAATTCATAGAGGCGGTGGTGGGGTTAACGCGCAGTCCTTCCTGTTGTCATTTCTTTGACAAACCCTGACTGGTCGCCGTTACAGAAAATAGCCAGTGGCTTGGTCTGCATATCTTCTCGAACGAGACTCACAAACTGTTGCGCCTTCAGCTCAATTTCGTCTCGGCATTTGTAAGCTTTCTTCGAGACGAACGTCGTTATCTTCCTCGACACAATTCCGTAACGTTTTTTAAAAGATGATACCCAGGTCTGGCTTGCCTTGAACTGCTCAACTTGATTCTTGTAAGAATGGTGTCAAGCCAACGGCTGTTTGCGTCAGTATATCCAAATTCGGAGAGCAGAATAGAAACCACCTTTGCTGGAGACAAGGGCATAACGAATGAGTAAAAATCACCTCTCCAGACAAGTCTGCTGTCGATTTATCTGAGGTCAGAGGAATGAAAGGCTTGGTTAGCCTGGGCTGGGATCGATCGCTCGACCGTGAGAGTGTTAGTAGCGCCTCGTACAACTGCATCATTTGCTACTACGTGCTTCTAGCTCAAGAAAACAAATTTGAGTACAAAGAAAAATGAATACAAATACACAGAAATTCTAATAAGTTGGCAAAATCCTTATGAGTAAAACTATACGACGCCCAGAAAATTTATCGGCTATTCAAACCGAAGAATTTACTGGATGGTAATCCGTAAAAGGTGAAAGGTAAAGGTAACGGTGTCGAATGGATACCTAGGAAAAATATCAGCTATTCAAACCTGAGAATTTCCTCAATGTTGATTGGTAAAAGCTGAATGTTAAATGTAGAGGTGTCGATGTTGACCAGTTCTTCAAGGAAGCGCCAAGTATAATATTTGTTTTTCATTCAGAATGGAAGAGGCATAGTGAGTCCGTATTTGGGTTCTACAATGACTTGTGTAGGCCAGCCGCTATACCATGTCGGCGTCTTCACCTTCTCAGACATTTCTGTTACGAATTTACCAGATCCCGGAAGGATGGAGAACTTGGTGAGCACGGGTGGGCATCGATCGCTGTACAGTGCAGGTGTCTGTGGCGCCTCTTACCTCTGTACCCGTATTTCAATAATAACTCAGTGTTAATAGTATAATATATTAATATATTAGGTATGAAAAGTTCTTTTCAGCTATGATGATAACTCAAGATAACAAACGAATGAGCAATAAAGTTATCATGGTTGAGCACAATTCTTTACCGGATCGCTGACAATGAGTTATTCCTAGCTATGATGACCTTATTTGTCATTTGGTTGTTTTTAGAGTTATTAATAAAGGAAGTCAAAATCTGAAATGCACGCGAACCTTCGGGTCACCCTAAAAATAACAAATCAATAAAATAACAAATATATTATAATCAAAAACTCAAAAAACTGCAAGCAAACTGGTCGGAACGTACTTTTGGTACGCGTCCGCTGACGCTACCCAGTGATGAAGCCGCCCGAAGCCGATGAGCCAGTCGGTACCGCTGCTTCTTCCTCGACGCTTCTCATCGGCAGCAGAATTCTTGGCATGACGATTACCTCGACAGCGACGAGAGGAGCTACTGTGGATAATAACCATGAGAAAACTGACGATTTGAGAAAACGGCGATTGGAACGAGGCGCGAGGTCAGACAAACATGCTTATCTGGGAGAAGTGAAACCATTCCCTACTTGACGGTCGGTGTATTTACTTATTTACCTCGAGCTACTAAATGACGAAACAAGTGAGCAAATGCTATGAAAATACAAACATCTGCAACACAGTGGCTCTACAGAAGTGGAAAAATAAGGATCACAGAGGCGGCTACCATAGCGATATAAGTAATCGAAGTTTCTCGAACAAGAAAATGTTATTTACCTGAACATCACATAAATTTCTTCACCTACAAAAAATGGATCTCAAATGTACTTTGTAATCAAATCAAGAGATCATGGGTCATTCCCATCGCCTCCCGTCGCCTAATATCACGTTCACTGTGAACTTTACCGTATTTACTTGATGAATGTACCTGTCGTGTCCTTTTCACATTTAGCAACTACTTTTGAATTGCACTTCGTATTTGGTGTCAGGTCTCGTCTGTTTTTGAATAAATAAGAACAAAAAGTAAATAAAACATCAGATTCCAATCCTCACCCAATATAATATTACAATATTTAATAGGCCCTCCAGACATCCTTCAAGCAGATTGGTCTAGAAACTCCTTCACCTTTAGAAGGCAAGAGTTGAGCAAACAAGAAAATAAGACAAGAGAAAGAACTTATTCAAGGAAGGAACATGCACATCTACACATCCGCTCGAAAATTCAAGTCGATCTAGGTAGCTATGCTAAATCTGTTGTTAATTCACTTGAAACCTACGTAACTTCACCAGATTGTAGGTAGGTATAGGTTCAGATTCGAAGATAAGCTATTAGAGAATTAGCTGGAAATTCTGGAAAAGAAGGAGAAAATCACATGTACTACCTTGACGTAGAAGGGTGCTGTCTGAAATCTAATGACAAAAATTCGATCCTTATCATGCGATCGAAGAAGTTGGAAAATAGGTTTATACACTTCATACTTACGTCCCAAAAATGTTTCTCTAGAATCAAACCAAATTAAATCAATGTGGAATCAAATTAAATCAAATCGTAGATAAGCTGCATCAAAATGCAAAATTGCTCAAACAACTTCGCTCAATTTAAAACTGGAACTCTCACCAACGGATACGGACAAAACAAAACAAAATAAAAATTATTAACAGAAGAAACGTTGAACAGAACCATACGCGAGCCCCGACACTAAATTGAAATAAATAGGTTGCAAAAATTCAAAAAGAAAAAGAAAAATAAACGGAAAATCAAACACCGAACGGTCGACCGCTCAAATGGCACCGCTGTCCGCATCCCGCCCGATCGCCGTTGGCACGATTCGACCTCCGATAGGGCGACCTCCCAAGACGATCCGTCGTCAGAAGGACATTTTTACGGGTTCTTTAAACAATACGTAATTATTCCAGTTGACCAGCAGCGATTCTCATTACTCCGGCCGCTGCATGAGGTATGCAGACCCCGTTTCGAGGACGGGTCGACGATAACAGTCGTACAAATGTGGGCTATCGACTTAATAAGAAACAAAGATCGAGGAAAGACGGAAAATTTTTCAATCGACAGGTTTTTTTTCAATTTGAGGCGTGCCAACTGATGAGACACCAGCTTTGATTAACAGATTTTCCTCAATACCTGTTTTCTTTTGCAGTTTCTGTTGTAATTTTGTACCGTATAGACCTTCGTCGATGAGAAAAAGGCTTCCGATTTTCAAGGTGGGATGAAATCTCTTCAGATGTTTAGGTGTCGCTGGATACGCCACCCACTACAATGAGTTCTTGTCACTCTGTGGAAATCAGTTCCACGATGCCACCTGGATATTAGGTGCATGGCGCAAACCAAACAGTCCATCAAAGTTTTAATATTTTTTTATTGACTTTCGACCAGTACGACAAATTTCCCACTTTTGTTACGACCGTTTCATAGGTCCCAAACTGTTTATGTTCAGAAATGAGAATTTCGAAAGCCAACCCAACAATCGATCGGAACTGTAAGAAGCTGAACCTACGTTTCTGAATAGAAGACGAATGCATGGCGCGTTTTCAGAAAATTGATCAACGCAGATGCCTATACCTTCACCTTTCCCTTTACAAGTATCTTTTTTCCTTTGGCACTCTAGAATCATAGTGAGAAGAAATTATTATCTGGAACGTTGTTAAATGTCGTGATAACGGCGCGAATCGCCGAATGCTGCGCCGCGTCCTCTGCGTCTCTGTCGCAAGTTACGCCATTACTGCCGCCATGTATGAACGGCCATTGACCATGGCCGGTGTCGACCTTACCCGACAGCTTTTCATCGATTCGAAAATAACGCGATGCAATATTTATCAACAAATGCTAGGCTACGAAGAATATGAATTTGCAGACGAATATACGCCGAAATTTAAATAAAAATATTAAAAATACGTTTACACAGAAGATGCACAAGACACACGAGTTGAAATCGAATTAATCAGGGAAGGCGACGATTTGCATAAGCACTGGAAAAAGGCTCACCATTCACACAGAGATGGAGTACGGACGAACGGACGGGTTTGGGCGGGGGTGTCGTCTCGGAACGCTACCGTTCTAAGACCTCGTTAACACCACAATCTACATGTACTGATTGATTGATCGATTGATTGGGCCATTATTGGCCTCAAAAAGTTACTGACTGACTGACTGATTAACTAGAAAAGAAATAAATCGGAGCACAGCTACGCTCAAAGCTCGGCACACGACGACGACAATCACCACGACTACGACTCGAACACGATCAAGCACGCACACGCACGACACACGCAGCGCAGCGACACGGCGACTAAATTCCGACACGCACGCGCGCGTTACACAGATAAGGAGAGATCGACGGGAGGGGTCTCGGACACAGTTGTCCCCACAGTATATTTTGAGGTCGAGGAGGACGTCTGGCCAGGTGTGTGATCAACTACTACTGGGAACGATGATGGATGATTCCCTACACATTTACACAGAGCTCTACAAACACTGACGCGATGAGACGACGGAGATGTGCGGAATTTCTCTTTTTATTGACTATTTTTCTCCTGTTTTTTTTTTGTTTTCTTCAACGAATACGGTGGAGAAATCGCGGTCCAACGGCACAACATCGGGTCTGGGCAACACAGAAAAGACCAGGGCCTAGATTCATGATAGGAGTCGGCGCTATAAACCTTGAAATATACCCCGAACAGTGCGCAAACCGGCACTTATGAACGCGTGCGGCGGTTCAGGCGGGGTTTATCTCGGGTCTCCGAAACCTCGCGATGAAGTGGGGTCCTCAACGGCTTACGGCGCATATCGATCGCCCGAATTATAGCCCACGGTGGTTGTCCGCGGTGAGTGCGACTACGGCAGTTGCGCCATAAGCCGTCGAGGTCTCCGAAACCCCGTCCTTCACGAATCAGAAATGGCCGCAGATTCACGGTATCGAGCGGGTATAGCAACGATAAGGTATCGGAGACCGCTCGTCCGTTAATGAATGTGGGCCCAGATTTGCCCTGAGTCAAACTATTCGTTTGCCGGTAAACATATACCTCTCAGAGAGCACAACGCCCTAGGTAGTGGTCATCGCCAGCATCCACGGCCAAAATTCGTGAAAGAACACCGGGGTATAAGGCCCTCTGGGTGGAATAGTCTACCTGTGTACCGTGGAGAACACCGCACATTGATGAATCAAGACCTGTGCGTCTTTCCGGAGTACTATTCAGGGCTTATAGTCCCAGGTCGTTCACGAATCCAGACCCAAAACTCAGATATATTCCTGAAACCCTTCGCTAATCAAAATTCATCAACATACCCAGAGTAGACTCCGGACAGCTACCGGGGTATCGAATGCCCTGCCTCACCTACGTCGGTAACAGACACGGTGGGAAAAAAGTAGCGCTCGAATGCTTATCTTCGAGCTACTCCACCAAGTCCGGCAACAGCATGGTTACAGGATGGTTGACTGGTTAAACGATGGAGCTTTCCTGAGGTATCCGTCCCAGCGATGTCTGGGAATCGGAACCTGCGGTGAAGTCGCGGTAAATTCGCCGTAAGATTTACCCTCGTTTTCGCTGAATTTGGGCTCTGGGGAACTCGTAACTTGTAACATTGAGGGGCTAACCCTCTTTTTTCTGTAAATTCGAGTATGGTAAATCCACGGTAAGACTCACCGCCGGTTTTGGAGGTGAATCTGGGCTTTCGTGGTGCTCATATCCTCATTGAGTGGGCAGCTCTTGCCGTCTATTCACCTCAAGTCTCTTATCCCTCGAGGAAGAAGGCGGGAAAGGAAAAACTCATCACAGAATTAAATAATTACTAAATAAATAAAAGGTAAAAAAGGTAAAGGTGCCGGCGTTGATCAGTCCACTGAGGACGCGCCGCCGCATTCGTGTTCCATTCAAGTCGTAGAGGCACAGTGAATGAGTATTTGGCCTATACAATGACCTGCGACCATTTGCTATGCCAGGTCAGTGTCTTTACCTTCCCAGACAAGTCTGGTACGATATTTGATAAGGGATTTTGGGAGACGGATCGATCGCTCGACCGTGCGGGTGACAGCAGCGCCTCTTACCACTGTACCACGCGGGCCCACTAAATAATAATAAAGGAAACTAAATAAATATGAGGTGACTCCATACCCAAGCTCAAAAATCAACCTCACCGGGGTAGTCTCTTCCTTCTTGTTTTCTACTAGCGGATGATCCTGATAGGCTTTTCCTTTCCTCCTTTTTTTCTCTTTTTCTCCTGACTTCCACCCGTTTCCAGCGATATTCTATCGATTTTCTTCTATTTTTTCTCAAGAGAAATTCGCACAAATCTCCGTTTCACAGCGATTGATAGATACGAAAAGCGATGGCGACAACGACGACGAAAAGCGGACGACAAAAGACGACGACGATGATCAGCGACGACGGCACAGAAGCATCTCTCGACTCAGAATATAGAAGACGACAGCATTACATAAGGCACAATGATAGCTGCAGACAACTGTGATCGGAAACCGGATGGACGACGAGAAAAACGAGAAAAGTGTCAGCACGACGACAACGACGACGATAAGAAGAATGAAGATGAAAATGATGATGAAGATGAAGACGGCAGCAGCAGCAACAGCTCTGCGTCAGTGAAGAAGCGGCGTGGAGAGCGGCGGGAAGGCGATGCGACGAGCGACAGAAACATCACACAGAGAACACAGTCGAATCGAAGACGAAAGGAAGAGATCAGAAGATGGACTTCTCCATTTTGCGCTGCTCGGCCATCTGAAATGAGAAACATGGTTAGTCGGGCGGATTTTTGACAAAAAACATGCACAAAGACTACACATAATAAGCCACGCCCAACTTCCAAACTTGCTGACCGCTAAACTGCGGGGTCAGCGGCAGCCGACAAGTGACACTGATTTCTGCCGCGCGCGGGCACTCGAATGACTATTTAACACATTCACGACGGCGTCCGCACATATGTGTGGACAGCAAGGGGGCGCGTGGGACGATGTCCACACATATGTGTGGACAGGAGTGTTTCGCCCAGAACTTTCTTTGGCGACGACTTTTATTGATTGTTCTTTCGGAATCGTAGACTATAAGGTAAAATCAATACTAGGTTTGCGTCGGCACGAAAATGATCGCGTTTATCAAAACTATTGAATGCTGAAACAAAACACTAGTAAGAGTTTCATTGGTACACTAGTAATAGTCAAAACTCGGATTCTTGTTGATTCTTGCTGATCTTGTTGATCTTCTCTCTATCGGAATCTTATTGATTTTGTTGATCTTTCCCCTTAGAACCCTAGGAATCCGATAGAGAGACCGTTTTAACCATTACTAGTGTACCAGTTGTTGATTCTTGTTGATCCTGTTGATCGTCGTGCCGCGTGCCAAAGAGCCTCAATCAGGCCCATTCCGCGCGAAAACCCTTCGTCGTGAATGTGTTAATACTCACGAAACCATTCTGTTAATTACCGCTTTTTGTTTTGCGGTTTATAGGAGAGAACCAGTTCAATGACTTATATAGTTGGAGAAGCCAGGTTATTCGCAAAACACTGACATCGGACGGGAATTGAACCCGCGTCTTTCTGTTTCCGGCAGACTGCACTGACTACTGTGCTACCGATGTACGTTGCGACCCCCTTCTTAAGCCCGGTCGGGCTGTTGCTATCAACACACATCCGTAATCACGGGAATGAGCCGGTAAGCCGTTACCGGCAGTTACCATTTAAGCTGATAGCATTTTTGATGTAACACGAAACTATTCTGCTATTTGCCGCTTTTTGTTTTGCAGGTTATAGACTAGCATCTCCAAATATATTTGATACTCAGTTTTTTTTTGTGATGAGATCCTCCAGCCTCGCTACTTACAGTTAGCAAAATAAATGTTGAAGTATGTAGAACCGCTGCAGCTGAGAATAGCCCGAAATATCTGCCCCTCTCTCATGCACTAAATTTTTTTCTACCCATTTCCATCCCACCACTCCTCACTCCACCTCTTCTCACCCTCCCTCGTGTGGCTCAATTCCCTTCTAGAGCACTTGTGCCACCCCCTCCCCCTCTTATAAAGAGCTGGCGATACTTCCTATGCAAACAATCATCTTACAATGGCACGCTATCCGGAAGCACTTCGCATCTTAAGAAGGCTCCTATGGACACGCAGCCTATAAGGGTATTAAAGTTGGCCCTCCAGGCGTTGCTTAACCGTCAATCGCGACGCGATGCGACGACTTAGAAGAGAGGAATTTGATAAGCAGGGCCAGATTTATCATGGGAAAACCCCTGATAAACCCCGAACCGCGCACAAACCGAGATTTGTGAACGCGTGCCGGGATTTAATCGGGGTTTATCGCGGGAATATCACACCTCGCGATGAGGCAGGGTTTGGGAAACTTCGCGGTATCGAGCGGGTTTATTTATTTATTTTACACTGTTACATGCGACAAGTGAAACAGGCATGAGTAATCTTAAACAATCGTACTGGGCTGAATTACAAGTAAAACTAAAATAAAGTAAAAGTTAGTGATTAATGCTGCATCCCAGTCCTCAAGAGGAGAGAGACCAAAGCCGCAGGGTACGAATGAATGCCGGGAAAGCCTTCTTGGCCCCATTAGAAGATAGTCGGTTAGTAAAACTGATAAGCTCGTTTATCGCCGACGGGGTTTCGGAGACCGTTCGTGCGTTCATGAATCTGGGCCCAGGTGTCACCTACGTCGTCAGCGGTCAGTCCTTAATTTTGAATATTCCCAACAAATATGAGAAATGGATGGCGAGCTAGGTATTAGCATTGATCCACCTAAAAAAGCTACCCCAATTTACCGCCTGAGGGCGTATTGCTGCCACATTTCTGCACCCTATATGTGTGCAGCTTTCCACCCGAAATTTTCATTGGAAAGTAGAATCTTTGACCGAAAACACATCCCTAATGCGATAAGTACGGTCAATACCACGAAGAGAGGTGAGAATTTCCTCAAGATGTAGGTCACAGTTTTCTTTGTAGCTCTCGCGCATTTTCTCAAAACTTATGCAATTTAAACTGAATCGATCATAGCTCAAAAAGGTGAAATTCTGAACCGGCGATTAGCCACAACAAGTTTTTCATCGCCTAAGTATCAATTCCTAATGTTCGAATACTCCGTTAGACCATCTTAAAACCAGGGCCCAGATTTATCACTGGTAAACACCCGAAAAAACCCGAGATACACCCCGAACGGCGCGCAAATCGGGATTCGTGAACGCGGGTTTAGTCGGGGTTTATCGCGGGTCTATTACAACTCGCGATGAGGCAGGGTTTGGGAGACCACGATGGTATCGAGTGGGATTATCGCCGACGGGGTTTCGGAGACCGCTTGTCCGTTCATGAATCTGAGCACAGGCTCTACTGAATGAGATACGCCACATACACGACGCCGAAATGAAGAAGGAAAGGCGCCGATGATGATGATCAACGTGAGTTGCGCCAATGCCTGGCAGCTGGCGCCGACTCATCGCGACCGCGCTAACTCGTCCACTACTGGCCTCCGCCCAAAACTTTTTGAACAGAAATTTTTCGTTCTTTTCCTTCCAGTAGAGCATTTACAAGCATTACCTTTAAAGAAAACATGGAACATACAAAAAACCGACCATTAATATTACGACTATACTACCCCACAAATCGGCCCATAGGAAAAATCTATATGCTGATCTAAGCTCTAACGATCGATCACAGCAAGGGCAGGATAAATCATTTCAAAACCCCAGAAAATTTCGTTTTTATAAAATCTTCATTGCAAGCACCGTCGCCTCATCGATTGGCGTATCGATCGAAGCGACGGCGTACGTGTGCGGGCAGCAGCTGCCAAGTATGAACCGTACTGCAAACTTAGAACGCGGAAGGAAGAAACTACATCTAAATCACCCAAAATCAGCTGAAGAGGGGAAATCATTACCTAAATAAATTTTAGCGAAAAGACACGCACACAATCACATCACCACACATCACAACGATCTAGATTTATTATCGATTGGTAATTAGACGAGGAACGATCACAGATTTTCTGGTTGAATAAGAGCGAGTTCTGATAGAAGAAAATCAGAAAAAAGTCGTTGACTATGCATGAATCTCAATATGAATCGCACCCTTTTACAACTAGTAATAACTGATAGTAGGCGGTGGCAAATGCGCAATAGGTTAGGTGATTAGTGCTGGTACGCATTATGGCGATGCGCGAAGGCTTCTACTTGAATAGAGTGATTATAGGTAGTAGGCAAAAAGAGCGAGGCTGCTGCTTATTGTGCATATGTTCTCTGGCCAGAGAAACCCAAAATCGGACAGCAAATAAAAATAATAGAAAAAACAGGGCACTATTCCACTTACTGCACTCCAAAAGGCGAAGAAAAAAACCTACTCAATTTGGTCCAAACCTCGACCATGGGGGTTTTAAGGGCTGCTGGTTACGAATTTGGCATCTTTTTTTATGAATTTCGATCGGAGACCACCCATATTTCTTCCAGGGCTAGCAGGGTGGTCCAGCTAAGAGCACCGATTGACTAAAACAACGCCCATTCTGACGTTTGTTTCCTGAATTTCGGCCAAGGACCACCCAAACCGTTAAATGGTGAAGTTCATGTCGAATTCGCCAATTTCGCTAAAATCTCGTCCAGGTAGGTTGGTCTAGGTAGGAAGCTGATCACGAATCTGATGCCTTTTCGTCAAATTTCGATTGATTTCGGCAGATTCAGGTAGGCACTTCACCATCATTACTTACCTATACCTATCCGAAACAGCCGAAATCGTCCGAAATTCGAAAAAATAAGCAATCAATCAATCGTGATCAGCATGCAGAGTAACCTACCCAGACGAAGGTTTCGAGCTGATCACCCTAGGGACGGTTATCAGCTCGAAACTTCAGTTGAAATTCGAGAAAGATTCGTGATCAGCACCGCAAATATTATGGTGACCCAAAGGTTCGTGTACATTTCAGATTCTGACCTTTTTACTCATAACTCAAAAAAACAAATAAATGACCAACAAGGTTGTCATGGTTAGGTCCAATTCATTGTCAGCGATCCGGTGAAAAATTGTGCTTAACCATGGCAACCATCTTAGTCATTTATGTTTTCTTGAATTATGAATAAAAAAGTCAGAATGCGAAATGAACACGAACTTTTGCGCCACCCTAATAATAATCAAAGGCAATGCTTGGGAGCTATTGGTTGAGAAAAAAACTTCTCCGACCACTGGAGCGCAATAAGGGGAATATAAGCCGAGAAAAAAAAACTGTGAAACACAACAACACGATATATATAAATTACATCGATCGAACTACATATACAACGAGCAACATGGCGCACGTGTAGAGAATGTGTTTGTAGGTACCTTTTTTCAGAGTGTGTGGACAGCAGGCACAGAAGCGAGATAGTAGGAGACAGTTGATTGAAACCCGTGAGGCGCGGCGAGTTTCCCACCACCACCACCGCCGCCGCCTCCGTTATTGTTGATTGAATCCGAGCACGTTCATCAGTTTCGTCTTCAGACCCGACGACGAATGGCTCGTGGTCATGCGGGAGATTTGCGACGAGGTCATGATGTCGTCGGTGGTGGAGCGTAGAGACGGCTCCTGCTGCAAAGCGGCACACATCACAACACAAAACCATCGCGCCTGCTCACCAGACCGAGACGCGCCGCAGCCGCCGTCGCGCACGCGTGCGCGCGTCGTCACCGCCGTATCGATTGCGGTATCGATCCGGCAGAGGCGACAACGCGCGCGCGTCGTGACAGCTACCGAGCGTGTCGATCGATCATCGGAGTCTTTTACACACTGGAAAGCCGCAAATAAAGAAAAACGTTGAAAACGGTGGCGCATGCAAGCATGGACGAACTCAATGGGTATTTTCCATGAGTGCACCGGTCTGTCTCGTTGCTCATAGAGAAATTCAAAACGAATTTATTTTGTACCGCAAAAAAAAAAAACGAAAAAAAGAATGGTTTATGTAACAACCATAGAGACGAAAAGTGGTCAGCAATCGAGACAGACAGTACTCCTTTGAAAGCGGTCATAACACCTTCGGAACACACATGGAAGATATCCAACCACTACGATGCCGATGGTTAACGAAAAAGCATTCGGGCGAACATTGCGGCAGCACAGAAACGCTCCCGAATGGGACAAGGAAGTCTGCAGCAGAACTTTGCTCACCTTAAAGATCATATCCTTACTTTATTTCTACAAATAAATATATTTTAGCTATTAATGTTATTTCCTCATTTCTTTTTTTTTATTTCCAAAAATGTTTTAAACGTTACGTTATGTTATTCCCTTTTTTGTGTTTCGTTACGTTATGTTACTTCCTCTGTTTTGATGGTTGCACGAATATCGACAATTGAATTTGTTTTAGATTCTATTGCCTTCTTACATGCCTAAGGCATGAATGTTATCATAAGTACTTAAAGCTTCTAGCTAAGTGTCCACCTATTTTGTAGTGGCATTTCCCTTAGTAGCTATTTCATGGTAAATCCGAAAATGTATAAGATTCTTCATTGAGAATCACCCTATCCCCACCGAACCACAAAATATTCGGCACCAATTGAATGTTCCGACTACATGGCTCAAAAAACTTCTCCAAGACTTCCACTTTTTTAAAACTTCTCCGAGAGGTTACCATGGATCTGGCATTCGTAACTTCTTCGTTTACCTAGTTCTTAGTTGTAGCTACTTCGTTCGACTTTAAACATTCAACAGGTAAATATTTAGAATTTTTTCGGGAAAATATTTAGAATTTTTCTTACTCTCCTAGGCGAGCAACAGTAAGCAATTAAAAAAAAAATCCTTCCATAAAAAAACCCTAAGGAATCTTCCAGGTTAGCAAAGTTCAGCTTCAGACCTCGTTCATCGTCCCTATTGAGAAGCACTGCTGCACTATAATTTTCACTCTATAGCATTCATAACTATATCACGGACTTTTTCGCTGAAAACTGAAATATTCAAATCAGACAGGAGCGGCAGAAAAGAAGCCTACTGATACTACTTCCTATGCTACGACACGCCATACAAGAACTAGACAAAGGTACCAACAGATCTATCGCCTCTCAGGCCTGCTTCATACATTCGTTGATCGGTCGGCGCCAGAAACGACAACTGTCACAGATCGAGCCAAACTCGCATATTCTCCTGTGGTGGAGGAACAGTTGTCGCGATTCGGACAACTGTTCCTCCAGCACAGGAAAGTATGCGACTACGGCAAGATCTGCGCCAGTAGCCGATACCGTTGACGATTATCAAATGTACAAAAGAGGCTTCAAAGTGGACGTAATGGAACCGGGTAAATTTTAACCAGGCAGAAAGGGCGATAGACTGTTGACACCTTCCGGTCCCAGCCCACACAACACAACTTAGCAACTGCTTTGAATGGCATCAAATTCACTACGTACATGGTGCTGAACGACCAGAGAGACGTTGAACACGACGATGTTACGTGGAGAAGGAAATCTGATACTACCAACGCAAAACGGACCTGTATTCGCGTACTACAGCCGAGTAGTTTATTCATTCGTTCATGCTGCGCTGCGTACTGCGCCTACAACATAGCAGCAGTACGTTTCGGCCAGCTGACAGGGGGTCACTACGTCTTCGTTGTTCACCACACTCTCTTAGGAAAAAAGAAGAGACGATACGCCAGACAAGTCGAGAGAGAGAAGAGCGAGAGAAGTAGCCGTGGAGCAAACGAAAACTTTGAAAAACAGCAGGAAAGTCTCTACCGATTAGGAGGAGTTATGACCGCAACCCATCATCACCATCATTATCAGTGTCACACAGACGTATCAGTATCAGTCCGACTCAGTATCAGTGACAGTAGATTAGTGCAAGAGTTGCTAGGAAACCCAAGAAAACCGCCGGCAAATACCTCGCACCATTAGCACCCGTCGCGACATTTGCACGCTCATTAAATATGAAAAAAAAAACAAAAACAGACGATGAATGAAGATTCTAACCTGCTTCTTGGCTCTGAGTGCGACATCCTCCAAGGTTTCGGCGGCCTCGTATTTACCCTGTCGTCGATAGAGGGCGCCCAAATTCTTCAGAGTTGTTGTGACGGTGGGGCTGAATAGAAAAAATTGGAATACAAAGTTGAAAGGGTTTTTTCCAAGTTAAAGTTGAGAGGGTTTACTTTCAAGTTAAACTCATGGAATAAATCCCAGCAGCTTACCTATCGACCTTGGCCGCCTTATGCCATCCCCCATGGTCGTGGTAGGCAATCGGGCCCGTGTCTGCCCCGCCTTTTTGCTTGATTTCTTCGCGGTCCTCTGCTATCTGCCAAATTGGTTTGTTGTCGTCACCGATCTAAACGATCGATTGATTCCAGACTCAATCGATCAGATTGATTCCCACACTACAAACCTTTCCGAACTCTCGTTCGTGTGCTCGTGTCAGAATCTGCTTGTAGAGTTCTTCGGCTTCCTAAATCGACACCTTTTAGAGCGATCAATAAAAATCAAACAATTAAAATTCGAAAACAAAACTGCACATATCTCTAAGATATAGAGCGTATTGAAATTATAAGGATGTGTGGTGCAGTAGTAAGAGGTGCTACCTTCCCGCGCACGGTCGAGCGATCAATCTTCACCAAGGCTAAGCCTAAGCCCTAGAGGCACCTACTGTTAACACCATCCCATCAATAACTTCGTACAAGATATCAACGATTTTTCAATGATAACACGCCTAAAAGTCCGGGATAAGATCACTTTTCCGTGGCACAAAATGGTACATATATTGGGTACATGGGGTAGAAGGAACGCTTTCAATAAAACAGAACAGTAAAACCTTCAAGAACATCCTATTCTGTTCAAATGTTATTAGGTAAGTTTGTTCGATGGTCAAAGCAGCAAAAAATAAACCAGCTAATTGTATCAGCCGGTCGTAAAATCAGAAAATTATACCTAACCCAAATGAAAACCGACATCTACGAAAAGGCGATGTAAAAAGTACACAAGGAAAACAGAAGATATGAATCCTAACCTCATAGACTCGATGTAAAGTTGTAATTTTAATATAAAAACGCTTCATATGATATTTTATTATTTCAGATTATCCATTTTCAAGATCACTGCTGAATGCCCAAGCTATACCTCTATTTGCTTTAAAAAAAACGTGTTTTTGCTAAAGGTAAGATTTTTAGTAATTATAGAGCAGAATAGCAAGCAGAATAGGATATTACTACATAGGGAACCGCTTCACTTGGCTTAAAATCCTGAACCAAAAATGCATATAGCTCTAAGATGTAAAGCGTACTAGAATTATAAGTGTTCATACATAGTGCAGCGGTCAGAGGCACTACTGACACATGCACGGTCGAGCGATCAATCCTCTTGCAGACTAACCGAGCACTCAATCTCTCCGGGGTCGGGTGAATTGCTGCCAGACTTGTCTAGAAGGTGAAGACACTGACTAGAACAGCAACCGGCTCCCGCAAGTCATTGTATAGGTCAAATACACATTCTCCATGCCAGTGCAACTCTGAATGAAAAACGAATGCGCGGCGCGTTCTCAAAGGATTGATTAAGGTCGATCGCTTTAAAATAATTCTATTACTACAGTTTGAGTAAACGTGTTTGCTTCTGAATGAACATCACCAAAATTCGATATAAATTGGAATAAAGGAGGAACAACAAAGGTAAAAATTGGCGCCACGCATTCGTCTTCCATTCAGAATCGTAGAGGCACAGTGAAAAAATTTTAAACAGAAAATCTGCAGCTCTCACAGCGAAAAGTGATGTAGACGCTGCGGCTCTCTGAAGCGGAACAGTGGGCGTGTCGCCTGGGGCGACAGCAATGTCAATCAGGGCATGTGTGCCGGAACAGCACTACGAAATGCGAGAGGAGGACCTTCTGGGTCGTCGCCATCGTCGCCGCCGGGGCGTCCGCGTGTCAAAGTCAATTAGAAAGCCATTCGGCACGAATCGCGAAAACGGCGAACAACGCGCCCGCGCACAAAATCGGTGCTGCTAATTGAGTTCGAGCGAAAACTCGCCAGAAGGGACGCATTCCTGCCTCTTTCTATAGCCCTAACTGTAGAAAGAGGCAGCGGTGTGCCCCCTCTGACGAGTTTTCGTTCGAAAATTCGTTTCCGCCTGTAGATTAAAGCTTGCCGGATAAAAGGTAAAGATAAAGTGGTCAACGCTGATCCCTCTCTTGAAGACTCAATCACACCCGTGCTTCATTCGGGTCATAAATTCGTGGTTACTTCGTGTACTTGCGCCACATTGAGTTTACAAGTGGATGAACAGTCACGGAAGACTGGTAGACCTCCTAGTATATATCGTCCCGAACCGTTTTTCTTTTTTTACCTCCTATTTTTGCTCTCCATAGCAAATCATTTGGAATCCAGTGGTAAGATCCACAAAATATTCCACCGTCTATGGGGCACTGACGGTTCGATTGCTACTGAATTATGCCGGAAACCCAACAGAGCGGAAAAACCAACCGGTCCGAAGATTGAAAACTGCTAGGCCCATCTTCATCATTGGTTAACCCGACCCGAACCCCGAGATATACCCCGAATGGCGCGCAAGCCGAGATAAATATACGCAGCTGAACACGCGTCCGGTTTATTCGGGGTTTATCGCGGGTCTATCACACCTCACGATAAGGAAGGCCTTGGGAGACCTCGACGGCTTATGGCGCAAATGCCGCAATCGCACTCACTGCGGGCGATCGGCCGTCGACACAAAATTCTTATCCGGGGCGCGTATCGATCGCCGCAATTATGTGTCGACGGCCGCTTGCCCGCAGTGAGTGCGATTGCAGCACTTGCGCAACAAGCCGTCGCGGTCTCCGAAACCCCGACCTTCACAGATCTTAAATTGCCGCAAACTCACACTATCGAGCGGGTTCATCGCCGACGGGGTTTCGGATATCGCTCGTCCGTTCATGAATCTGAGCCCTGCTGACTTTCATTGAGTAACCGGAAGATGCGGTATTTCAGCTACAATTAGCAAACCTCTACGTTGGGTAAAGGTAAATGTGCCGGCCTTGATCGGTCTTATGAGAACGTGTCACCGCATTCGTATTCCATTCCGAATCGTAGATGCATGATGAATACATGCTTAGCCTGCACAGTGGCTTGCGGGGGACAGCCGGAATATACCAAGTCAGTGTCTTTACCTTCCCAGATAAGTTTGATACCAATTTACCCGACATCGGAGAGAAGTCTCGGTTATCCCCACCGCCGATCGACCACCTGATCGTACGGATCAGAAGCGGCTCTTACCATTGGATCAGACAGGCCCCATTAGAAACAAAAAAGCATTGCCAGATTGCATCCTCAGCCAGAACATCAGGGACAGTAGTTGCAACATATAAAGTTGCTGCTGTAGCTGGCCTACGGAGCCCAGTTATTATTCTTTTTCAGACCGGAATCAACATAATGGACTGGGAAAGCAGCAGGCCATTATAAAGCCTCGCTCTTTTCACATCGAGCAAATACCCGCATGCGTCAATGAACATCCTTGGCTTAAAACAAGGGCCCAGAAATGGTTTTCCAAAAATAGACCCCGGATGGGGCGCAGACCCCGACTCATCAAACCACTCTGGGGTTTGTTCGGATTTCTTAGAGGTGATACGCCTTACTAAGTAGTTGGAGGTCTTCGAGTACTCGTCAGCGAAGGTATAAAACCCAGAACGAGTCAATGAATCGGGGCACGCTCATCATTCGAGTCATATTTCAGGTTTGTTTCGGGTATACAATTCATGAATACGGCCAATGATACAAACAGGAACGGCCCCATAATCCCGGTTTGGAGTTCTATAGTTTCTAGAAAGTCAAAGAGAAATAAAAATGGAGTGGTTTTTGCAACACCAACGAAGAATAACGTATAAGCATTATAAAAGGAAAGCAAAATATTCCATGTACAACAAACAAATGATAGAAAAAGGAAAAATAACCAACAAAAATACTAACCTTGTATTTACCCTGCTTCAGATACGCCGACGAGAGATTGTTCTTCGTCTTTGCGACATTCGGATCATCTGGTCCCAGCTTGCTCTCGTAGATTTCCAGAGCTCGCCTAAGAAAAAAAATTTAAAAGAGAAACAAAAAACGAAGTCAAAATTTACATCCACATACTTGTAGTACTGCTCGACTTCTTCGTATTTTCCTTGGTTTTGGCAGAGAAGAGCCAGATTGTTCAGCTGTTTAGCAACGTCCGGATTATCGTGACCAAGCACCTGCAGGAAAACAAAAACTCAACGACTGTTCTAAGCCGAACTATTGATAAAAAGCAAAAGAAAAAATGAAATGGAAGAATGTATGCACTCACCTTTTCTCTGATTTCAAGAGCGCGTTTGCACAGTGGCTCGGCATCCTTGAACTTTCCACGCTTTCCGTACAGTACGGCCAGGTTGTTTAGTGTGGCAGCCACCTAAAACGTTGCTTTAGAGAAATTTAAAAGCAAAAAAATCACTAAATCAAAGTGATCACGAGAATTAGAGGACTTTCAGGAAACAACAAAAGTTACAAAAAGAAAATATCCACTCACTGCAGAGTGGTTCTCCCCGAGACATTTCTCTCTGATAGCAAGCGCTTCGTTGAGAAGATTAGCGGCCTCCTTGTACTTGTTTTGATCCCTAAACGAATGCGCCTTTTTGCATAGCACACTTTGAAAACTAAAACAAAAAACATACAAACGGCAAAAAGTAAAGGTAAAGGGGTCGGTGCTGATCAGACCTCTAAGGACGCGCCGCGCAATCGCCCTTCACTTAAAATCGTAGAGGCATGGCGAATGCATATTTGACCTATACAATCACTTGCGGCGTCTAGCGGCTATACCAAGTCAGTGTATTTACCTTGCCGAAAAGGTCTAGCACCAACATACCTAACTTCGAAGGGATGGGGAGGCTTATTCACCACGGGTGAGGATAGATCGTTAGACCGTTTTAGTGGCAGTGGCGCTTTTTACCATTGAACCAAGCGCGCCAGCTGAACGTAATAAATGTATAAAGGCTGATATGGAATAGTAATCGAATGCGGGAAATTTTGCCTTGACACTCATACAAATTCAAAGCGAATGTAAAAGGGAAAGGAAAATGTGAAAACGTTGATCAGTCCCCTGAGCGCGCATTCGTGTTCCAATCAGAGAGGCATGGTGAATGCGTATTTGGCCTGTACAATGACTTGCGGAGCTAGCTGCTGAACCAAGTCAGTGTCTATACTTCTCAGACAAGTCTGGTACCCTTTAACCTGATCCCCGAGGGATGGAGGGCTTGGTTACTCTGGACGGGGACCGATCGCTCGACCGTGCAGGTGTCGGTAGCGCCTTCCACCACTGTACCACGCACGCATTTCATAAAAAGTAAATACATCAAAAGTACAAGACATATCAATCATCACCTGTAAACAAGTGCGAGGATATTCAGCATAGTAGCGACGTCCGGATGGTCGTGTCCGCTGGTCTTCTCCAGATCCTCGAGCGCCTGCTTGCAAAGTGGCACCGCAACTTCGTAGCGACCCTGCGAGGCGTATTGAATCACCTGGAAAATTGATCCTCAGATCTGTTCGAAAAACTCTTTCAAGACATTGATAGTAAAGAGGAGAACTGTTTGGTAGTAGAGTTTTTCGTAAGTAGGGATAGGTGAAGAAACTCAAAAACCGTGCATCCCACACTAGGTAAACACCGTGAAGACGTCGACTATGTGTGAAAATGAATAAATAAATAAAGACCAATAATCATTCAACGCCTCTAAATGCGCACTTCAACAACAGCCTAACTTACATATAATACTTCGTATAACAACAGTGACAACTTCATATGGTACTGAATTCAGGTTTGAGTTGATCGGATAGAGGATAATAGCACTTTGAAGCGGTTAATTGACAGAGGTTAGTCTGTGGATAAATGTTTGATTGAAAACACTTCTATACCAGATTGTGCAAGGTGCGCAGACGAGCCGGAATCTCGTAGCCAACTGATGCCGAAGCGGCCATCGAGTGAGCAGGTGTCGGCTGGGCAAATTGGCCTGAAATGGTGACAAATTTTGCAGCGAATTTGGTAATCTATGAATAAATACCTAATTTTAAATGAATTCCACCACTTTCTAGGAAACTGATTCAGTTCAACCGCGCAATAGATTTATTCTTATTGTTTCTACAGAGGAGTCATAAATGTCACGTTAGCAGAACTGTTGATGACAGTACTTCTTTTACTTCAAAATTCAAACACACCAGGACGAAAGGGCTACATTATACCTATACCAGCCACTCATCGGCCTATTGGCCGCCGTTAGTTGGTCACCCACAATGTCGGATTGGATTCTCTGGTCAACATCAAACATAGACTAAAACTTCGTTAAGGTAGGTTATTTTCAGGTCAAAAGGACGAAAGAAATGAAAACGAAATGAAACGTAAAAGATGGAAGCTATTTCATCAGCTCCCTTGTCGCTGAGGGGGCATTTGGTGTACGGTAACGGACTATCACGGTGGGACCCATATGAGCCACCCATGACAAACATCGCTTGTGTTTCGCTTATTATATAGTAGTATATAGTAGGATAAGATAGGATAGGATAGGATAGAACTATGCAAAAAACCCCTATGAATCAGCTGCATTACTTTCATCGCAAAAAAGGCCCAAATTTCGATCAAAGAGCAACGAAGACGACTAGTAAGCACATTGGTATCTGCACATTGCAAAACAAATCTTCTTTTCACAATTCTAGTGCTTCAAATCGACGACGAATTAATTACGGTTGTCTTCAACTTTCCACAGTTCTTTGGTCCCTTTTCCTTTCATTCAACACAAAAAAAACAGGAAATAAAAGGCTTAGCTATGAGAACCCTTCTTCAAAAAGATCTACGCATTTACACGATTTTTAGGCAGAATGTTCAGGGGTGATTTTGTAGAGAGTAATTCCACTTGAACTTATTTCTCAAAATGAAAACTAGACCTTTTCAGTGATCTCCTCCCTCAGGTCTGCTATTATTAGTAACCACATCGATGGGAAAACATTTGGAAAGCTTGAAAGTTTTACTTACTCGACTGCAAATCTTCCTCGTCCTCGGGTCCGAAACCAAGGTCCTGAAGGGTGTCGTTAGTTGATGGTACGTTCGACTCCGACGGTGCTGATTTCACATCGCTCTGCTGAAAAGTAAAACCGATCGCTAAAAAGTCCACGAAGGAATTCTCATTTCAAAACAAAATATCAGAAATATCAATAATTATCTGGTTAGCTTCACTAAACTCACAATGTCATCGTCAAACTGCTTTATGGAATTCATGTACTTTAGATGTTTATTCTCCTCCTCGAGAGTGGCAACACGCTGAATAAAAACAATCAGTTAAATTAAAAATTGAGTAAATTTGACAAAACAACTATCACATGTTAAGGGAAAGTTCATACCTGTTCCGATGTTTGCAGTTTAATTTGAGTTGAACTGAGTTCATCACGCAGCCAGGCATTTTCTTGACAGAGGCGGCGACGTTGCGCCTGGATAATTTACAATTTAAAAATGAGTGAAATCACGGATTAATTGAAATAAATAGTATTGACAGATTTATTTCTCGCTTTTTACTGGGCGATAAAAGAGAACGGAGAAGTTCTTACCTGGTATTTCTGTTTCTCTGCCTCCAGGTTATTGAGATGAGACATTATTGATACCATCATCTGAAAACAAATTTTACTTTCAATGGTCATTCAGCGTAATTTCAATGGTCAATATCAGCCATTCAGCAGCCTGCCGGCCGAAAAACGGCTGCTAAATACATACTAATAACAAAAACACATGAACTGAAATAAGGATTTGAAATAAAACAAAAAAGATTCAAAATAAAACGATGAACAAATAGCATGTAGCGAAAGGTGGCGAGCTGAACTGATGAAATGCGTCCCTGGGGGTACGGTGACGGGCAATCGCGGCGGGACCCATGTGAGCCACCCATGGCAACCATCGCTTGGGTTTCGCTGATTATATAGCAGGATATAATATATTTTCATTCTAAAACAAGCTAACATTCCGGTCAACATCTACTTCAACACTGAATTGAGACAAAAACCATTCGACCTCCGTCATCTTTCATTGTTTCATATCCTAGATCTTAACAAGATTAGATGACTTGCAAGTTTAAACACCTTTTAGGATTTCTCTACCAAATCAGCCGGGGTAAGATATAACCTTAAACAAATAGGTATTCTATAGTACCACACAGTCTGAACCTGCGGAAAAAGATTGAACGGGTAAACAACAGAAATATCTCACATGAAATACTTACCGTAACTTCTTCCAGTCCACTTGATATGCTAGTCACATTGTCACTGATTTGATGGTGCTTTTCACGAGGCATCGGAGCTTCATCTTCACTGATCCCTGGAAATTTGTTTGAATATACCCTCATCATTTTGATATTCATGGAGCTTTTTTTTCAAACTGAATAAAAAAGAACTCTCCGAATGGGGGACAACACAAAACCTCTTTCGACTCATAATAAAAAGTCCCACAGAATCTCTAGACCTTAGCACTAGATAGCCATAAGAAGGACCCAGGGAGCTTCGAGAGTGTCCTTTCGAGCAGGTTCTTTCATATTTGATATCCCCATCTATTTCCAACTTGAAAAAAACATTCTATCGATCGGCAAGCGCAAACACAAAATTTGGCACAATTCATAACAAAGCACATCCAAAACAATTTTGAAGCCACATTTCACGTGCCTTCTAAATGATTGTCAGTACTGCCAGACATTGCTATAGAATAGATTTGGCACATATTGTTAATTCCGTAATTCATAAATACTATTTTCCAACGTTCATCAAAATATGTACGGGAAATTTTGGTGGAGAAAACGGCTCACAAATAAAATAAAAGACAAAAGAGTCTTCACCCCTTTAGCAAACTCTACAGCATCTATCACATTGTCGCCTCACCATTTGTTATTTTTTTTTTCATCTAAATAGTTTCTGTTGGGCGCACTTCGACGATAAATAAGTAGAAAACCACCCAATATCGGTAATCCATGAGGCTTTTTTTGGAAAGCGGATATACAAAACCACAAATCTCCACATCACAAACCAATTTAGCTAATCATCATATCAAAACGGATCAAAAAAATCTCTGAAAATACCGAAAAACGCGCCTTCGCTTCAATCAGAAGGAATGGAAAGATGAAAAAACACAAACGTCATTAGAACTGCTATTCCCACACATATTTAGCATAAAATAACACAGGACTTTAATTGGCAACAGAATGCTTGCTCTGAATGAACTCTGTCTCACTTTGGCGCAGGTAACAGTGTATAAAGTGTACGAATTAACAAATTAAATAATAATAAATAACATTATGAATCACCTTTAAGGCTGCTTTCTACCGTAGCTCCTATGGTGTTGTGCTCGTCTCGCAGCGCTTCCAGACCTTGCTGAACGGTCCGAAGGCCCGTGGAGACGTCCTCTTGCGTCATGTTGCTCATCCTCGCCAGGCTCTCTATCTTCCGCCTGGAATGAAGCGTTTTAAAACCACGGTCTGCTAAAAATCAATAATCGCCGGACAGGTTGATTTTGATCTTCATCCATTCTTCAAAAAAATCGTCAGAAAATAGGTGTTACGAGGTAAAATTCAGGTAGATTTATAATATAAAAGACGATGAAAAGGTCTGAAAAAAGTTCATTCTAATGAGAGAAAACCATGGAAACTCGGGTACGAAGGACAATACACCTATCAGGTGCGACCAGCAACATGCTAGGTGAAATCTGATCGTGTCGCGAGGAGGAGGAACAATAGAATGTTCCTCGCCGAGGACAGACGAACGAACGTGAAAATCGATGCCGCGCCCCGTTTAACTGTGTCACCACCGCAGACGGCTATTACCAGGTGAATCATCCACCTGAGAGGAACTGCGAAATCGCACCGCGCGCGGTGAATTCGCGACAATTCAGTTGAATTTTATTCACTACTTCGTGAAGAAACCTTGAAAATGTCAATCTTATATATCAGGTATATTTTATGATTGCAGACAGAGAGAAACCGGATCGGAAAGGGAGAAGAAAAGACAATGAATGTTCTCAACAGTAAGACAGAGGAGGAATTGCACCAATATGAGCTAAAATTTGACTAGGACACTTAAGGCCCGTACACGCTTTACTGCTGCAGCAACGCAGCAACGATGAAGGATATGGGCCCACGGCATGCACTACAGCAGCGCAGTATGTCATTTTTAAATCGAATCTGACCTGATTATTTTTCGATAAGAATTCGCTTCGAGAGGTTATCGAGGGCGCTGATCACGAATCTGAGAATCCGTTTTCAAGTTTGTGGGCGAAAAGCATCCACATTGTCAACAAAGTTATAAATATCTGGTTTACTGCCACAGTACAAGGGGCCCTTAATCGACCACAGTTCACCTATATAGAAGACAAACATCTTAACAAAAGGGTGAAAACGCAATTTCAATGGATCAACCAATAAAAAGGAGGGAAAAGTCAGTACAAGAAGGTGATGAATCCTACAGCAATTCGGCAAATATACCAAGGGCTAAACAAAGACTAAAAGGTGTAATAAAGTGATTGACATTAACCGGCCTCCTGAAGAGGTGAGGGAGGTGACCAATGTTCGGTCAGTGTGTCTACCATCCCTAATGAGGTGAGATATCAGATTCAACCGAGATAATCCCACCTTTCTGTTTTACTAAATAAAAGGCGAATGTACGGCGCACCGCTTAGGTATCAACCGGAGACGACAAATTCACCCATAATCTTACAGCAGCAATAAATCCGCTTCGGGTAAACCAATTTTGCTAGTCGTGGAGGTCAGGTTCTCACGTTTTAATTAAAATTTCCGCAGAGGAAAGTTTGTCGACAGTGTCAAGGGTATTACTTCGAATAAGAGTCATTTCAGGCATGAGAGTTCAAAACTTTTCCTCGTGCTCGATAGATTCGTTCACAATGAAAGGAAGAATTTCTGATTTCTGAATTTCTAGAGTAGCAGACAGTTTCGACTTAGCCTGGTTATGAGAAGATCATTGGATTTTATAGAGCGCATTATCTTAGAATGTTTTTTCATCTTGAATATCATAGCATGAATAGTAAGGATACTGTAGACGGAAGCCGATTAGCCAAGATTGACACGGATTTACAACGGCGACGTTTCGACGAATGCGCCTTCCTCAGAGCCCGGAAGAGAAAAGCGGAGTCTGAGGAATGACTGGTCCAAGAAAATCGGTTTCATTTCATACCTTTTTTAGGTTTTCATCTCATACCCAACTTGTTTGCCGACCGGAAATGAGACCAGTGCGGCGAATGCAAATAGTCTGAACGAGTGCTCTTGATGTCGTGCGCGTAATCTACAAGCCGACAGAGTTCGTATGAGACGTCACCCTTCAGTGAGGACAAAAAAAGGGGCGAAATAGGAAAAGCATTACTCTAGAACAAGAATATCCTAGCTTGGGCCTATGTTCACCTTACCAGAGCAGGAGACAGTATTATGAATCTTCCGACGTGTTTACCTTACCGGAGCATGTTTACGTGTGTTTACCCAACCAGAACATGAGACAGTACTCTGTATCTCTTGACCGACTGAAAAGAAGGATTGGAAATAACATTCAAAAAGATCTGGGGAGGTATTATTATAGGTGGATCAGATTCAGGTACTTTCAAACTCTGGAGAAGCGAATCGACCATCACGGAAGTCTAATGAAACATCGCCCCAATATTGACTACAGTACAAACAAACTTTAAAAAGCTAAAAAAACATCGTATAGAATCCATTACAGCCGGCCAGCTAATGCGAAGAAATTTGGGTGATGGATGGAAACAGAGAAGCAAGGAAACGAAGTAAAAAGACATCGACCGGCTCTTGTTCCTTGGTACTGCCCAGATATGAGCACGAGGTATCAGGAAACTCCAATAAGTGGAGGAGCAGAAGAGTTAAAACATGTGCACCAAAAAAGGAACCGAAAAGTCGGTACGAGGGCATCCCAGACAGAAAAGGAATTCTCGTTAGGTGAGGTAGATATGAAAACAGGAAGTTATGCCGGCGGGAGAGGATCAATAATCTCGTAAAATTTTAGGGTGACCCAAAAGTTCGCGCGCGTTTCAGATTCTGACTTCCTTTACTCACAACTCTAGAGAAACAAATTAACGACTGCTAGGGATAGCATGGTTAAGCACGATTCTTTGACGGATCACTGGCAATGAATTCTGCCCAATCGTGATACCTTAGTTGATTATTCAACTGTCTTTCTCGATTATGAATAAAGCAAGTCAGAATCTGAAATACACACGAACTTTTGGGTCACCCTAATAGGAAGGTAATCGGAGGGTAACCGTTACCGAAACAATTCAGCCATCCTTATAGAAGAAAATGGATTTTGTAGCCCTTTTGTCATTGCTAACCCACAGATTTGTATTGCACTAAGAAAGCCCGATAAGCCTGGATTCTTGATGTTTTAAGGGGTTGTTATGATGAATCACCCAGAGGGCAAGCTGAACCCATTCGTCAGTTACTGTAGCTACAATGCAACGGGATGTTATTGTTATTATTATATATGGTAATCGATTACCCATATTTACATAGACTCACGTGAAAGCATCAATCCGATCTGTACCCACGATATAACTAACCGAAAAATAGAAGGCAATGCCTTATGGGAGTCAAACAATGGTCAAATCAGTGTCTTCATCTTCGCAGACAATTCTGGTATAAATTTACTCGACGCCGAATAGATGGAAGGCTTGATTGGACCGGGGGACATTGATCCCTTGACCACGCTGGTAGAAGCAGCGACTCGTAGCATTGCACCATGAGATCTTATAAAGAATAAAAATAAACACGGGTATAAATGATCGCCTAGGAAGGATCAGTTGGAATAAAAAAAACCATTCATCCGTTACTCTAGCCACAGTGCAACGGGATGTTATTGTTAGTATTATATATAATAATCGATTACTCCTATTTACATAGACTCACATGAGGGCATCAATCCGATCTGTACCCACAATATTACTACCCGACAGATACAAGGCAATGTCTTTGGTCAGATATTAGTCAAACCAGCGTCTTCACCTTCCCAGACAATTCTGGTATCAATTTACACGACACCGAAGAGATGGACGGCTTGGTTGGAGGTGAGATTGATCGCTGGACCACGCTGGTAGAAGCAGCGACTCTTAGCACTGCACCACGAGGTCTTATAAAGAATATAAATAAACATGGGTATAAGTGACCGCCTAAGAAGAATCTGTGGGAATAAAAGAGCGCCTAGAGAAGCGTAAAGTGTCGAGAACGACGACAACAGAACGAGCCGTCGGTCGGGCGAGCGGCCCCCGTTCCCCGGAGCCGATCGATCGAGTGAGGACCATAAACTGAGGAAAAATGCCTCGCTGAAAAGGGACGAATCGAGGGCTCTCGGCCGGCCACGGCCAGCTTCTCCCCCCCCCCCCGCTGGCCGATCGATAATTCAATAGACGGGCCGCCGCCCCGCCGCAGCGCACCAGCTGACTAAACACCGTGAAAGCCGTAAGTGCGCTACGCATGAAAAACCCGGGACCAAGAGAATATCACCCGGAAGGGGCCAGACCAATAAAACCATGAAAAATACAAAAAAAACAGGCTAAAATTTCCGGCAGGGGCAAGCCAAACTCACAGGCAGCATTTCTATCGAAATCGCCAAAAACATCATTACCCATCAACTATTTCGCATAAATATCATATTATACATAAAATACAAACAAACAAATGCAAAAATAACGGAGCACGAACTTTGCAAACCCACCTAAGCACGAGTATTACCCTACGCAAAGCGCCGGTAGGAAGTTCGCCAACGTGACAGGCGTCTAACCAGGCGCATGTCTGCAGTTACGTACCGCGCGCCATATGTCACGCCAGATCCCGACGCCGCTGGCTGCGGCGCTGCTCAGCGTTATTGAATCACAGTTCTTTTGCCTGGTAAAGGTCTAGAGGCTTGTTTCCGATGAAGATCATGATCCCTTAGAGGGTTACGGTAGGTTATGGTAGGCTGATGTCCTACCGACCTGCGGTAACCTGCCGTAACCAGCTAAAGTTGGGGGATGATGACTGTGCTTTTCAAAGTGGACTAAGGTCAGAGATCAGTCCATGACCTCATATTAACCTACAAAACCAAGAAGAATACCGTACACTTTATCATTCCGATGGCAGAAAGCCCCCAACATTTTGTCTTACAGTAACTAGAGACAAACTCTCAGCCTACCGTAACCAGGGCCGGGATTCATGAACGGTTCACCGGCCGGTTACAGTGATATTCACTTTGGTTACCCGCCAAAACGTTATTCATCAAGGCGCGGTGTCACTTTGGCGGTGAACTGGCCGGTGAATTTTCCGGGATTCATGAACGGTTCACCGGCCGGCTACAGTGACATTCACCTCGGTTACCCGACAAAACGTGATTCATCAACGCGCCCTCGCCCGGCCGGTGAAATTCACCGGCGGTTTCGTTCATGAATCACGGTCCAGAAGTAGCGCATCACTACCGCAACCTAAAGAAATCTAGAAAAGTTCTGAAAGATTGGCAATTAGCATTATAAAATAGCGCCAGTAAGCGAATTTTGGGTTGATTTTTCCAGTTTTTTCTTTTCTTTTCTTTATTAATTTTCTTCTCTGTCTGATGGATGCATTTTTGGGAATTCTAAAATTCGAAACAAAATGAAGAATCGATTGAAATTTAATCTCGCCCGCCAGAGCTAACTTTTTACCTAATTCTACTCTACCTTCCTTTCAGGAGTTCCTTTTTCCAGGTAATGGTTGCGACTCCATACCTTTACAATCGAAATTTCGATCGGGAAGAGAGATCAAGTCAATTTCGAGACTAAGGGTCAAGGTAGTTACGTAACAACTACCCTTTGCCGATACCGTAAACAGCGAAATTCTTAGTCGGCATGACGGTCATAGTCATCTCTCCTGATAATCCCCTTTCAGTCGAGCTATGGACGATTTTTGGAACCTACAGTAACAGGTAGAAGTAAAAACAAAAAATGAAATGATCTTCATGACGACACCACAAATTATCACTCGGGACTTCTTGATCTGATCAAAGGTAAGGGAAAAAAGGTCGGTGTTAGTCACTCACCGAGCACGCGCCACGCATTCGTCTTTTGTTCAGAATCGTAGAGGCATGGTGAATGCGCACATGGCCTGTAGGACAGGGAGAGATAGGGAGAAGGAGTGAGAGAGTTAAGGGGAGAGAGAGGGAGTGAGGAAGAGAGAGGGTGAAGGGGAGAACCAGTAATGTGGACGTCGCTGAGCTTAAAAAATGACAAATGTGTCGCGAACTTCTCATATATTGCCTTCGCGTCCGCTCCTGCACTTACCACGACAGCGCCGGAAGACATATGACACTCGTCCGGAAGCCAATCGCGACGCGATGCGATGCGTTTCCGAGGGTTGAGTATTTTAAGAAAACGAGGTTCTTCTTCTTTTTTTATCGTACAGAACGACTCTAATTTTGGTAGATCCGTAGTGGAAAATCTCGGAGAATCTTTTAGAACTTGAGACGCGACTAACAACTAGAATACCTCACTAAGAGGGGGAAGATGATAGGGGAATGACCAGAAAGAGAGGATGAGGAAATCGATCGAGCATGAAGCAGTGGAATGAATAGGCCCCCAACTACAGATGGCTCATATTGTCTGTATGGAGGCGCTTAGAATGAGGAGAGAGACAGTTGTTGACGATGGGGTAAGATAAACTTCAGCTGTGAGGGTAGGTTATTTAAAGATTCATACCCAAAAATCATATCATTCTTGATGTTGTGATGGCGATGCTAGGTTCGTCGCAACATCATATTCTAGTATTCATAACAGTAACCCGCGGAAAAGTGGTAATAAAACTAGAATGTCTCATGTTATTCTTCTTTATTTCATATTAATTTCTCCTCCAAAACCTCTCCAATTTTGACTGATACCAAGTGGAAAAATTTGGATAATCTTGCGGGTCTTGAAACGCGACTAACAACTAGAATAACTCGCCAGGAGGGAGGAGGATGATAGGGGAATGACAAGAAAGAGATGATGAGGAAATCGATCGAGCACGAAGTAGTGGAATGAATAGGTCACCAACTACCGATAGCTCATATTGTCTGTGTGGAGACCTTAGAATGGGGAGAGGTGCAGCTGTTGACGATGCGTTTAGATAATGCTTCAGCTAAGAGGGTAAATAATTTGGTGGCAAGATTTATCAAAAAATCATATTCTTCTTCTTTTTTATCCTGAATTCTCCTCCGAAACCTCCACAATTTTGATAGATCTCTAATGGAAAAACTCGGAGAATCTCCTAGAACTAGAGATGCGACTAGTTACCGGAATAACTCACTAAGAGAGAAAGATAATAGGGGAATGACAAGAAAGAGATGACGAGGAAATCGATTGAGCATGAAACAGTTGAATGAATAAGCAACCAACTACCGATGGCTCATATTCACTGTGTGGAGACGCTTAGAATGGGGAGAGAGGCGGATGTTGACGATGGGGTAAGATGATGACGATTGGGTCAGACAATGTTTCAGTTGTGAGGGCGGTGCTAGGTTATTTAAAGATTTATACCCAAAAACCATATTCTTCTTCTTTTTCATCCTAAATTCTCCTCCAAAATCTCTCCAATTTTGATAGATACCAAGTGGAAAAATTCGGATAATCTTTTGGAACTTGAAACGCGACTAACAACTAGAATAACTGATTAAGAGGGAGGAAGATGATAACGGAATGACAAGAAAGAGATGATGAGGAAATCGATCGATCATGAGGGTATGGAATGAATATACCATCAGTTACCGATGGCTCACATTGTCTGTGTGGAGACGTTTAGAATGGGGAGAGAGGCAGCTGTTGACGATGGGGTAAGATAAACTTCAGCTGCGAAGGTAGGTTATTTAAAGATTTATACCCAAAAATCATATTCTTCTTCTTTTTCATCCTAAATTCTCCTCCAAAATCTCTCCAATTTTGGTGGATACCAAGTGGGAAAATTCAGATAATTTTGTGGAATTTGAAATGTGACTAACTAGAAGAACTCGCTTTCGAGGAATGGAGATGATAGGGGCATGAAAAGCAGGAGATGATGAGGAAATCGATCGAGAATGAAGCAGTGGAATGAATATTCCACCAACTACCGATGGCTCATATTGTCCGTATCGAGGCGTTTAAAATGGGAGATGGGCAGCTGTTGACGATGGGCTTAGATAACGGCTTTAGCGGTAAGAGCTGATCGTTGCCAAGTAACCACAGCGACGGCGGATTTCCGATTAGACGACGATGGGGAGAAGCTGAGAGCCCGAGAAGCCCGAGAAGACGAGGAGCCGGAGAAGGTGAGTAAGCGAGCCAGCCAGCCAGTGAGCCTCGACCGAACGACCCCGGCTCGGCTATTCCTGGCCCCGTTTGGGAGGTTTTCCAGGGAATACCTGCGAATTCTGGGCGGCGTGGTAAATTGTTAAGAGGCGCTGCTGACACCCGCACGGTCGAGCGATCGATCGCGGCCCGGGGTCGGGTAAATCCATCCTTCCAGGTTCAGGTAAATTGGTACCAGGATCGTCTAGGAAGGTAATGGTACTGACTGATAAAGCGGCTTGCCCCCGCAAGTCAGAAAATAAGCCAAATTCGCATTCACCGTGTCTCTACGATTCTGAATCACGAGTGCGTCCTCAAAGGGTTTATCAACGTCGATACCTTTACCTTTACTTTTACCTTTACCTGAATTCTCACCTGCCAAGCGACGAGAGCAGCTGTAGGATCGGATGAGAGTACATACAGGCGCGATAGGCGAACGAGGGAGCAACAATAAGGCAACTTACTGTCGATACGCCTGCATTGTGCTGCCGGCGAGGCTCATTATTCCTCGGGGAATCTCTGCACCACGAAACGTCTCGTCGTCGTGAAGTAGCGCGAGAACGCCGCTGAAGGGCGTTCGCGCTTCTGAAAATAACTAATTTTGAAGTAGAGATGTCAGAAAATGAAGACGACAACATAGCGGACGATGGTGAGACGCAGAACGACCGACTGCTTTTCAGAAAGGGTAGCGCGCGCGAGGAAATATTGCTGTTCTGGGGCGAAACGATGGAAAGCGGAAAAAACACCAAGCTCGTTGCCTCTCTCTTCCTCTGGCTGAAGTAACCACCATGATGAAAAGTTGGTGGGGCAAGAGCATTGATGAGCGGCCATAGATGGTGAGATAAGCAAGGAAGAGCGGTACTTTTCTAGAACTTGATCCGTTCCTCTCATTATATACCAAATCATATCGCTAACATTCTATCTGCTGTTAACTTTTGGATTGATCGGCTGCCGGACGTCATCAAACGGCTGCTAAATACTCACTAAAATCAGAAATACATAAACTGAAATAAAGATTTGAAATAATACAAAAAAGATTTAAAGTAAAACGATGAACAAATAGCATGTAGCAAAACACGGCGAGCTGAATTTATGAGATGCGTCGCTGGGAGTACGGTAACGGGCAATCGCGGCGGGACCCTAGAGTTGACAAACAGACATCGTGGTTTCGCTTATGTATTAGTAGGATCATACCACATCATAGCGTTAACATTCTATCTGCTGTTAACAATCGAATTGATCGGCTATGTAGGAGAACCCACAGAAATCATCTGGACTCGTACGGAAATCATATGCCGACAAGAGGTGAGATGCTGAGTCATGACTTGGTGAGTGATTCTCGATCCTCGGTTCTCAGAATTGTGGCAAGAACCACTTTGAAACGTCACTAGGAACTGTTAAAGATTTTGAAGAATGATTGTGCTTGTTTTGTTGCTTTATTGCTCGTTTTCGTTGTAATAAAACACTTTGTTCCGTCGTTGAGCTTGTCAGCATGCAATTGAAATGAACACAGCCGGTCTCAGCGGCCGATCAATCCGAATGTTAATAGCAGATAGAATGTTAACGATATGATGCGGTATGATATGATGATATGAGAGGAACGGATCAAGTTCTGGGAAAGTACTGGAAGAGCATTAGCCTCGCGGTCTTGTGATAAGAAATGGAAAACGGCTCGAAAACATAGAAAATGATAAATAATGTCGTCCATAAATATAAGCCATCACCTTCCTTGACATTTTCTATTTTTTCTAGAGGAAGTTTTTATTCTTTGAATACTTACAGTGAATCACTAGAAGGTCGAATCTAAATTCAGTGGAAAATCCGGAAGGTATCCCCTTTCAATATGTTTCATAATACATATTCGATACAGAACGATTGGCTTCAGAACGTCAAGAAATCGCCATGCTGAAGCTGTAGACGACCACTCAACCTCAAATCTTTCGAAACCTGTTTTCAAACACGGAAACCTTCGATTGGTGTTGAAATTAACGGAAAGATCGAACAGAAATAAAACAGAGACATAAAATAGAAAAAACGAGAACAAAAAAGAAAAGGAACAGGCTGTTTGAAGAAAGCAGTGAGAAGAAATCTGACTGATTACTGAAGAGATGGAAATCCTATTGTAACATTTTCGAAAAGTCTGATATAGACCACACCCGAGGCGAAATTTTTTTTCAAAAAAAAACTATAATCACTTCTACTGTGTAGAAAACGAAGTTATTGAATGAATGTAAATGAAAGATTAACATAAAAAGGAAAACCAGCAACTACAAGCAAACAAACGAATAGAACAAATCTCAACATCAAGTCTTGACGATGTGCTAAAACCAAAAGACTGGCGTCCTCGGCGTCTACAGCTTACAGGTTGATAAATATAAATAAAATTTGAGTTCACAGAAATTTAAAACCTTTTCAACAAAAGGGAAAGAATGAGAAGGAGAGTTCAGCGTTGGAGCGTGTATAGCCTGAGAAATTACGGGTTTCAGCGGGTGCTGGGCAATAAATCGCGCAAATAGGAGTTGTAAATTCTTGTGCAAGCCTGACTGACGTTACATAGATTGCATATTTGCCAATACATATTTGATAGCCGCTGGAAATTCCAACGTTTAATTGCCTCCGGCGATCTGTACGACGACAAACTACAATAATATAAGAACAATGTTTGAAATATCCTAAAAATTGAAAGAACGCTATCAACACCCTCTTGCAGATTTTTCCTTCTAATAAAATTATTACATGATCCATGGATCTGAATTTTATACTCCATTTGTTTATTTTCGATTTGATTTTCAGAGGTTTGACCTAGGTAGACCGTCGGAGTAACGCTCTGTCAGACCCTTCATGATCACCTTTTCTCGAAAATTTCATCACAGTTCAGAAACACACCAAAACCATCCTAAATCACTAGCACAGCTAATTATCAGAGACGCAGAGGACGCGGCATAGTGGTAAGCGGATCGGCAAGTATGACCGGACTGCAATATGTTTTCAATCACCATTTCTTTTCGTCTCTATGAAATTTACCTTGTTGTCAAATTCCGCTGTTTGTCGGATCTCAGGTCTTCTGGGTTGAGAGCAACTGAAATATTTGACAATAAAAATAAAAGTGAAAAAAAACAAAATATTAATTGTTTTGTGTCTTTTGGTGCTAAGAAATCTTGCCCAAATTAGCCTGCCTACGAAAAACTCATTCAGGAAGACAATAGTCCAGGGCCCACATTAATCATTGGTAAACCCCCGATAAATCCCGAGATATACTCCAAACGGCGTGCAAACCGAGATTCATGAACGCGCGCCGTTGTTTAATCGGGGTTTATCGCGGGGGTCTATCGCGTCTCGCGATGAGGCAGGGTTTGGAAGACATCGACGGTATCGAGCGGGTTTATCGCCAACGGGGTTTCGGAGACCGCTCGCCCGTTTATGAATCTGGGCCCAAATTTATCATTAATGAGTCGGCAACCCTTTACCGCGGTAACCTTTGGCTGGGTAAATTCAAGGCAAACACCGAGGCATCGAATACTCCGCTAGCGAGGCATGGTATAAGATACCGAATCTCGCCAAAGGAGTATTCGATCATAGAGCCCTCAAATTTTCTGCTTTAACGCGATATTCATGAATCAAAAGTTGCGGTATGTTGGCGGTAATAAGCCGTTTCGGTAGCCTCGTCGTGAATTTCGACCCCACAGCAGAGAATAGAAGATAACTTCAACGAGGAACACCCAGAATCCTTCGCGAGATGCTAAGAAAAGAAGATGAAAGAAGAGAAAAAAGAAAGAAGAAGCCGATAGGAGCCGGGGATTTGACGACGCGATCAACGACCGCATCGGATGCGCTCCGAACATGCAAACTCTCCGGCAATCAGACTAATGATGGCTGGCCTGGAATCGATAGAAACTCATTTCAAACGGCGGCCAGGCCACCGGCAAAATGACAATGGTCGCTGATTTGGCGACCATTCGAAGGCCAAAATGGACAACGACTGGCTAACTATTGGCTGAACCAAAGGAAAACAACACACTGACGTCGTACTCGAGTAATATTATAGCTGGACCATACTTCCTCATCCTCCGTATTACCCAGACCTCGTTCCGTCCTATTATTACCTTTTCTCCCATCTCCAGCGCTATTGGGACGGTCAGAATTTCAGCTAATGCGACGACGTCAAAAATGCCTTCGAGATGATCTGCAGCAGGGAGCCAGCTACGTTCTGGAGCAAATGCATATATGATCTACCGTGTCGTTGGCAAAGGACCATTGAAATTAATGGCACTTATTTTGATTGATTTCACTCAGTTGTTCAGAAGTTGTATAATAAACTATTTTACGCTCTAAATATCCGATTACTTACGAACTCAACCTAATAGAATAAGGAATCAGGGTATGAGCCTTCTTCAAATCAGCTTCCGGTACAGTCATGGCTGTGCGCTCTAGGCAGCCCCTGTTATCAAAAGGTAAAGGTAAAGTTACCTGCGTTGATCAGTCCCCTGAATACGCGCCGAGCATTCGTGTTCCATTCAGAATTGTAGAGACATGGTGATTTCGTATTTGACCTATACAAGAACTTGCTCGGGCAAGCAGCTATAAGTCAGTGTCTTCACCTTCCCAGATAGGTCTGGCACCTATTTACCCGAACCCCGGAAGGATGGAAAGCTTGGTTTGCCCGCGTAAGGATCGATCACTTGATCGCGCGGCTGGACGATGCACCTCTAACCGCTGCACCAGGCGGGCCAGTCGCCTGTGCTCCGAGAGAATCCATTATAATCAATGAATCTGGGACTGAAATATTATGCTCTAATAGAACCTAACTGTATGAAACTATTAGGACCGATTTCGAATATTTTTTCCAAAGGAAAACGTTTCAGAGAAAACGTTCTCTTAGAAACAGAAAATATGGTTCTGAGTCGCCTGGTACACTGGTGCCAATTTACCCGACCCCGGAGGAGTGGAACGCTTGGTTAACCAGAGCCGAGACTTCCGCCATCGAGCGATATATCCTCGCCCAGGTTCGCCAAATCTTCATACCTTCAGGGTCTGAGTAAATGGGTACCAGGTTTGTTTGGGAAGGTGAAGACAATGACTTGGTATAGCAGTAAGACAATGTGTAGGCCAAATACCTATTCACAATACCTCCTCCATTCTGAAAGGGACACCAAGTGCGTGGCGCATCCTTAACGGACGGGTCAATGCCGGCTACTTTACTTTTAACTTCAACCCAGAGGTTATATAGAGGTTTGCTGACCGAGGCTGAAATGCAGAATCCGTCGGTTAAGAGATGAAAACCAACAATTTTCAGCTCTCGGACCGGTTAGATTTTCTGCCCGATTGGATTTCCGACACAACTCAGAGGCAATCGAACCGTCATTGCACCGTAGACCATAGAAATGGATCTTGTCACTTGGCCTCTCAATAGCTAGTTATGGAGTGCAAAAATAGCAGGCAAAAAAGATTAAAAAAAGAAAAAATCCATTAGGGACAAGAGCTACAACAAAGTCTACCAGTCCTCCGCGATAACTCGTCCACTTTTTAACTAAATCCGTCACTATAGTCCTCAGGTATTCTAGGCAACACCTGCAAGGTCGAGCATAGATCCAAGTCCGGGCTAACCAAGCTTTCCATCCCTCGTGAGTCGGGTAAATTGATACCAAACTTGTCTGGGAAGATAAAGACACTGACTTGGTAGAGCGGCTCAAGCCATTGCCTAGACCAAATTCGCATTCATCCTGCCTCTACGATTCTTGACGGACAACTAGTGCATGGCGCGTCCCTAGTGGATTGATCAATATCGATCACATTACTTATACTTACCTTTAAAAAAATCGGGGATGAGAAATGAAAAGTGAAAAGATGTTCAGACTAAGAGATGGGGTGAATTCCGGTGAATACATTGCGACGCTGAGTGTTGGGTAACTCAACCCAAAAATAAACCCGACTACTGAACCACTTTATTTTTATGAGGGATTTACCTCGTCTGCTTTGCCCTAGAGGCCTATCTGTCCAGCTAAACATCCAAGCAGAAACAACAAAGTTAGCAGAAAAGAGCCGAAATGCCACCACCGGGTGTCGTCGCGGACGATTTTGGCGCCGAGTTCGACGCCCATTGCCAGTTTTTTCGTTCCGCTTCCGCCCCGATATTCGCCCGAATTCATTGGCTTTTCGTCGTTTGCACTTTTAAATTTCATTATCTGCCGGCTGCCCAGCTAAAGCCATCGGGTGACATAGAAAGGAAATGAGGATCGATACGAGAGAGGACTACTGGATGTTGTGGACATTGGCACGTTCCGCACTCAAATTTGGGATAGGCTGTACAACGTTCTTCTTCTGCCAATATTTTCTTATTCGTTTGTAGTTCAACTTTTTCTCCTTTTAACTTCTCATCACCTGATTCTTATCTAGTGTTAATTTCCAATTTGAATATTTAAGCCCTGCTCTGCTGGGACGATATGCAACTGCTGTGTTGTCAGTGATTATGAGGACCTCTCGCCTTCCGCTCTTTTTAATTCACTTTTAAACCTCACTTGTGATGGCACGCCTTGTGGCGTATTCAATAAATAAATAAATATGTGTGATTGTTTTTTCTTCCCACGAGATAATTTCTAAGTTGAAAAATAAATATGTGTGCATGTTTTTTCTTTCCACATAAGTATTAAAAGGTTGCATTGATGATCGCATAATCTTCGTAGTTCTTCAGCTTGTTTTCTGAATTTGAGTCTTCATTTATTTTGTTCTTTCACCCTCAACCGTTTAAGTTTTTTGTTTAGTTTTTTATAGACGCGTCGTTGGACGTATTGAATAAACAAATAAATAAATAAATAAATAAATGCACATCTTCCATGAGTCAGTTGCACAATAGATCCAAACAACGATATGGAATTGGTTGAAGCCGAAGAACATGAACATCAAAAGGACCGAGAAACTGGTGGAGATAATTTAGAAAAGTCAACCAAAGACGACAGCAACGACGAAGAATCTAGGTACCAAGTGCATAAGCGCGGTAAAATAATCTCAGCGGCTCTAAGGTAAAGGTAAGGTTAAGGTTAAGGTCAAGATAAAGGTGTGGTAAGTTTTGATCAGTTTCCTAAAGACGCGCCACCGCATTCGTGTTCCATTCGGAATCGTAGAGGCATGTGAATGCGTATTAGGCCTATACAATAACAAACACAATGAGACCATCAAGGTGAGCTGGGATACCTACCCTTGAGGTCCGGGGCCCTGATTCATGAACGGACGAGCGGTCTCCGAAACCCCGTCGATAAACCCCGAGATATCGAGGTCCCGAACGGGGCCTCATCGCGAGGTGCGACAGACCCGCGATACATCCCAATTAAACCACGGCGTGCGTTCACAAATATCGATGTGCGCGCCGTTCGGGTGATACCTCAGAGTTTATCGGGTGGTCGTCCGTTGATGAATCTGGGTCCTGGATACCCGAACTCGGGGTTTGATGTTTAGATCTATGACTGTTCGGTTGTTGAGCAATACCTTTCCCCCCTTCTAAAATTAGGTGGATTGCTACTCAAGTCAATGAATAAAAGGTCAAAGGTAAAGGTGAATGTGTCGGCATTGATCAGCCCTCTAAAGAACGCGCCACGCTGTCGTCCTCCATTCAGAATCGTAGAGGTACGGTGCATGTGTTTGGCCCATACAATGACTTGCTGGACCAGCCGCTTTATCAAAAAGTCAGTGTCTTTACCTTCCCAGACAGGTCTGGTACCAATTTACCCGACTCCAGGGGGATGGAAGGCTTACTTAGCCCAGGCGGGGATCGATCCCTCGACAGTGCTGGTGTCGGTAGCGCATTTCAGCACTGTACCATGTGCGCCCTTTCGGAGTGAAATATAAAAACAGCGCTATAGCATCGGAAGCCGCTCATAAATTGAAAACAGCGCCATGGGTGGTTTATCTTCGGAGAGCAGATGCAATACGTCCTCCTAGCGGCGGACGTATGGTAATAAATAATACGGGACGACCTGCTAGGCGGAATTTTATCGCTTATCCCTTCGACCATAGGAATTTCTGTTGAACAATTCATTCCAGCAACTTTTCCATCCGAAAATCCATTAAGCGGATTAGGCTTAAATGGAAATTCTGGCTGCCAAAAGGACGTACCAGGTTTTTTTAACGGAGGCAACACATTTATCGCAACACGTTCTCGGGACGAAGTGGCACAAAGTGTTACGGGCAGTGGATTCACTTAATACCTAGAACGACGACGAGGTGTTTTTTCTTTTGTTTCTCAGAACATATGAATATGGTCACGATATTGTTGAGAAAAAAGGGACCCGCGCGGTGCAGTGCCAAGAGGCGCTACTGAAACCCGCACGGTCAAGTGATCGATCCCAAATCAGGCCAATCAAGTCTTCCATCCGTGCTGAGTCCGGTGATACTAGACTCGGCTGGGATGGTAAAGACGCTAATTCGGTATAAAGCCTGGCCCTCGCAAGTCATTGTATAGGCCAAATACGCATTCACCACACCTGCACAATTCCGAATGGAAGACGAATGCGCGGCGCGTTCTCAAAGGACTGATCCACCCCACTCACTTTACCTTTACCTTTGTTTATTGTCGAAAAAGAATTTTCACTTCAGAGACCACGACAAATTCTCGGCAAGTTTTCAATAGTTAGCGCTACTTTTCATATTTTATACTTTTTACTAATTTGGGGCCAGATTCTTCATTGGTAAACCACCCGATGAACTTTGAGATATTACCCTAACGGTGCGCAAAGCGAGATTCGTGAACGCGCGCTGGTGTTTAATTAGGGTTTATCACGGTTCAATCCCACCTCGCGATGAGGCAGGGTATGGGAGACCTCGGCGGTATCGAGCGGGTTTATCACCGACTGTGTTTCGGAGGCCAATCGTCCGTTCATGAATCCGCGCGCTGAATTTCCTCTTAGACATGTGTAACTTCTCGGACTACTTTAGCACCTTCCAAGAGCTCAATTTTCAGCCAAACCACAGAAAACGATTAAATCTCTGTAGGGAAAGCTTCATTTCAATCAGAGCGATGAAGCGTCGAGAGGAGATTGAAGTGAAGAATGCAATCAAAGCCTATTGAACCACAAGTTCTACCCTATTTTTTGGTGGACGTCGACTACCGTTGACGTCCGTTCTATGGAGTCCACGTGGAGAGCGTATGCGACTTTCGTCAGCAGAAAATTCGAGCGGAAGCTGACCAGGACCCAGATTCTTCATTGGTAAACCTCCGATAGACCCCCGAGATATACCCCGAACGCCGAGCAAACCGAGATTTGGGAACACGCGCTGCACGAGCTGACCACGACGGCATCGAATCAGACGACAAAAAGAATTGGTGTTCTTATTAGCATAACTCCGTTGACATCAGCTCTCTAGAAATATGTCCTTCCGAAAATAAACGAAACAAAAAAAGCTAAAGGAATGGGATTGAAGGGAAATGGCTAGGAGACTGAACCCCACTCCCCTGTCAGCGCCGCTGCTGCAATTTTGCTGTCTTACGATTCGATGAAATATGTTGCTTAAGCCTTCGGAAAGAGAAGAATAGTTGTGCAATTTTGAATATTTCAACCGACCTATGTATAGCGACTTGGCAGTTACATTGATCGAATAGAAAATAATCAATTATTTATATAATAATAGGTCGAAGCTGCGCTAGAACAAACAAACATCGGCGGAACTGGAATAAAAAATGGTAACTCCACAATTAAGGAAAAATGGGGAGACAGTTATCGTGTCATGTTGGTTAAAAAATCAAAATTGACAAATTTTCTCTCTTCTTCAGAGGTCTCAAATAAACTTCTTTCAACGAATTATAGAACAGCCTCTCTGCTAATTTCTTTCCGTTCCTTCCTCTTAGCTTTCATAGTTTTGATGAGCCTCCTAAGGACGCGCCATGCACTCGTGCTTCCATTCAAATCGTTGAGAGATGGTGAATGGGTATTTGGCCTACACAGTGACTTACGGGGTCAGTCGCTATACGGAATTAGTGTTTTTACCTCCCCAGGCAAGTCTGATACCAATTTACCCGACCCCTAAGGCTTGGTAGGGAGCGTGATCAATCGCTCGACCGTGCGAATGTAGGTACTTTACCGTGCCCTCATTTTGATGAAAATAGAATGAAATTTGATGAAATGGACAAAAAACACAAGAGAGCAGGGTTGAGATTGTTGTCGTTGGTACTGCAAGTTCGAAAAGGACCAATTTTGAAACTTTCGAAAACATAGACCTAGGCTTGATTAGGAGTGAGGTAGGAACACCATAGGGTAGACGTTTAGGTTGAAAACAGTAGAAAGGACATGAAGTATCATGAACTTTAAAAAAATCACCCGTATTTAAAGGGTACGTCCATTAGGTTTTTGAACTATATCTAATGATGTAACCACTATAATAGTGTAATTGATAACATTATAAAAGTTAAAGTTAGGTTGGGTTAGAAGCGAGATAGGATAACTATAGGGTAATTGTTCTGAAATGAAATATATCTAGCAATAGAGTATAGACGAAGAGATAGGAGTACAATGAGATTAAAAATGAGAGAAAAAGGAATATAAAAGAATAATAAAGCGTTGAACAAGGGATAATATTGTTCGGGAGAGAACATCGTCAAAGTGAGCGAAGCGGTGGCACAGGTGGTCGTCGGGCGCATCGTCGGAGATCGTAAAGCAGCAGCAGAGAGCGACATTTGATTGTAGCAAGTCACCAACGAGAGGAAATTCGATAGCCATAGAGAGCGTCAGAGCAGTTGCTGGCCAACCCGTTGACCAGATCGGCCCCATTCGCTATCCCTTCGAACGAATAAACTATGTTGGATTCACCAGACAAGCTGATTTTTCTAGTCACACCCGAACGTTCGCGCGATCGATCCTCGTCTGGTCTAACCAAGCCTTCCATCCCTCCAGGATTGGGTCAAATTTTTACCAGACTTGTGCGGAAAGGTAAAGATGCCGACTTGGAATAAGGTCATTGTACAGGCCAAATACGCCGTCGTCAGGCCCACACCCATCTGAGTGAACGACAAATTCATGGCTCATCCTGAGAGGAATTATGCGATTCAGTCCGCTAGATACCTTTTGAATGACCACTGAAAGCCAGGATATCCCAAAGAGTCACAGATAACGGTGGCGGTTTAATGTAAGACAAACCGCCTCAGTGTTGTCACCATCAACATCTACACATCTCTGCCACCGAAGTGTTAATAAACACAAACTTTCAGAGAAGAAACTATAGATTCAATGTATGAGTTTATCTGTTTTTTATGTTAATCGATGGTAAATAGTGTGGACTTTAAACTTAAAAAAAAAAAAATTTTCACTTGAACAAAATCTTTTTACTGACACAAGCAGAATGAGTTCTCCCAAGAGATGTCGCTCCTGACGCACGTTGTACTAATCCGCCCGTGCGACGTAGGTCGTAAAGTACTGCTAGGCTTATATCTGCATAGGATTCCTTGTTGAGAAATTAGGTTTCGCTAGAGACGAAGTCTTTAGGCGGAAAGGTTTGCAGGCCTGGGAAATCACGCGTGACAAATCTGCGGAAAAGTGCCCATCGTCGATCAACAACAACAGCAATATCCACGTCAAAAATAGCCGAGCCACTTAAGCCGAATAGCCCTGATACCCTTCTTTATATATATCCGACATGCAATAGATATAACACGTATGAACAAATTTAAGGACACGCGTGATGCAGTGGCAATATGTGCCACCACTGACACTTGCACGATCAAGAAATCGAGCCTCGCTCGGGCTAACCAAGCCTTCCATCCCTCCAGGGTTGGTAAATTGGTACCAGACGTGTCTGGGAAAGTAAAGACACTGACTTGTTGTAGTAAGCGACTTTACTTTCCGAGGCCAAATACGCATTCACCATACCTCTACGATTCTGAATGGAAGACAAATGCATGGCGCATCCTTGGGAAACTGATCAACGTCGACACCTTTACCTTTTATCTTCACGATAAAACCATATACTTCGTTTACCCTTCGTGAACGGATGTTCGGCGGTAGATGGGCCGGTGAACGACAGGTGTAGGAATAATAGAGAAATTTATGTTCAAATTTTCGCTCAAAAGTTCCGGCGTCCACCAAGTCATAAAAGAAAAACTTTGCCAACTAATTGACTTCGATTTCAAGAACAATTCTCGTCAGAGGGACTCAATTCATTTAGTGGAAGAGAATTCGGTATTGAGGTTCATGGTTCGGTTTCAAAAGATCCAGAAACTTTTACAAATTCGATTCGACAAGGGAAGGATTACGTGCCAGTAAGCTTTTATGCTAACCTAGGAAAATCAAAAAAAAATAACAACTAACGGTAGGAAAATAGAGAACGACGAAAAGCGGTAAAACTTGGCGGTATCTCAAGATGAAGATAAAGACAACAAAATAAAGAGAACAACAGAACAGAACTTGCTGTAGTAGAAAGAAAACGAGGAGGCGCTTAGAAAAGGCATTTATCTCAGCGAAAAAATAAGAGATCCTAAAAAATCTGCACATTTTATACTGTAGTTAAGAACACGAATCTACAAACTAACTACAAGAAGGACTTATCAAAATCATCTCAGTATTGTAGAAAAAAGTAAAATAAATTTAAAAAACTGAAGAAACTAAAGGAAATGTAGCTATAAGGTACTTTGCGATGAATGTAGCACCAACACTACAACATTTGCTTCTAGCGAACATAGCAGTAAGCCGTAAAAACGCAGTAATAAATCTAGAACATCAGGAAAGTGGGTCCTAAATATGATATGAACTAGGTAAAATCTTTTAAGAATGCTACAGTAAAGAACACAAAATTCGATACAAAAAAACACATTAGAAAATGTCGATAGATTCTGATTTCTAAACTTGATAAAAACAAACAACTGATTAATAAGGTTATCATTGTTAAGCACAATTCATTGCCAGGGATCTGATAAAGAATTGTGCTCAACCGTGATAACCTTATTGGTCATTAATTTGTTTTTGTTGAGTTATGAATAAAAAAGTCTCACGAACTTTTGCCACATTAATAAAAGAAAATGCGTTACGACTGAACGTCAATTCGGGATCTTTTGACGTCTCTAGAGGACAAATAAAGAACGAATGAGGGCGCAGAGCTGTCGGAAATTTGAGACAAAGTTCGCCAGTCGGGCGACGTTTTATCTGATATCTGTTAGCAGTCCATAAATCTCCGGGCGCAATCGTCTCCAGAGACTTTTCCGGCGGCTACGGCCTACATACGGCTTAGGCAGCCGTCGAGGCGTGATCGGCGACCGTTATGAGACGAAGACGGCCGGAGATGGTCATCGTTCATAGATGCATGCAATGATGAACAACTGTCCAGCGATGAGCAGCCAGCACGAAATCCGAATCGATCCGACCCCTGGACTGCCGCTGGACGCCTTTTGAACCGTTTAAAATTGCAGGAAATCCGAAAAAAACTTTAGGTTGAGAAGCTTCCCCAAAGGTGTCGTGGTACTAAACTGGTGGAGAATAAGAAGAATATTTATTGTTATCTTTTGCTTCTCAGGCACTTTACGTGCACCCAACAATATCAATGTAACCACAAAAGTGAAGGAGACAGAAAAAACGAGAAATATGCACGAATCAGTAAAAAAAACCAATACAGAAACTATCATTCATGGCATCACCGTTGATATTGTCATGTTGGCTACGGCCGGGGCATCATCACTTTCGTATCTTTGCTGATAAAACTTATAAAATTCGTTTCAGTAATTCGTTTCAGTTACTGCTCAGCCCACAGAAATATTGGTTTATTATTATTCCAAAAACGATACCATATTAATTAATCTTATGAATGTATCAAAATCCGTTGACAGTCATCAAGTTACTAAGTTAGTATCAAGTTATTGATATTAGCTTGAGCTGAAAGCCCTACCTTTCCTATGAATACGAAATATTTTCCGCTGAATAGAAATATACACAAAATATGGGTCTTAAAACTTTTTGAAGCTGAGACTCCAGAGATTTGATGATGGAAAAACGGACACCAACGGAAAGCTTGTTACTGATGCGCCTTTGATAACGAAGTCTGAGGCAGTCTATTCCGATACGATCCTGCAAATGGCCGGGAGAACTCAAAGTAACTCGTAAGCATTACTAATACCGCCTTATTTGAATTTTCTATTGGTGGTGACAAACGAATAGGCTTTGTGATTGAGATGCAGAATAATCAGTAGATAGGGTAGCCCGAGGATGGGATCAGAAAACGTTTTAAATAGATGGAAAGGACCACATGAATAAGGTATCATTTATAAAAGATCATCATTTATAAAAGATAATCATTTTTAAGTCATATATAAAACAGCCAGGGAAAAATGCACAAATATTTGGAAGAGAGCAACAAAATTTGTGGGGTCAAAAATGCGAATGGTGTGAGCAGTGAATATGGCTTGAAACCTGAATCCCGATATACACCTTGCTTTGATGCAGTATACATGAAAACCGTAACCAGCAGACTCGTGCAACGGCTCTCTGGAGATTCGTGCAACGAGTTGGTCGTAGGAACTTCTTGTAGCGCCTCGTTGAGGAGATTTCCTGCCAGTGTAGTCCAACCGGATGCAGTAAGTAGTGGATATTAAGTGAGAATCGATGAGTAAGCTAAACCCCTACTCAACCCTCTAGTGTATTATATTTGTTTCATTCATTTATTTCGAAGCGCCAACCGTCGCGCATAGAACACTTCACTGCTCGAAAACGCCATAGAAATGGGATAAAATCAAAATGCAACAGGTATCATAAAAAACAGTGCACTAAATTAAAGCTACTATGACGAAGTGAAAACGAATAAGAATAATTTCATCATAGACACTAGCAACGACAAGAAAAACTAGTAGTTTTTCGATTTGATGGTCGACAAAACTTTTAAATTTAATGAAAGACATCTGAAGAACGTTGTCCCTCAGCACGGTGCGGAGCCTTCGAATTGCTCTATTAGGGAAGAAATTTGATCTAATTTGACTTCTCGCAACTGTATCACTTGCTTTAATACCATCTCACCTCGTTCTGGAAACAAACGAACAGAATCTGGAATTGTCCAGGTTTACTCTGCCTGTCAGTATTTTAAACATCATTACCAGATCATATTTCAGTCTTCTTTGTCGTAAAGATGGTAATCCTTGTTGACAAGCACTAATGGCCCCATAGCTGATGGAAAAAAGCATGATGAATGATTAAAAAAGTGGAAAACAGTGGAAACGGTCACTACTGTGCTTAAGTTCCGTAGCAGAACCCATATCTCATGACAGGTGATAAGATAGGACAGACCATTTCACAATCAGAAAGAAAAAAAGAACTGTAAAAGAGGGCTGCACGCCGAAGCATCAAGGCGAGGGAGGTCGGTATCACTTACGAACAGAAAAAAATTTAAATTCAAGTCGTGAACATTATAGAGAAACTCTCACACAGTCTGAAAACGGCTTCGGAGAGATGGGCCTCTCTCTAATCATTCCAAAGCATCGTAGTTAATTTGGAATTATCTCGGAGGCACTTCAACGAAGGGCGTTCGAATTGGTCTACAAAACCTTCTATCGACATTTTAGCAGTAATGTATCACTACGCCATGACCAATTTGTCGCTGTCGGACAAGGATGGATTAGTAGAGCGACGGTTGTCCTTCTAGATAAAATATTGCCTATGGAAAAGCTCTTTAGAGGAAATGTGGGAGTTTTAGAGAATAAATGTCTCCGGCTGCAAGAAACCACCGTGAACGATGGGCGAGTCGTGGTGAATCGACGAGGCGTCGACGAGCGCGAGTGGATGGAGATGAGGCACAAGGAGGGCGATTGAGGCAATAAGACGGGACGACGTCGGTGGTGCACAGAGTGCTGTCGGCTGAAGGAGTGGAGCAGTCCGGCCGACGACTGGATTGTAGTGCTCAGTGAGCGATTGCGAGTCATTTTGGACTCAGCTACGACGCGTCCGCTGCCGCCCCTGAGGCATTAAGTCTCGGGGATCGATTTCCCCCTAATGATTTCGCGACTGATTGTTGCGTAGAGAGCGGGGCATCTGTGTGTGCGCGGTTGTGTGGGACGAAGCTCAGCCTTAATTGGATGCGTTTCCCCCCATAGTCGCCGCTCGCCCTCTCGATTTCGCAACTCCGTCGGAAGCTCATTCGGCAAGCCGGAATGTTCTAGGCGGAAAGCTTCTCGCCGAGCCAATCACGCATCTCCTGTCACGCATATCCCAACAGTATTGGGAGTTTTACAGCATACAAATTGTATACATCTGTTGTGGATACACAACCAATTGTAGGGAAAGTAGTATTGGGTTGTCAATCAGACATTTTTTCCAAAATTTTTTATCTTTATTTGAGCACAACTTTAATCCACAAAATAATCGCCACTTACATCAACACCCATCTCCCATTTTTGGAGCAGATCCCTAATTCCCTTCTTCCAGAATGAAGGTGGCTGCGATTCGAAGAACTAGTTCACCTCGGTTTCCACCTCCGTCTGATTGTCGAACTGCTTTCCTCTCAAGTGTTGCTTTAGAGCTCGAAATAGGTGGTACTCAGATGGAGCCATGTCTGGCGAATATGGCGAATGGTGTAGAACCTCCCATCCAAGTTCCTCTAATTTTTGACGCGAAGTTCTTGCAACATGAGGTCGAGCGTTATCGTGTAGCAAGAACACAGTCTTTCGTCGCGGCCGTTTCAGTTGCATTGCCTCGCTTAACTTTTGCAGCTGGGCAGCGTAGACCTCAGCTGTTACTTTAGTGCCATCTTTAAAAAACTCGTGGTAGAGAATACCTTGAGAGTCCCACCAACAGCACAGCATCACCTTCTTTTAGTGGTGATCAATCTTTGATTGTCTTGGAGGGTTTTGTCCGCGAGGGTCGAGATTAGATTCCTAAGTGCCCAGTGGGCACTGCCCACTCGCGGTATGCCACTGGATCGTGCCAGGGAACCGCATCGAGAGATACTTATATTGCACTCACTCTAAACTACGGGTTCCCTATGGCTAACTACTACTTTCTATAGATAAGGTTGTGAATGCTTCAACACTGGGGCGGTGCCCATTGAGCGGTAGCGATTAACAATAATACTTATATACAGTCAACGACCGCGCACCACACCTAGTGATCGAAATCATATCAGCGACAAGCATAGTTGCATATCAAGGAATCAATAAGTACAGTAGTAGCGAGCTAAGATCAAGAGGGTTGGTTGTATACCTACAACAGAAGGAAAAATCAGGCGCAGTCGTATAACATGGTGGATCACTAACCATTGTCTATACTTACTATTTTTTGCGTATAGGCCTCCGAAGACAATCAGATCTAAAATGGGGTAAACCGACAACCCCGAAAAGCATGTAAGCTAATGCTGAGGTTTGAAGAAGAGAGAACTTGAGAATCACCGCTACTGCGTTTTATTTCTTCTTTTTCCTCCTACCACTCTACCACCCTTGAGACCTTTTCTCACATAACTTGATTCTTTTATTAAGATTTTTAGTTGCGGGTTTTTTCCAGACCTCAACAGAGTAATAGCAGGAACGCGCCCAAATATAGTAATATCTAGCGTCTCCATGGCGGAACGACCACTCAGCTGCAGATGGCGCAATCTATTCATACCCGGCGGACAAATCCCCCATAATGGTGTCGGCGGGTGCAGACCATTTGCATAAGATCCGAGACATCGATAGTGCTGTGCTGCTGAAGACAGTTGCCCTTTGGGAACGAGACTCGTTAGATTGAATGTGTGTTCCAACGGACGAAGAAGTTCACGTCTTCAAAACCACCCAGCCCTTCGTAATTGTATAACATATTTGGAAAAACTGAACACCAAACTAGTTCCTTCTCGTCTCTAGCCGAAATTTGTCAGAGGAATAGGAAGGGTGAGAAAAGGGATAAAGACATCAAGTCCACCCAGGGCCTCGAACACAGTCAAGATCCAGCCATCCACTCTTTATAAAGAATAAAAATAACTAAAAAAATATTCTCCATGTTCTCCTTTCTTGAAACCTCGGCATGATGTTATAGATATCCGTATGGTGCTTTGCCGAACAAGGTTAGTATGTCGGATCAGATTTATTACGGCCTAACGTTTCGACATGAACGTCGTCCTCAGAGGCCCGGTCGTCGGGCCAGGTCGCATCTTACTAACACCAGGGCCTAAATTCATGACGGGTATCGGCACAATATACCCGAGAATAAACCCCAGTCGGCGCGATTATTCGCCTTCATGAACGCGCCGCGGAGTGGAATAGAACCGCGATATATCCAAATAAACTCCGCGGCGCGTTCATGAATGCGAATAATCGCGCCGACCGGGTTCATTCTCAGGTATATTGTGCCGATATCCGTCATGAATTCAGGCCCAGGAGTTGGTTGCAACGTCGCAACACTCTTGCGGTAGATCACGCGCCTCTGAGGACGACGTTCATGTCGAAACGTTAGGCCGTAATAAATCTGATCCGCCATACTAACCTTGTTCGGCAAAGCAGCATACGGATACCTAAATAAATAAATATAAAAAATACAAAATAAAAAAATAAAAGTCTGTAAATAAAAAGACAATTCTGGAGGAAGTAGAAAATAGCCTTAGGGATCGCGAAGTTAAGAGAGTTCAATATCAGATGAGTACCTTTCCTTAGGGATCTAAACTCTAGCTCTATTTACTTGGGTGTCCGTCCGTTGGGTCCAGGTTACCTATTGGATGTTGAATGTAGCCTAATATTGCTTGAATATTTTGGCATTCTCTTGCATACCTTACAGTAGACCACTGTAAGACCAATATCGAGCGCTCGTCGTACAGCGGTAAAAGGCGCTACTGACACCCACACGGTCGAGCGATCAATCCCCATAGGCAAAGCAAGCCACCCACAACTCCGGGATTGGTAAATTGGTACCGGACTTGTCTAGGGAGGTAAAAACACTGACTTGGTATAGCGGCTGGTCCGCGCAAGTCATCATACAGGGCAAATACTTTACCACGTCTCTACAATTCTAGATAGAACGGAGTATCGGAGACATTCACCTTGGTTACCCACCAAAACCACTAAGATCAGTTTGAAGACTTCCCACTTTTCTTCGCATTTTTGTCCCAGAAACTACAGTAACCCGCTGAAAACTGTATTTTGATGGAGCTCGACCCAGCCAAACGAGAACAGAATTCCCTCCGGATCGGCGTTTCTTTTCATCTCCTAGCAATTTGTCTTCGCGGCTCCGGTAGCAACCAGTTTTTCCTTGAAACTGGTGAAAGCTTTCTTTGAGCTGCCAAAAGGTCCCGACAACGGAGTGCAAAAGGCAATGAGGAATGTATAGTTCGTGCCCGGAGGCGGTATTTCTCCGACGAGGCTTTGCGTTTTTAGAGTTTTCCAGAGACGAGGAGATAAGTTTCCGCGATGGGAGCCAGACGACAGTGATGAATGGGCAGCTTCAAGCGCCAGGATTATGATGGAATTCCTCGTGCCGGACGCCGTGAACACCTACAAAAACCTTCTGGCCCGGACGTGGAGCATTTATTAGTCTTTGAATCGTTTTATGAGAAACTAATCAAAAATCAATAAAAAATGCTCATATATCCATTTCAAACACAAAAATGTTAACTGTTAAGAGATACCTTTCGAGTTAGTGATCAGCTATTTCCTGGTGCTTCCTTCCTACTCAGTAACTACCTATCTTTATTTTTATACATCTCTTGCCTCTCCACTAACTGAAACTATAACCTAACTTTCTTTTTGTTAAATCAAGTCAGAGTCGGGTGACTAGGCACTACTGTGTTTTCATCCACCACATGCCTTGCGCGTGTAATAAATTGATAAATAAACAAATTGGGCGCGCGTGGTACATGTGGTAAGAGGCTCTACTAACGCCCGGACGGTCAAGCGGTCGATCTTCGTCCGGGCTAAACAAGCCTACTATCATTTCGTGGTCGGGTAAATTGATACCTTCTCTGTGAAGGTAAAGACACTGACTTGATATAGCGACTGGCCCCCGCAAATCATTGTACGGGCCAAATACGTATTCACTATGCCTGTACGATTGTGAATGGAAGAGAGGGGATTGATCCACACTGTACCTTAACCTTTACCTAACCTTAACCGATGACGAAACAACTACGTCTGGGTTAGCTATGCAGGCAGACCTATCCATTTTGGGTAACTTTATCCCGTGGGCACTTCACGGGTGGATCAACATGTTGAGGGTATTCCTACCATACCCAACTTTCCCAAAAGAGCGATCAGGTTTTTCATTTCTCGGAGCTCGGGTACGGTAATACCAGAATTTCCATATCGCCCACGGTCGAAAGTTTATTTTTTATTTTTTGAATCATTGGATTTATTGGTGCAACACTAGTGAAGCCTAAAGAGCTTGTTCTTACATTGATAGCTCTAGAAAACATACATATTGTGGGTCATTCGAGTCATCTTTTCGATTCGAGTGAATACTGAATGCACGGCGCAACCTTAGTGGATCGGTCAGCACTATGTGCATATGGATACCACAAGTAAGCTCCACAGTGATTCCAGATATTTTATCAAAGGTCTTCTATCAGTGGGAACAGAAGTGCTTCAGCTCCATGCAAAAATGAAAGTGGCCCCTCATTTCGTTTCCTTGGAATACGCCATGTAGTCGTCTTGTATTGAGAATAGTGAACGAATGAGCTTTTGTCTCTTTTCCTAACTTTTACTACGGTTGTTTTGAGCTACTCTTTGGTCTCTACAAGTCATTCATTTCCGCTTTCAATCATTTCAATATGGGTAAGGTAAAGAATAAATAGGGTCGATGATGATCAGTTACCTATGAATGCGCCACGCGTTCGTCCTTCATTCACAATCGCGGAGGTATGATTGATGCGTATTTCTCTTCTACAATGAATTGCGGGGCCTCTCAGACAAGAATGCCGCCAAATCAACCAGCCCCAGAGAGATGAAAATCTTCGTCGATGAGGATCGATCGCTCGACGACTCGATTGGAAATGGCATCTTAACCGTTTTACAATGGCCATAGAACTTGAATTGTACTTCAGCGAGAAGAAGAAAGTCTCATTATCTTCAGTTTTTGTCATGTATCAGCCTGATGAGGCTCGTTGCACTTGCTGAAGTGGAAAAACGATTGTCACAGACAGCTTCGATGGGTAATTATATACCAGCGGCGCAGATGTATGGGTTCGCATCGCTAATGAGCAGTTAACGAGCGCAAAAAGCTCGCTGTTTCAGTTTGCTATTCTATGAATGAAATCTCATTAGTATTCTGCACCGAACAAGCTCAGCTCTCCAGGGCTATTCCGGGAAAAGTGCAGAGTATTTTCTTCAAGATAAGGTGAAGGGTAAGGGTATCGGTTTCGACAGTCCTCTAAGAATGCGCCATGCATTCGTGTTCCATTCAGAGTCGTAGAGGCACAGTGAATGCCTATTTGTTCAGTGCAATGACTTACTGGATAGAGCCGCTATGCCAGGTCAGTGTCTTCACCTTCCCAGACAAGTCTGCTACCCATTTACCCGATCACGTAGTGGTAAAAGGCTTGGTTAGCTTGGGCGGGGATCGTTCGCTCGACCGGGCCAGTGTCAGTATCGCCTCTTTCCAGTGTACGACAGACACTCTCCAATAGTAGATATTTTCATGAAATAAGGCAAGTGTAGAGAAATAGAATCAACTCCGACCAAAAGCTCAAAGATTGCGTTTAGATTAAAGAAAAGAAAAAGCGAAAAATAATGCGAACAAACAAAGAATGTTCAAAAATAAACGACAAGGCCTGCATGTGACTATCAGGAGCCGACATTAACAAAATATTCATGAACCAATATAAGGAAGAGAAATCGGATAGAAATCGATCAATGCTGCATTATATTTGCAATTCTAACGAAACTGATGTAGACGTAAGAGACGCCGCTTAGCTCGAAAAAGTGGAAAAAGAGAAAAAAGACTCTTCACTGAAATAACTGTGATGAAAGTCAAGGAAAAAGTCCGATAATAAACTGGAGTCTATACGCTTCAGTAGGCAATTTGATATCGTAAGCAATAAGAGCATGGGTTGAACTGAGTTCTGAAAACCTGTCACAAATGGAAGCCAACGAAAAATGAAATGCAAAAATTGTAACGAAAATTGTAAAAAAATGAAAAAACGAGAACTCAAAAAAAACGTAAGAAAGGAAAGTGAATAGGAAGCAGACCGTGATATAGTCGATTCGAAAAAAAAGACAATGTAGGTTGAAGAGTGAGGAAAATTCCCAAAAAGGGAAAAAAAGAAGAAAGAGGGTACAATGGGAACAAATGTGATCAGATTTTTTATGGTAGAATGGTGGAGGATGAGGTGGAATGGCTGGATTTCACTAATATTATATTAGGTAACTTTGATCGCATGAAAGCTGCTACAGGGTGCGCAAAAATTACCCGGAATAAAATATCACATTGTAACTTCAACAAAAGTGTAGATCTGACAATGAAACTTAATATACAGTTTCCCTATTCCCTTACTAATAGAAAAGTATCAAGTTCGTTCGAAGTGGCCCCCTATCTTACGGACACATGTCCTCAGACGAGTAGCGAACCCATAGCTCATGGCACGGAGGTAGTCTTCTAGTTTATCGTTCTTTGCCTCAGCCAGGGGAGCTTCCAGTGGAGCCAAATTCTTGTGTTGTGTAGAGGAATTCTTGCTCCCAGTAACTGACCAGAAAAGAAACTAAGGCGGTTCAAATCAAGTGAGTTCAGAGGTCAGCAATCTTGCGCTGTGCGGCGTGGGACAGCAAAATTATGAGTCGATGATTGCTGATCATTCTCGATTTGGCTTTGCCATTCGCACATTGTGAACTCAAATGAACTCAGGCTTGGAGTACATTTGAGATTAGTGTATACGTACCCAATACTCCAATATTAGGTTAAGAGCTTAGTTCTAAAAATTATTATCAATTGCGCCAAACGAATAGCTCGTGGCACGCAGGTAGTCCTCATCGAAATCATTCCACGTGTTTGTTAACGGTGCATTCAGAGGCAGCAAAGTTGCACATTAGATAGAGCACACTTTTTTCTCAAAAACCTACTAGACTTGAAAATCAGTGTGCTCAGAAACATTAAAGAAAATTGAGGTGAAAATAGCAGTACGACCAGAGAGGTGTGGACTGATGATGACCGATAGTTTCAGATTCTGTTTTGCTATTACCGCTGTGCAAGCATTTAAGAGCTCAAACTTAGGCAGCGTTTGCGTGTAGTATTGGTGTATAACATATTCCAATATGAAGCTCAGAATCCTGTTCTGTCAGTAGTTGTGGCCTGTGATGTATTATTCCGGGTAATTTTTGCGCACCCTGTATACCCTAGCGGAGCTACTCGGGAACTGAAAAACCAAGGAATGTACAGATGCGAGAAGAAAATCATAAAATCGGTTTGCATAAGACCGTTAATATCAAGATGTTCCAAAAGTCATTGGTTCAGAGTTATTTAATCCAACAAATTTGGGAAAGGTTTCTGACAAAATAAGTCTGCACAAGGAGTTCGGAAACATATTTAAATTCAACGAACAAAAATGTGAACAATTTCAAATAAGACAAGAATGATTATAGTCGTTGACAGAGTCGAAATAAAAATAAAATATAATGAAATAAAAAAATAACTTTCTTGCAAAAAAGGAAGAGCAGCCAAACCCTGAGGCACTCAGCACATGCGAAAGTCGACTTTCTATGAATGGTGTTCCCCAGTAGTTTTGGTGATCCAAAGTAAGGAGTTCAGACTCAATGAAAAATACTTAGAAGAGCAAAAAAAAAAGATTCAGAAAAGCAAAAAATGAAAAATGAAATCTGTAGAAAATCACAAGTCTTTACGGGAAATGTCCCTGTAGGGACAAGTTCGACTCGCTACGCTTTCCCATAGTGACAAATGAACTTAAGACTTTGCCTAGACGAGCCGGATTGATGCAGCAGCAATGATGAATGTATGATGAATTAGAAAAAAAGAAGAAAAAAGAGCGGAGGAACAACGAGAGATGAAAAGTGAGGACGACAAGCAGCCATCGGCGATCCGCGACGGCTAATGTCGTGGTCGGCGTGTCACAATCGACGGACTGCCTCTGGTCGGCCGCCGTCCGACCGGGTCGCCTAATCAACACCGGTTCTTACTCTTTTTCCTTCCTCTTTTTCTCACTCATAAGAATCCTCATTCATTTCCAGATCACTATGACATTCCAGAAGGTTCTCTTCCTCGAAAAATCGTCAGAATGAACCAGTTCCCGTTCCAGTAGTAAACCGGCCGCTTCTATTGAGTGCCGGCTAGTGATCACCATGAGTCATGTGGCTCATCAATAGTGACCAGAAGTCCCGTTCGCTTGCGGACGAGGAGGGCACAGCATTTTTTATAACTAATGAAGTATATATTTAAGTATATTGGTTTAATTTAAAGGTGGTTAGTAGGACAATCATGGATTTGCTGAAGTTTTTTCTTCAGCAAATCCATGATTGTCCTAGTAACCACTTTGACTTGTATGTATTTTTAGCGCGCCAATGTGCGTTGTAAAATAAATAAATTAATAATAAATAATAAATAAATGAATAAATAAATAAATAACTAAATAAATAATTGAATAAATAAATAAAATAAATAAATAAAAAATAAACAAATCGTTAGTAATTAAGTAATTGAATAAATAAATAAATAAGTTAATAAGTAAATAAATAAATAGTTAAATGAATAAATAAACAAGTAAATAGTTACCCAAGTTTGAGGACTACGTGTTGGTTTGGACCATTTCATTTTTTTGTTTCGGTTTCATATATGGTTATATTATAGTGGGATTTATTTGATATCAGGTAGGGTTAACCTTTCCATTGATTTTTGATTGTTTTAGGAGCCTCCCTATCTTACTGACGAGTCCCGTTAACGCTCAACTAATTCTTTTATTTGCACGTATAAGATAAAGGACGAAACGAGCCTTTGTCTACGTTTCTTTTCGTTTCTTTATATAAGTATTATTGATAACTAATTTGTAACTAATCACCGATCCCAAAGGGACTAGGGTAGGGTAACTTACCTGAGACCTCGCACCTTGAGGACTTTCCTCTGGGAGAATAACTTTATTTTTCGCTTTTTTTCCATTACCTTTGTCGGAAAAGTCTCTTTCAGCTGCTGGTCGCGATTCTTATACACTATTCTAGATCGCGCCCAGTATCTTTCATCCTATTTTCAATTAATTCTTCTATTTTGCTCGTATGAGATGGGGGACAAAACGGACTTTTGTCTACATTTCTTTTTGTTTCTTTATTATTAAGTATCAAGTATTATTAATAGCTAATTTGTCACTAATCACTAATCCCAGAGAGACCATGAGTGGAGTAACTTACTCAAGACCTTCTCGCACCTTTCGAACTTTCCTCTGAGAGAATAAGATTTTTCGCTTTCTTTCCATAACCTTTGCCGAAAAAGTCCTTCTGGGCTGCTGGTCGCGATTCTTATACCCTATTCTAGATTGTTGATCTATTTCAGCCTGATAGGTAACCGGGAAGGTATAAAGGTAAACGAGGATTTTTCACTCGTAGTTTCTCTAATGATCTCTGTCCGCCTGATTGATTGATCTGAACAGAGATATTCGTGAAAAAAACTGAACTCTGTAAAATTACGCCACGCGATTTTTTGTAAGGAAACGCATTTCCTTGAAAGCTTGTTGCTTAACACTTTCCAATGTTTGAAAATAAACGTTAGTTTCTTCATCGGATTGCACGTTCCTCTTTTCTACTTCCACTGAATTTTGGTAATTTTGATGTTATCAATCCTGAAGAAAGAGGGATTCAAGTGATTGACTGACTTTGATACATGTATAGCAGGTGTGATAAAGCTCTTCCAGGTTAACAGTTTGACGGCTCTCCAAAAGGCAATCTTAAGAAATTTTCGAAACAAAATGTTGAAAGGCAAATCGCTTTCTTATCGCTGAATAAGTTTAGCTTAATTTACAACAAAAATTGAAAAGGCAGGAAGAGGAAATGGGCGTTTGGTCTCCATAAAATAATCAGTCTTGAACACTTGAAAATGACAAAAATCAATGGAACTAAAAAACTGGGCCATCATTCTGATAAAACAAAATATCTGCTTTTAAACAGCAGTCAACATTGAATCCAATGAAGTTTTCTCATCATGTAAGTAGATTTATTCACAAACTAGCGCTCTTCTTGCACAGTACCGTAAGATACAGTAAAATACAATAAAAATAATACTAAAATTTCACTAATTCCAGTTTGCAACAATATTTTTCAAGATCATATTCCTGATCACCAGTCAACACTGTACAGCTGATGATCCGCATTACGTTAAGGTGTTGAGTGAAGACGAAAACGACAACAAATAAACAACCGTTCCGATAGAGAAACTGTCACGAAGTGCAGCGCGGCGCGGATGCGACGCGGTCGCGGCGCGTGCGTTCCAGTTCCAGACAGAATCACTCACACTCTAGCGATCAACTAACAACAACAACCGTATTGATTTGCCGTTGGGTAAACCGGTGGTCACTGGTAGACGACGAGATACTGGGGTAAAATTCGACCGCTGTCCTTCACGATGTATTCGGAGAATTCTAACGCCGCGTAGTTGCTCGACTTGTGCTCGGCAAGATCAGCCAGCGGCATGACGATTCCTGAAATATTTTTTATTAATATTTTTATTGCAATAGCCCTAAACTACCAATTACCGGTTTGACTTTGTGCACCGCACTTGTTCGTCATTTATGTTTCGCTACTGATATTTTGAACAAATAAAATTCCTCCAATTATTACGAACTCTGTTTAGTTACCGCGCCTTACTGCCAAGTATAAATTGTCCTTTGGCTGATTATCTTCTCGGTACCTGTTCCACATTATTTAGAAGGGAAAACACACATCTATGTAATTTTTGCATTGGTCTTTCGCACTGAGCAAAAAATGAAGTTTTCAGCATTTAAAATCATCGCTTGGATTCTTGCTTTTCTCTTTTCTCTTTTTTTCATTTCAGGTCCTCATCTGCGGAGGTTGGAGGTATTTTCTACAAAATAAGGTAAAAAGGAAAGGTAAAGTTGTCGACGTTGATCAGTTCTCTGAGGACGCGCCACGCATTCCTGTTCCATTACGAATCATAGAGGCATGGTGAACGCGCATTAGGTCTTTACAATAAAATGCATGGTCAGTCGGGGTCTTTACGTTCCCAGACAATTCTAACACCAATTTCTGTTTTTCTTGACACCGGACCAAGAAGGGATGAAAGATGTGGTTAGCCCAGCCCGGGATTGATCGCTCGACCGTGCAGGTGTCATTAGCGCGTCTTACCACTGGACCACGTGCGCCCTCTTATTACTCCTGAGTATCCCCAAGTATGCGCTTGAACGGACTGGTCTTTCAAGTATAGGACCCGCATGGTACAGTGGTAAGAGGCGCAGCTGTCCAGCGCATGGTGGAGCGATCAATCCCGGTCCGGACTATCAAGCCTTCCATCGCTCCGGGGTAAGGTAAATTGCTACCAGACTTGTCTGGGAAGGTAAAGACACTGACTTGGCTGGCCCCGCAAGCCATTGTATTGGCCAAATACGCGTTCACTATGCCTCTACGACTTTAATGGAACACGAATGCGGCGGCGCGTCCTTAGGGGACTGATCAACGCCGGCATCTTTACCTTTACCTTTACCTCCAAGTATAAAATAACTGAATGAATATTTAAGTAGGGTGTTGGGATTACCATTCTCAGTGATCGACGACAACGGACGCTTCGTTCCGATCGCATGCAGCGAATCAAAGCCTTTCGGCATCGTCTCACCCCACACATAATTCCACGTGTTGAAACTGTAGCACTTGCCGAGAGCCGTCTGAATCAGACAATAATGACTATAAATAAGTAAATTTAGAAAAAAGTTAAGTAAAAAAAAACAGTATAAGAGAACTAACTCGACAGAGAAGCATATAGTTCAGACCGCTGGCCGACGACTGACAGTAGTGTGTGCTTTTCTCGAACGAATCCGCAAGGTAGACGCCCTGAGGCAATTTTTGATCGGTTTAATTGTAAAACTTTGTCTCCTATTGCTAGCAGGAAATGGCATAATTGCGAATGAATAAATAATTAAACTTACATCACCAAACAGTCTGCCGGTAATCGACGAATTTCGAGGATTCACCATGAACCCATCCTTCAAGATGCTCATCAAATTCACCGCCTTCGTACCGTGCCAAAGGAACCTTAACTGATGAGAATGAAGGCGGGTGAAGATCAGAGAAAAGTCGATAAATCGATAATCTGATCGGGAACTCACATCTGATTCTCGTCGTCGACGAAACTATTGAACTTCATGGTGGGTTTCCGAGGTGTGACCTCAATAATACCCTGAAATGGAAATTTCTGGGAAAATGCACTTCCTGCAAAATGAAATACAATATAGAATAAGTATAAATAATAACTTATATCTTCCTGTAAAATTAAATACAATATAGAATAAATATAAATAACGTAATAAATAAAATAAGAATGTATGAAATATCATGAAACAGTAAAACATATATATCCCCTGAAAAGCCGTTCAATTCTTAAATTATCGGGTTACGATAATCTTTTTTATATTATTTTTGTACTATTTTATTCCGTCTGAAAATCAATATTGTAAGAAAACTGTTCGAAAACGATTCGTGTAACATTGGCCCATCGGTTTCCATCCCAATCGGGAATTCACTAGATGAATAAAAACGCAAAAAGAAAACAACAAAACAAGAGGTAATTAGAAATAATTTAGATAATTATAAAAAAAAACTAATATTTTTCCGAGGCAGTTTTCGATATTTCTATTTATTGCTTATTTGTGACGAGATGGAAGGATAAGAGTCGAATGATACCTTGATTTTCCAACGGGTTCCACCAGTGGTGTGAATAAACCGAAGGATTTTCTGGCTCATCGCGTCGCTCGGCGACATCTCGACAAATCGACACTCCAACGCAGCCGTTATGTAGCTGAAATAGGTGTATTTAAACGAGCATAAATTACTCTCCAAGGCGTGCGTGATACAGTGGTACGAGGTGCAACTGTCAGTCGCGAGGTCGAGCGATCGATCCCCGCCCCGGCTAACCAAGCCTTCCAGCCTTGTGGGGTCGGCTAAATTGATAGGAGACTTATCTGGGAAGGTAACGATACTGACTTGGTATAGCGGCTGGCCCCGCATGTCATTGTATAGGCCAAATACGGATTCACCAAGCCTCAACGATTCTGAATGGGAGACGAATGCGTGGCGCATCTTTAGAGGGCTGATCAATGCCGACACCTTTACCTTTGAACTACTTAAAAATCAGGGGTAAAACAAATGAACGGGTTAGAAAGAAGGAGAGAGCCAGAGTTGATGGTGTAGTGGTCTAACGTCGCAAAGACCAGATAGTCTTGAGACCCATGTTCAAACCCCGCCTAAGTGTTCCATCACACTTTACTGTGGCAGTAAACCACTGTAGAGCAGTTAAAAGGGTTGAGGGTACTACCGCAATAGCTGCGCGCTTTTCCGGCCGTCCACACTGGACTGTCGTTGGTCAAAAAATTATTTAGTGCATAATTGGCGATATGGATGGTTTTCGCAAAGAAATTACAAACGCCGCCGGTTCCTATGTTTCATCATTACTGCGGCAGCAACGTAGTAAACTCTGAAGGGGCCTTAAGTCTTAATTTTCAATGAACTTAGCATTATTGGAGCAGCGAATTCACCTTCTTATGATAATCATCAAAAATACGATACTGAAAGTAATCAGCCTTCACGGACGCGCCACGCATTCATGATCCATTCAGAATCGTAGAGGCGCAGTGAATGCGTATTTGGCTTATACGATGGCTTCTGGGCCTAGCCGCTATACCAAGTCAGTGTCCTTACCTTCCCAGTGTCGGCGTTGATCAGTCCCCGAAGGAATTACAGAGAAAATAGCTCTTAAAATTGCGTTCACATAAAACGGGACGACCGTTTATGTGAATGCAATTTTAAGAGCTATTTTCTCTGTAATTAGACGGCATTTTACAAAATTGAAATATGCGTTGAAAAGAGAAAATCTTATGCTATCACATACCTAAATTTGATGCAAATTCATTCACTAGTTACTAATACATAGAATTTTATATGAAAGATTGTCTCATCATTTCACCATTTTTTGACCATTAAAAAATTCACGCGAAAAAACCTACGGTTTATTAATGACTTGAAACGAAAATTCATAGGCTATAAGAACAAACTAATCATGCTCTATCAGAATATCATCACTGCACAAGCAGAAGCTCACCAGTTCCTAAGATACCTTCGTTTAAAAATGCATATGAAAATGAGTTTAAAATTTTTTCAAAAAATCTAGAATTCCTAAAAAGGTCATTTATTAGTGTATTTTCAATAAGAGTTATTGAAACTATCAATTGGAATCAAATTCCTTTTGGTTTCAGCGATTTGCACCCAAAAATGCAAGGTGACATATCATTTCGCGAACTACTGTACATGGGTTCCTGCAGCTTCCGAAGTACCATATAACCCAAATCAAGTTATTATTTCCAGGTGCCGCAGAGACAACACGGACTTTCGGCTTCGTCTCCTGAAAACAAAGTTACTTGGGTGTGAAAGTGGAATTGATCATTATAATAAATTTTTTCAATAACTATCGAGTTTCCACGTTTTTGCAGTGAACAAAAAAAGTTTTCTGAAAGATCCGAAGCCTACTGACAAGGTTAAACTTCACACATCCACCGATTGAGAAGGCAACTCAGTTCTGCCCAAGAAAGGGGTAGTATGTCGGCCTAAATGGTATTAATTGAAATTTTAGACCATGAAAACAAAGTAAAGTTTGTAGAGTGATAAGAACAATATTGAAATTTTTGTTCAATTTCTGTTGAAGTCCTTAACAAGAGCTTCTTGAACGCAATCGAACCCCGCCGCATTCGTGTTCAATTCAGAATCGTAGAGTCATGTTGAATGCGTATCCGGCCTATACAATGACTTGCTTATCACTCTACAAACTTTACTTTGTTTTCATGGTCTAAAATTTCAATTAATACCAGCCGCTATGCCAAGTCAGTGTCTTTACCTTCCCAGACAAGTCTGGTACCAATTTACCCGACCCCGGAGGCATGGAAAGCTCGGTTGCCTCAGGCTGGGATTGATCGCTCCATCGTGCGGGTGTCAGTAGCGCCCCTTCACGCTGTACCACGCGCACCCCAATAAAAAGAGAACGCCACAAAAATAATATCCCTACCTTATCCGATCTTCATGCGGGCGATAGGCCGCCGCCGTAAGGAGTCTGGTGGCCACTTCAACCTCGCTCAGATGATTCAGCGATTCTCGAGCTCGATTGATATGGTCTACCTAAAAGTATGAAAGCCCATATATACTAGGCAGCAAGACAGAATTGGAACATCCAGTCGCTCCTGGCCAAAATATCCATTTTCGTTGACGGTACGTTTATTCTTAATGCCCAATTATCATATCACACCCAAGCATATCATATCATGTTCACAGCTTAATGCACATCCCTGAAGCGGTTTTATCATATCATGCTCAAGCCAAAATCAATTTGTTATCAAGCTGTTAAACAAAATTAACGACTTATCTAAGCTAGGAAACAGCTTCATACGATAACCTCTGAAACATCTCTATTTTGGAAAAACTCATTCTTGCGAGAAAAGAACGGCTTTTCTTCCTTACCAGGCAGATCAAACAAGCTGCACACGACCATAGGTGGATGCGAAATGGTATGATATCGAATAGCACGATATGATAAGACCGCTCCAAGGGTGTACATTAAGATACGCGCATGATATGATACGGTTGGGCATGATATGATAATTGGGCATTGAGAGGCAAAGTACCCCGTTGACATCAAGCCGGAAACTCACATCGTCGAATATGTTGACGGAACCATATTCAAAGTCACCAATCGGGAACGTGTTGTAGAACTCGGCGGAGAGTTGCCGCTGGAATGAAGAATTTCTTAGAAGCAAATAAAGGAAACAAGGAAATATGACTGTGAGGCTTAATGTTTTTGTGGCGAGATCGCGAGATAGGACTATTATAGTTTACAGTGTCTGCACTTATACTTTCGTTGTACATAGAACTCGACCGTATCCTGAGTTCGGATCAAAAAGTCATGGGTCTTTCCCTACGCGGTTACAGAACATTGCCTACGGCATTACAATAATCTCGCTCGAGCTGGAACGGATAAAAGGCATTACAATGACTATACGCCAACATTTTTGTAGTTGAGAAGTTTATGTTCGTCTCACCGTAAATTTCAAATTTAGTTATCTTTTGTATAGAAAATCCATCATGAACAGTATTTCTTTTGATTTTTTTCTCACTTTGTGTCTGCTTCTCGTTCCTAGTTCTCTTTACTCTGTTCTCTGACCTGCACCTGTGTTGTTTCTGAAGTTCTACCGTTCTCATTATCACCTTATGCCGCACTTAACGAGCATAATAAATAAATAAATAGATGAATAAATAAAATATGACATTTATTTCCCTTATAGATTGGAGAGACGTGCTGAGAACCGGCATGGACAGACTATGGGGCACGTCTTGTTCACTATGAATTTAACATGATTTCCTTCATGTAAAGGTGTAGATAAAGATGAAGTTGAAAGGTAAAGTTGTCGATTAGTCCCCCGAAGACGCGCCATGCATTTATCTTCCATTCAGAATTGTAAAGGTATGATGAATGCGAGTTTGGCCTATACAATGACTTTCGGGGCCAGCCACTATACCAAGTCAGTCTCAACCTTCGCAGACTGATCTGGTACCAATTCATATTTATATTTTTTATTTTTTAATGTCCGTTTAAGGGTAGGGTCGAAACGGACTAATATCTTTTACTAGTATATGTTTACTTTTACTAATACTATTTATTTATTAGTAATACTATTTTATATTTTTCATTTAGTATTGTTAATAATATTCCTTCTTACAATATGTTCGCTTACTATTTTGCATTACTTATAACTTTACTACTTACTTACTTAATTGCTTACTAGTTACTTCATAGTATTACTAGTAACCTTTTAGTATACTTTTCTTTTATTCTCTCCATTAATTGACATTCTTACATCATTCGTCATTCATTCTTCACTATTTTCTTATTTCTCTCACATTCAAATTTTTCGAACAGTAGTAGGTTTTATAGGTTTTAGTGTTTGTTGATTACTTTACCACTGAGGGATGTGAGGCTTGGTCATCCTTGACGAGGATCGATCGCTCGACTGTGCGGATGTCAGTAGCGCCTTTTACCACTGAACCACGCGCGCTCGAATAAATGAACAAATAAATAGAATTAAAGACTAACGCTGTTCTCAAAAAGCTTCAACACGTCAGCATCCGAGTGCTTTTCCAGCGCCAACACACGCTCCAACTCCTTGACGTTCTTCTCGCAGTCGTCCAATATGGAACGAGCCCGTTGAATGGCTGCCTCACTGATGTGACCAAACGGACACACCATCGATCGGTCCATCTGAATAGTTCTTTTAAAAACTATTTTTTCATAAATTTTTTTACTCACTGGTTTTTCCTACTGGCTTCCGCCAATCGGGAGTCAAACCCGTGTCTCGGCCCTATCTGGGGCAGGCGAGATGCGGGTTCGAGTTCGAATCCCGCATGATCCGCGATTTTCACAATGATCTACAGTACCGGACGTGTCTTTTGATCAAAAGCCGAAAAAGCCGGCAAAAACCGCTCCAAAGCGGCTTTTTCGAGTGACGTTCTTATAATTCAATCATTTGTGAAATTAGGCCTAGATTTGAGCTCAGCAGCTCAAGCCCTATCGTTTGATGTATAGATTACCCACACCTGAGAGTTTTTACAAATATCGATTTTTTTGCGTGTCCCTCGTATCCATCGATTGCCTCGTCGTTGACGGAGGCCCCAACAGGGGACCCTGCCAACGACGAGGCCAACATCGAGCCACCCCGTGGGGACTCCCACTCCTGGCTCGGTGCAACGAGCGTCGCATATTTATACGCAGCGAGGAGAGGGCGGAGATTAGTCGGTGGTGAGATACAAAGCGAGGGACCGAAGCGGCAACGGGATCCGAAAATCGAGGGGTCAAAAAATCGACTGAAAGCAAGTCTCACGAATTTTGAAAAAGTGTTTATGGATGGATAGAGCTCGAGGTGCTGAGCTCAAATCTAGGCCTATTTTCACAAATAGTTGAATTATAAGAACGTTATTCGAAAAAGCCGTTCCGGAGCGGTTTTGCCGGCTTTTTCGGCTTTTGATCAAAAAACACGTCCGGTGCTGTAGCACCACTATTTTAAAAACTACTACTAGTCTACTTACAGTAGACCGCAAGAAGTGAAAATAGAAATAAAGTAAAATTAGGATTTTACGACAAAAAGTAAAAATCACCTGCTTGGCGTAGCTCTTCAGCTTGATGACGTTGCTTATGTCTTGAATGGTTTTCCTCGTCAGATTTTCCTCTTTCTTCTCGACAAACTGCAGCGAGATGTCCGACAAGTTGCTGATCTTCTTGACTGTCTACAAAAATTGTAGATCGAGTAAGCGAGATATTAGAGCTTTATGAGCAGAAAAACTACCTCGACAAGCCTGTACTTCTTCGGCAGCACTTGAAATTGGTCGAGTGGTCCCCAATCTTGGCCGGTTTTTGAACGCCAGACCGACTTGAACTCTTTCATGGCTAAAACGACGACTCATAGTTTACTTCATCCTCTTCAAAGTGTTCTGCTGCTGCGGTTGCCCCGCCTACTACAGTAGTGACCCAGCCTCCTTCCGTTCTTACTATTTTTCCTGTTTTCTAGAAACAGTTAAAGTAAAGAGGGCGTGTTACAGGGGGAAGAGGCGCTACTGACACTCGCACGGTCGAGCGATCGATCCGCGCCGGACTTATCTGAACCTTCCATCCCTTCTAGGTCGGGTAAATTGGTAACAGACTTGTCTGGGAAGGTAAGGACACTGACTTCGCATAGCGGGTGGCCCCGCAAGCCATTGTTTAAGCCAAAAACCTATTCACTACGCCTCTACGATTCTGAACGAAACACCAACGCGAGGCGCGACCCTAGGAGACTGACCAACGCCGATACCTCAACCTTTCAGCTTTACCTTCACCTCCAGCTTTACATGAAGAATCCTCAGAGGATTGATCGAAGCCGAACTTTTTCCTTTACCTGGAGAAAATCATCTACGCTATACGACCCTTCCCGCTCCTGATATTTCGGTGAAAATTAAAAAAAAGAAAAAAAACCTCTATAGATTGCTTAGCAGGAAAATATATGACTGAGGTAGATTTAACATGTTCTTCTTATCAATTTGTTTTTTAGAGAATGTAAGGAATACCGGTTCGTTTGCAGTTTTTTAGAGATCGTCAAGTTCAGACAAGCACGAGTCATGTCAATAAAATAATTGAATAAAAAAAAGGTAAAAGGTAAAAGTGAAAGTGGAGGCGCTGACCAGTTCCCCTGAAAACGCGCCACCCAATTTACCCACTCCGTAGGAATGGAAGATTTGGTTACCTCTGGCGATGATCCATCGCTCGAACGTTCTAATGGTATCCGTAACGCCTCCTACCGCTGCACCACACGCGCGCAATGTAAATTTATAGCATCAATTCGAGGAAAAAGTACCGTCGTCGATCGAGCTGAACGGTGTCGTCTGGAACTCTCCTCTGCCCATGCCTATTCGACCCCAATTTGTGAACAGAATCCACAAATCCGTATCGCGTCGTTTCATCAGTTCAATTCGATAGAAATTGTGGAATCCGTAGCGTCCATAGTTCAGGTCGGTTTTGTTTAGAATCGCCTGTAATTTATTCATTTTTTTACCTTGATAAGACGTGCAAAATTTATTCTGGGCCACTCCACTACGAGAACGACCTCTTATAAGAAATCGAAAAAAGGGGTAAACCGGGGAAAACATCGAAATACAGTGCGAAAGCTTACCACTCCGTGTCTTCTTACAATTTTCGGTTATGAATTGGCCGATATCGAGCGATTTTTAACCCGAAATGTTATGAGTTGTCTACTTGGGGTGTTAATAACTCTCAGAATTTGTCGACTATATATGCAAAATTCATAAATTCATACAGTAATCTTCTTGATATTCGAGACGCTGAAGTCCATTAGAGCGAAATTACGGAACTCGCAGGGCAGCGCTTCATTGACAGTAGCCATGTTTCAAATTTTACTTCCGCCCACTTTGAACGTAAACCTTTCTCAGGCTTGTTGTACATTAAAATGATCGTCTCGGCTTTCTCTCTTCTCTCAGGTATTATTCATTGTTGTTGCATAGTTACGTAAGTGTTACAATATAAATCTCAGGGGTACTTAATTAGGAATATCCACGGGGTGTAATTAGCGAGGACGGCGTAACTACATTGACCTTGTGTGGTCGTCGCTTGATGAGGTCAAGAAACACACAAATGGTGGAAGAATGACCACCTACCTTCATGTATTGTTGGGTAACGGGACATCGTACGAGTTCTGCAGTGTCCTGATAGCCGCTGAAACTGCACGGTTTGGGAACGGCGTTCGCCTCGGCCACCTCTCGTCCAGCCTGCCATTGGTTGATGAACTTCTTGGAATCGTCGTCGACGTCAAACTTACTGACGAGATCGGACACGTCTGGGAGGTCGGCGACTTGGACGCTAAAATCACTCTTTCTTGCAAAAAAAGCTCAAAAGTTCAAACCCAGCCGAGAACATACCCATTCGAGACCTTTGCCTTCTTCGCCGGGCCACCCAGAATACCTCTGATCGTCGCCGCCATTCTCCTCTGCATCGTCTTCACCGCTACGTCCAAAGGTGTTTCTCCGTTCTGAGAAAAAAACATACGAAGGCATGCGAGAGCGCAGAGAAGGAGAGAAAAAATCAAAAATCAAAAGCACCTTGTTTTTCTGCTGCAACAGCTGTTTGATCGTGGTGGGAACCGCTTTGTGGAGTTTCGTCAGTAGCTGGACATTCTCCCACTGTATCGGCTGCACCATGTAGTGTACGAAGTTGCGACCTTTACGATCGCAGCAGGTTAAGTCTAACTAAAAGTGAAAATAATTTTTCTAAAGAACTTTCTCCTCTTCCTCTCAGGACCCACATTCTTGTTGCAGACGCGAATCTTCTTCGGAGGGCCGTTGTCCTCCTTTTGAGTTGGTGCTTCCGCCTCTTTCTCGCTTTCAGTATCACTGCTCGATCCGCCACCTGAACCACGTGAACCCTCGTCCTCACTCTCCGCTCCTTCGTCATCGCTGTCATCCGCTTTTCTTTTCCTTCCGTTGCTCGTCAGAGCTCCCAGCATAAGCCGTGCCGACGTATTTTTTGCCGTTTTCTTTTTCGGTGCCGCTTGCACCACCATCGTTCCGTCTCCACAGAGAGCCTGGAAGGAATACACATCAAGGCGCGGTTCGGCTGAAATCTGGGAAAATAGGTGGAGCGGGCAAGGAGTGGGGCAACTGCTGAGGTGGGTGGGACTACTGCAGAAGAAAGATAGAGATTGATGAAAAAGATGTTAATTTTTTTTCGGGGCAATATGTATGAGAGTTTCTATGGAATACGGTAATAAGATGTAGAGCAAGCGAGGAGCCGGAGTTACTTCTGGGGTGGGCGTGGTTACCGCGAAAAAAGAATCTCGGTTTTTCGGTGCCGCTTTCACCACCATCGTTCCGTCTCCACAGAGAGCCTGGAAGGAAAACCACATCAGGTTACGATTCAGCCGAAATTGGGGAAATGCAGTGTGGGCAAGGGGTGGGGCTACTGCTAAGGTGGGCGGGGCTACTACAAAAAATAGAGATTTATGAAAAACGTTTGATAATTTTTCAGGGTAATATGTTTGGGAGTTCATATGGAACCCGATAATAAGACGTAGAGCGAGCAAGGAGGCGGTGTTACTTCTGGGGTGGGCGTGGTTACCGCGAAAAAGAATCCGAAGAGGAATATAGGGAAAAAGAAAGCTCGAAACATAAGGACGGGCAGAGCGGCAAGGACGAAGGGCGGAGTTCCCCAATAAAAAGGAAAAATAGTTGGAAAAGGCAACGAGGTGAAGACGCTATGGATGCGACCAGGGATAAGAAGAAGAAAGAAGAAGAATTTGAAGAAAAAGGAGATGATTATGAGAATGAATTCTTGAGAAAATGAGAAATCGCGAAGGGCCACAAAGTAGATGAAATACAGGGTTCTCACAATACGGAAAAGAACAGTTCGAGCAGAAGAGCGGAAGAGGTTTTTGCTGGAAAGTGGGTTATCGCAAAAGAATTTGAGATAGACTAACGTAAAGAAGAAAAATTAAAATAAAACAGAGACAATGAAGAAAAAAGGTGACGATGATCAAAGAGATAAAAACGAAGATGCTGATCTCCTTCTTACCTCAACCGCCACCTCCTTATTAGCCAAAACGGCGATCATAAGAGGCGTACGCCCCTCCAGGTCCACAGCGTTCACGTCGGCTCCAGCTGCCCTCAGGCGATATACCAGTTTTTCATCTCCCGTGGCACAAGCCCAAGCGATCGGACAAATCGACGACAAAGACGCCTCGGTGAGTTCGTACGGAAGTGGAAGGTTAACCGGCTCGTCAAGGCTGCAATTTTCGTTTTTTTTATTCAGGAAAAAAATAAAATAACAAAACAAACCACTGAACCTGAAATGGGGCAGTGCGGCCAATTCACGGAGAACCATCTCGCTCTCGTCGTCACATTTTTCCTTCAGACGAAGCACCGCGTTTCGCAGCGCTCCTTTGGTGGGTTGCGAGGGACGTAGGGAGGCGAAATCCTTGCCAACACAGGTCTAGAATTCACAACATCCTTATTTTTTACTTAAAGGCAAAGGCAAAGATGTCGGCGCTGGTCAGCCTCTAAAGACGCGCCACGCCTTCGTGCTTCATTCAGAATCGTAGAGGTTTGGTGAATACGTATTTGGCCTCTACAATAACTTCAAGGGTCAGCCGCTATACGAAGTCAGTGTCTGCACCTTCCCGAACAAGGCTGGTACCAATTCACCTGAGCGCGGAGGGATTGAAGGCTTGCTTAACACAGGCGTGGATCGATCGCCAGACCATGCAGGTGTCAGTAGCGCCTCTTACCACTGTACCACGCGCGCCCTACTGATTTTCTTATTCATCAACATTTAGACAGCAGATAAACGCGTCCCAGTAGTCTAAAAATACGCTTTTACGGCGGAATTTGGCCAGTTCCAGCCTAATGATCTGATTCAGGAAGAGGGGGAGCGAGAATCCGTAAAATGATGAATGTCGAAGTTTCTGCATAATTTTCAGTTCCGTCCCTTTCAAATTCAGGTTTTTACTTATTTTTGCTAGGATTTCTTTGCTGGGAAGTAAATCTCGTAAATCTATCCGCTCGATCTTACTAAACAAGATTCTAACCCCAACTTATAAATGGTAGAGGTAAAAGTAAAGGGTTGGTTCTGATCAGTCCCCTATGGGCGAGCCACGCTGATCACTTCAGTGTCTTTACCCTCCAAGATGGAAGGGACCAATTTATCCAACCCCGGAGAGGATAAGTGACTTGGATGCACCGGACGTGGATCAATCGCTCGGCCGTGTGGTTGTCAGTAGCGTCTCTAACTCTGAATCACGAACACCACCAACAATTGTAACGTGATTTTTGACATAATTCACATTCCACAATTAGAAGGTAATGGTAAAGAGTAAGGGCGTTGATCAGCCCCGAAGGAGGCGCCATGCATTCGTCCTCCATTCAAAATTGTAAGAGACGTGGTGAATGCGTATTTGGCCATATAGTAACTCAAGGGGGTCAGCCGTTATATCAGTTCAGGTCTTCACCTTCACGGACAAGTATGGTAACAGTTCACCCGTCCAGGACGGAAAATGACATAGTTGACCTGGACGAGGATCGATCGCTCGACCGAACGGTTACCAGTAGCGCCTCTAACCCTGCATCGCTTATTTTTTGCCATAATTCGAGGGGTTTCCTATTCTTGAAGCAGAACGAAGCGAAAGAAATGCGCAAACTAACAATAAGAACACCCTACCGGGCGGTAAGAACCCAGACATCCGGAAACCCACTCTGCGTCTCTAACCAGATCAAGTACAGTATTGATTTATTGCGAGTGGGGCAGAGTCCAGACAGCCAGAGACCTACTCTGGCTCTCTAACCTTATTAAGTAGTGCTAGTAATGGGTCTAAAGGCCAAGTTTTCATTCTTTTTTTTTGAACAAATTGTTAAAAGATGTTACCAGTGGAACCAATAGCACCGCATATCCTTATAGACTCCTTTAATAGAAGTAAATTGGGCAAAAATGGCACGGTTGAAGGTTATCGAAGATCGTAAGGAAGTACCACTCGAATAAAAATGTGAAGGTACGAAAATTATCCAGAAAATTGCGAGTATACCTTGAAGTGTCTATACAACGACCACGAGCCATGGCGTACAGCCGCTTCAATGGGTAGACTGATACCATCGACCATCACCTCGCAGCCCAAAGCGTACAGTCTCTGTAGAACAGCATGCTCGACACCGTCGTGAGCTAGCTCGCCTTAATATTTGTATTTATATTTATATGCACTTTACAGCGCTGAAATGAGCTGCATGGCTTGGGTAAATCCCCCGCAAGAAAAAGCCCCATAGACCCGGTGATGAGAAAAACCAAAAACCTCTAGTGAGCTCTTCAATGGACGCAAAAAAGACATTTCAAAACCAACTTTTTGTTGGCTATAAGCCAAGAAACGGTCTGATTAAAGGTAAAGGTAGTCTCCTTGAGGACGCGCCAAGCATTGCTCTTCCATTGAGAATCGTAGAGGCCCAGTGAACACAAACATGACCTACAATGATTTACATAGGTTAGGCGCCGTCAAAGTCAGTCTTTTTACCACATGGCGCCAAATTACCCAACTTCGAAGATGTTTAAGGCTTGATTACTGCCGACAAGGATCGATCGCTGGACCGCACAGCTAAGGCAGCGCCCCTTACCACTACAGCTGGCATTCCAATTTTTAATCGCTACAAATATAGGCCAGAAATCTTGATGACGAATAATAAAATCAATATTGTAAAGTTGGGTTTTTAAAGATGAATATGTAGTCAGGCGTTTTGATTATATTATAACCAGCCTCTCATCGGTCTTTCAGCCGCCGAACGTCTGTTTAGAAAATAAACCGAAGAAAACGGAAAAAACATTCTGAAAGTTAGAAGGAAAACAATTACATAGTATGAGAAGCAATTTTATCAGCTCCCTTGTCGGTATGGGTGCATTTGGAGTACGGTAACAGAGTATCGTGGCGGGACCCATATGAGCCACTCATGACAAACATCGCTTGGTTTTCTCTTATTATATAGTAAGATAGGAGTAAATACGAAGGACATCGAGATCGATAGTGAGCAAAAATTGAAATCTTCGGCATTGAAAGTCATCGCTCGGGTTCATTCTTCTCTCCTTTTTCTTTTTTTTTTATTTCGGACCCTCATCTGCGGAATACAGTAGGTATAGTAGGTATTCTCCATAGAATAAGGTAAAGGTGAAACTGTCAGCGTTGATCAGTCCCCTGAGGCCACGCATTGTTGCGTATTTCGTCTTTACAATAAAATGCAGGGCCATTTTAACAGTCAACTATGACCGAGTCATGATATTTTTACCTTCCCAGACAAGTCTGGCTCATTGACGAATTTCATCTTAACCCAGGAGCGCGCGCAAATGTCCGTTTGGTCAGCCCGGCCCAGGCTCATCGATCGCTCGAACGTGCGGATGTCATTAAACCGAAGAAAACGCCTTTTGCCACTGGACCACAATTACATAGTTGATAAATTTTATCAGCCTTTCGGCATGATTATCTTCTCGGTACCAAATGCACTTTATCATGACTACACATCTAAGTAATTTTTGTACTGCTTTTTCGCAGATCGATAGTGAGAAAAAATTTTCTATTTCAAAAAATTTTCTGTAACATCTACAAGGTTGGGGTAGGCCGCAATCATAAACGACGGTGTGGTGAATGGTCAACTATTAAATTAAAAAATGGTGAACTATTGCAACAGCGCGAAAAGGAAATTATGGTGAAAAACAGCTACCGTACCTCTGAAGTGCTCAGCGAAGGTGTGAAGGAGATTGTAGTCGGTATGCGGTAACTTTTTACCCATCACACGAGTCTGCAAGGACTTGGTCAGCTGGTTCGCCAAGTTGTACTGACGCTCCTTCAGTGATGCATCGATCAATTGTACCATGGAGGTGGTGTTCTGAAAATTTCGAAAAATTCAGGCTAAAGGTATATTTTAGCCGTTACACAGGGGTTAGCCAAACCTCACCGTTCCCAATGCGTCCAGCAACACGTAGACCATCGCTTCCCATCCGCCTCCTTTCGCCACGATTTGAGCGGGTATCGTCGACACAGCTTCCTCCTGTTCTTCCGATTTTGGCACCCCGTTCCATACCCATGCGTTTGTCTCCACTTCGATTGGTTTGATTGGAAATACCTAAAGATATCTGTTTACCCGGTCTCCGTCTGGGACACAACAACTCTACCCAATCACCTTTTCAGTGACCGAACTGTCCGCTTGAATCAGGGTAAGAGCGACTGACTGACGACCGTGGAGCACGGCGATCGCTAGTGGAATGTTGCCTTCCTAAAATGGAAATTTCACAAAACTTCAATTTTTTTAGATTTATAAATTAAATTTCAAAGATATTTGCTGACCTTATTCTTCAGTGAGACACTTGCTCCCTTACGGATCAACGTCACGGCACAGATGTTGGCATTTTTGAAGGCGGCCAGGTGCAGGGCCGAGTTACCCTCGCAGTCACCCCAGTCAAGCTGAAACCAGAGCTTTGAGAGTAAATAAGAAGATTTTGTGATGTGATGATGCTAGGATCATCACAAAAGTCGCGGCTCAGGCGGGATTCGAACCCGCATCTCTCTAATAAAGGTAGAATTTCATTAACACGTTGACGACAGTGTGACATGATGCCATGCCACGCTCAACCGGCCGCGTGGGACCGTGTGGCATGATGCCATGGCACAACTTAATATTTCTATTTTCTAAATGGTGCCGAATGGTTCGGGCAACCTTTCCTATGCGATATATTGTTCACCTTTAGACATTGCTTTGAGGGAGTGGTCCATGAAAACAGTTATCAGTTGCTGATTTACGCATCAAAATATTCAAGTAATCAAGTAGATCAAAATATGCACAGGTCTTCTTCGATACTCTAAAGAAATGCAAAAGTCCTCTAAACAAATACAAAACAAATACATTGTTATAATATTGAATATATATTGATCGCTAGAAACGTTTTTTGGTGTTTTCAAAGATGACATTAGACACAAATAAACCGGAGATATCAACAATACTGCTACAACATATGTATGGGTCAACGGAAACATTTTCTGTGTTTAGAAAGGAAAGAATCGAAACCATTCAAAAAAGTGACCTAGCAAAATATGGAAGATTTTGGAGAAAATTTGTCATTCGAAAAATTTTGTTATTACATGAGGATATCGCTAAGACTAAAGGTCCCGATTTCTTTTTTCTGTTTTTCTTTTTAGTTTTATCATGCCCTGAGCGCGGCGAAAAATCGATTGGTCCCACGCGCCAGACACGCAAAAATGGCGCGGTCGTCAACGTGTTAGGCCTTTGTTATACCAACGCTCGTGGTGAGCGTCAGCTGCTTGTGAGCGGTGAGCGCCCAGCCGCTTACTCAGACGCTGAGCACGCGACGCACGCACGCACGCGCCCGAAGCATACAGAGCAGCCCTCATTTCAACTGGGAACAAAACAATAAAACATTTTATATTAAAAGAATTCAAGAATTATTATATTAAATTACTATAATTACAATTAATATTAATTATTATGTATTATTATTATATTAAAGGGTGGTTAGGAGGTTGGTATCATTATATTATTATAATTATATTATTATATTATAATAATAATAATAATAATATTATTATTATATTAATTATTATTATATTATTAATTACAAGAATTATTATATTAAATAAAACACTTTATATTGAAAGAAAGACAATAAAAAGGCAAATAACTACGAAAACACACGAGAAAATGCGCGACGTGATCGACCGACCCCCAGCGAAAGGGTCAATCGCAGTGCAATGCGCACCGACAAGAGCGTGGATGGTTCGCGAGCGTCTGCATAACAGCCCGTGAGCGTCACACGCCAGCGTCTACGTGATAACTCGTACAAACGTGTCTGGCCCCACGGTGTCTGATACTGAATGGGACGAGTTGCGCTGGCAGACGCTGGGGGTGAGCGTTGGTATAACAAAGGCCTTAAACAGGAAGAGAACTCACCTGCTGCTTGTTCATGTTCCTGGTTAGGATCGACACCACAGCGATCGGATCACGAAGATCGTTCGCCAACGAGCCCTTAGCGAACTGGGCACGAGATGCGAACGCGTAGTGCAGAGGAGTTCGACCAAACTGAAACAGACAGCCATAAGAAAACTATTGAATTATTACTCTACAAAGACTCAAGGGGAACGCGGTACAGTGGCAAGAAGTGCAAGTGGCACGTACGTTCGTTAGATCAATCCCCACCCGGGCTAGTCAAGCCCTTACTTTCTCTCTCTCTAGCTCTGGTTAATTGGTACCAGACCTAACTGGGAAGGTGATGACACTGACTTGGTATAGCGGCTGGCCCCACAAGTCATTGTGTAGGCCAAGATGCGTTTTCACCATGCCTCTACGACTTTGAATGGAACACGAATGCGTGGCGCGTTCCTAGGGGGCTAATCAGCGCCGACTCCTTCACCTTTGCCTTTACTGGGTACGTCCAACATAGATGTAGCCCGATCTTCCTATTTTGAATCATCTGAAACCATATCACCTTATAAAATGTTTTTTCGGTTCATTTGTAAGCTTCCGGACAAGGATCGATCGCTCGATCGTGCGGATGTCATTAGCGCCTTTTACCACTGGACCACTCGCTTGATAAATTGGCCTTTAGCTGATTATCTTCTCGGTACCTAATGCACTTTATCATGACTACACATCTAAGTAATTTTTGTACTGCTTTTTCGCAGATCGATAGTGAGCAAAAATTGAAATCTTCGGCATTGAAAATCATCGCTCCTTTCGTTCCTTCTTCTCTCCTTTTTCTTTTTTTTATTTCAGGCCCTCATCTGCGGAATACACAGGAGGTATTTTCCATAGAATAAGGTAAAGGTGAAATTGTCAGCGTTGATCAGTCCCTTGAGGACGCGCCATGCATTGCTGCGTATTTCGTCTTTACAATAAAATGCAGGGCCAGTCGCTATACCGAGTCAGTGTCTTTACCTTCCCAGACAAGTCTGGCACCAATTTACCCAACCCAGGAGGGATGAAAGGTTTGGTGTTAGCCCAGCCCGGGATCGATCGCTCGATCGTGCGGGTGCCATTAGCGCCTTTTACCACTGGACCACTCGCTTGATTAGTATAATAAAGTTTGTACAAGATACGTCAAACATGGATTTTTGCCCTGATATCTCATCTTCATCTTTTACCTTTCAAATTGATTTTTCTGGCCACTTGTAAGCTTTCCAACCTACCGTATCACGAGGAACATCGGCGGTGTTGGCAGCCAGCCATTCGATGGGTTCCAGAATCGAATTCGCCGTACAGCTACAGCTCTGCACTGCTTCGTGAAGCGGGGTGAAACCCAGACTATTTGCCTAGAAATATCTCGTCGTTGTTCCCTTGTAATTGATTAAAAACCAAAAGAAAAAGAAAATTGTAAAAAATTAAAAAAAAAACAAAGGAGTGTGCAAACCTTCATCGGAATACCCTTCTTCTCGAGAAATCGGAACAAATCTACAGCTCTCAGATCTTGAGTTCTGGCTGCGTAATGCCATAGGTTGTCGCCGTCTGAACGATGGGCAATTACTGTTCAAATTCTGTAAAAAATCAATGATCGATTGATCACAAACTGGCATCCAAGTGCTTCCACTCTGCAGCGCTCAGTTGTAGAACGTAGACAAGCTCGAACGTTTTCTGTTCGACGAACAGCATCGCCAGCGATTTGTTCACCGGTTTGGCTAAAATTGAATAGAATAGTGAAAAATTGGGCAACGTAAAGCAGTAGGAACCCCAAATTTCAGCGGAAACGCAGAGGAACAATCTCAGGAAGACCTAAGGTAGCAACTTAACCAAAAAGATTCGGCGACGATAAAAGGTAAAGGTAAAGGTAAAGGGTCGGCGTTGCACAGTCCCCTAGAGACGCACCGCCGCATTCGTGTTCCATTGAGAATCATAGAGACATGGTGATGCGTATTTGGCCTATACAATGGCCTGAGGGGGCCAGCCGCTATACCCAGTCAGGGTCTACCTTCCCAGACAAGTCTGATACCAATTTACCCGACCCCTGACCGAGAGAAGGGTCGTTCAGCCTGGGTGAGGATCGTTCGCTCGACTGTGCGGGTGTCAGTAGCGCCTTTTACCATTGAACCATGCGCGCTCGAATAAATAAACAAGTAAAGGAATGACCAGCTTGGTTAGCCCGGGCCGGGATCGATCGCTCGACCGTGAGGGTTTCAGCAGCGCTTCCTACCACTACACCACCAACGCTTAAAAATAACACTTACCTTCCTCTCCAGGCTGTGGCAATGTCTCGTGCTCTAGCACAATGTTATGTACGCCGTCGACGAGACCGTGTTGCTTGGTCAACATCAGAATCAATCGAGCAGCGTTCGGATTCGTTTTCAGAGCGGATACCATCAGTCCATAACCGAGCCTGCCTTCCAATGAGAGCATTTCCCTGAAATTCAGGAAAATTTTTCTAGAATCTCTTCTTTTTCTCTGCGTTTCCGCCAAAAATAACAGACGACAAATGAGATTTCACCATCTACAATACCGCTCATGACTTCTGTCCCAAATCGCGCCACCGACGGATCAAAGTGCCGGAATTTTTCTATTTGAAAACAAACCTATTGAAATTTTAGCAACACCTATTCGATTCGCCTTCAGAAGATGAGTTCGAAAATATCTTTAGTCTTACACCAATTGCAAACCGTGATCTGGTTGCGGATGGTTTTCTTCAAATCCCTTCTAATTGCTATACGACCACCTAAACTTTGCCATCGGAGTGTCCTAAGGGCATTTTGCCTAGAGGAGGTTAATATCATCTAATATCTACTCACTTTTAAAACTTCTAGAAATTTCCGAAGACTCAAGTTCGTGGCGAAAGTTCCTCTAGCTGATCGGAGCTGCCAACTAACGAGGTCGACTTCGTTATACCGATCGGCCCCAGCTAATTACCCCTCTGGCTGACTGGCTACCAATTAAAATTGTTTCTTTAGTTGTTTCCATATTTATTAGAGTCTGTCGTTGACCAGAATGCAACAAAACCGTTCTCCTAGATGATTCAGCTCTTGATTGCTAAAGAAACCAACAAACTACACTATTAATGAAATCCCCTTTTTACTTAAAACTTCTCGGAGCAAATCGGTTTCAGCGAATCAAAGTTTTTTGTTTCATATTAAAACGATAAAAAATGTGTCAGGGACAGCTACTGTTAACAGAACATTGGTGTACACAACCGTATGAAGGTAAAGGTAAAACCGTTGCATTCGTGTTCCATTCGGAATCGTAGAGTCATAGTGAATGCGTATTTGGCCTATACAACGACCTGCAAGGGCCAGCCGCTATACCTAGCGCGTGTTTTTACCGTCCTAGAGAAATCTGGTACCAATTAACCCTACCCCGGAGGGATGGAAGGCTTGGTTAGCACAGACCGGGATCGATCGCTCGACCGGGCGGGTGTCAGTTGCGCCTCTTACCACGCGGACACTACAAAAACTAAAGAATAAGAAAGAATAAAAAGAGTCCTTACGCACTTCAGAACATTCTTCTCGATAGCCGTCTTCAGCAGCAAATTCAGCAACTGTAGGGTGCCGGCTTCCAGTCGTATACTCAAGGAAGTGTAGGCCAGAGTGGTGGTGGTGGACGAGTTCGCTCCCGTCGAGGAAAAGTCGTCGTTGGCCGATTTCACCGGCACCGACGTCATCGTCAGGCACTCAGGGCAAACTTCACAGCCCCATATGATCAGACCGCTCATGTAGTCGACAAAGTTCTGAAAAAAAAAACTAAAAGGTAACGGTAAAGAGTTAAGACGTTGATCAGTCCCTGAAATACGCGCCGTGCATTCGTCCTCCATTCAAAACCGTAAGAGGCGTGGTGAATGCGTATTTGGCTTATACATACACAAGCCACTCAGCGGCCTGCAGATCGCCAAATGAATTAATGAATAGTAGGAAACATATAGAAAACATGTATAATAACAAATAAAACGAAGATCAAAGAGCATGCAGCAAAAGACCGCGAGGAACTGATGGGGTACGGTAACGGCCAATCGCGGCGGGACCCTAGAATTGACTAACAGGTATCGTGGTTTCGCTTATTTATCAGTAGGATATAGTGACTTACGGGGCCAGCCACTATATCAGTTCAGGGTCTTCACCTTACCAGACACGTCTGTTACCAGTTCACCCGTCATGGGGGAAAATGGCATAGTTGACCTGGACGAGGATCGATCGCTCGACCGAACGGTTGACAGTAGCGCATCTTACATTGCGTCACTTATTTTTGCCCATAATTTAAAGGTTTTCTCATTTTTAAAGCAAAACAAAACGAGAGAAGTGTACAAACTAACAATAACAATACTCCATTAGAGGGTTAGAGTCCAGACATATGGAGACCTACTCTGCGTCTCTGACCAGATCAAGTACAGTATTGATCTACTGCGTGCGGGGCAGAGTCCAGACAACCAGAGACCTACTCTGGCTCTATAACCAGATTAGTTAGAACATATAATAATAATGGGCTAAAACGTCTGATTTTCATTCTTTTTTTTCTACTTTTTTCTCGTGTTCGGTCTATGCAATGACGAGTAACTGTACGGGCCAGTATCTTCATCTTCCCAGACAAATTTTGTATCAATTAACCCGAACCCGAGGGATCTAGGGTTTGGGTTAAGCCTGAAGCAGGATCGATCGCGGGCGCAGCAGTAAAAGGGCATCATTAGCGAGACAAAGCAACTAGGACAAAATATGTACTAAAGAAAATAAACTAGAAAACAAGAGAAACAGGATAAACCTTGGCATCCTCAGGCCGACAGTGGATCGGCTTGTCGATGGTCGAATAGGCCTCGGCGGCCTGTAGAATTGGCTGAAGTCCTTTCGAATTGGTCTGACGCAGCCATACACTGAGTTCGCCATTGCAGTGCTTCTAAAATTGGGACTTTAAATCGTCGGATGTCAAAATTTCTTTCAAAAATCGGAAAAATCACCTCAAGAACGTCGTGAATGACGGGCATCACATCGTAGAGATGAGCTGAAGGTGGAGACTGCTCAAGCCAGAGACTGTTGTTCGACCAGACCTTCATTGGTAGTTCCAACAGCACGTGTAGCAAAGTGAAGTCGGGTGACCTTAGGAGAAACTCTCATTACAACAATGTTTTATCCTTTCCATTTCTCCAGAAAAACAAAAATTGAGAAGTATTTTAAATAAACTACTTCACTGTTATTTGGTTATTGCCTAATCTTTGGCTTTTCAAAAGTTTTCCTTCGACAAAAGCTTGCTCGTGGTGTTTTACGGCGTTTCTTACGAGTCTGACACCCTATTTCGACATTTTGGCAGACCACGTTACCTGTCACAGGTATTGCCCATACCTGCCGCAGCATAATAACATACCACAATTAATAGCATCCAATTACCAATATAGTACAATTCGAAGGCAAATAAGGCGTAAGATACCACTAAAATTAACAAATAAACACCAGGGCTCACATTCGTCATTGGTAAAACCCCGATGAATCTCAAGATATAGCCCGAACGGCGCGCAAAGCTAGATTCGTGAACGCGCGTCGTGGTTGGATCGGGCTTTATCGCGGGTCCATCACATCTCGCGATGAGGCAGGGTTTAACAAATATCGAACACCATGAATTTGGGCCCAGAATTCAGCTAGAAATCCCAGAATATACTAATAGCAAATGTCATATCTATGATCAGTATGACTGATAGTCTCCTACCTGAAGCTTCAAAGCTGTTCTCATACGAAATAAAAAGAGAAGGCACATTCTTCAAGAAATCGGAGTGGTTGTTGCATAATCTAACCACAGATGGTTAAGTAAGATTAAGTGGATCCAGATCGACATAGTTTAATGTTGAAAAATGTAATTTGAAGAGCGAGTTGGGTTGAATTTTCGATCTTCCTTTCTGAGATAGTGATCCTATTATTCAGTCTTGTTTTTAAAGTTTCTAACTGGACAAATAAGGAAGATTCAGAAATATTCTACTCAGAAGTTTCCAATCGAAGAATTGAGTTTTTGTCTTCAAATCGTGGTCTTTCGCAAATGTTCTTAGAGGATATTTCAAGTCCGACTTCCTTCAACGTCGGCATGACGTCAAGTATAGATCAAATGGTTTATATTTTTTCATTACACATTTACATATTTTTCTTATTCAGTACCACATCCATGTTTTAGGATGTAACAATAAATAAAAATAATATGCTACTCACAAGATCTTTATTGTGAATTACTATGAATGTTCCACTAACAATTTGAATTTTTTTCTTTGTTTTGGTCAAGTTTCTTCTTCAACAAATCCATGACTGTCCTACTAACCGCTTTGACATGTATTTTTTTAGCACGCCAATGCGCGTAGTTAAATAAATAAATATTAGTCAAATGCAATTCAAAGTCAAATAGATGTAAATCAATCGAATATACCAATCGAATATGATTATCACTCACCATGGGCTCGCCAAAACAGCTCTGATGTCGTTCACATGTTCGAGCATCCACTTGAAGAGCAGCAGATTTCCAGTCTCCAGCGCGATGTGCAACGGTGTTTGACCTAAGAGAAAAGTTTAGGAAAAAAACAGAACAGAAAAAAAAGGAGAAAACTGACGTACCTCGTTCATTCTTCGCTTCCACAGCTCCGCCGTGCTTCATAAGAGCGTCGAAACAGGTGCGGTACTCCTTCTCGGTCATACCCTTTCGCTGTTTATCCTTCGGATCGCGAAGATGGAATTCAATGCCGGCAAAAACGTGCATAATCGAGTTTCCTACACTGTCCGCGATCGAACAGTCTGCTCCTCTGAACGGATTCACTTTCATGTTTTTAAAAAAGTTTTTTATTCAACTGGCTAGGTACCGTACCTCGAAAGCAGGTACTGTATCTGCCCGATCAACTCTGCGTCGTCCTCGTCAGCGTATTGAAGCAGCGACGAGAGCAGCGTGACGCCTTCCATGTCCTTTCCGTTGATGTCCACCAGCGATGATTTCTCCTCGAGCAGCCACCGGACTATTCCATAGTGACCTAAAATACAAGAAAGACATTTAAAATCTCAAACTCCTAAGGGCTCGTTGAGACGCCGCGCGGCGAAAATACAAAATCGAAGCGCGATCAATAATTAACATCATTGATCGAATCTGCTCCTTTGCGTTAGTGGCGCAGCCCGGTGTCGCCGCGTCTAAGCAAAAAAATTGAGCATCTAATAACACAGGAAAGTAATTAAACGAAAAAAGTGAATTTCATCAAATTGTCCTTTAACAAGGAATAGCAGCCTTATGAAAAAACCCGAGCGAACAGTAAGTTTGCCTATATGAGGCGCCACCGGACTGCGCCATTAATGCAAAGGAGCAAATTCGATCAGGGACGCTAATTATTGGTTGTGCTTTAATTTTGCATTTTCGCCGCGCGGGGTCTAAATGAGCCCTAGGAAATACCCGAAATCCTTATCTTCAAGTCCACCAATCTGGGGTTAGAAATTTATCTAGACAGTTCTCCAGGATATGGTACCATCAAATAAAAAAACAGAAAAAATAAAAAAAAACAAATTTTTTTGGATATCATATCTTTGATATGCAAAACGTGTAATCAAAGACCCCTGGTATTCAAATGCGCCCGTCTGACCGACTATAACTTTCTTATTGTGGAAGTACGTGATGCAGTGGTAAGAGGCGCTACACCCAAGCACACGGTCAAGCGATCGATCATCGTAGAGCCTTAACCAAGTCTTCCATCCCTGCCGGCTGGGTAAGGGATTTGTGTGGGAAGGTAACGACGCTGAGACGGTGTAGCGGCTAGCCCGCGCAAGTCATTGTATAGGTCAAATACGTAGTTACCAGCCTCTAGGATTCTCAATGGAAGTAGAATGCACGGCGTGTCCTTAGTAGACCGCGCAAACCCCAAGGAATCACCCCAGTTCGAGTCCTTCCTGAATCATTTTTATCAACATTCTTCGATCGTTCATTGATCACCGAGTTTTCCGGTTTTTATTCTTAAATTTTTAATTTTTTTCAGAACTTTTGGTGACGGGTATGACTATAGGGAATTTTCACCTTACTACTACATACTTTGTGTGGAAAGGGATGAATCAGTCACAAGGTTTCGTTTCTTGCTTTTTAATTGTTCCCTTTGATTGTAGATTTGTATTTGTTGGTCGAATTTTTACCCTCCAATCACTGGGGGCAGATTCATCATTGGCAACCCTCCGATAAACCTGGAGATATACCCCGAACGGCGCGCACATTTGTCTACTTATTCTAAACGTCCTATGTTAAACGCAATCGCTCATCGACTCTGCCGTGTGGTTCTGGCTGCGCCTCGGTTTCGGAGACCGCTGGTCCGTTCATGAATCTGGGCCCTGCTTACCTTTCAGGTAAGCTATGGAGAGCGGCGTAATCTTCCAGTCGTTCTCCTGCTTGAGACAGTTGGCATCGACGCTGGCCAGCAACTGCAGGCTCTCCAACCACCCATAGGCGGCCGCATAATGGGCCGGAGCGTTGCCAGACGAATCGCCCTGGAACAGGCAGAGCTTCACAAAGAGGACTCAGAGCAGGATCGAACCAGCAGACCTTTAAAAGATCGGCACCCTTGGCCAGCAGCAGAGCAGTGCAATGATCTTGGCCATTGATGACCGAATGGGATAGAGCGGTTCGTTTCTTCGAGTCCATTGCCATTACCAGAGCTCCACGAGCGATCAGAGCTTCTGCGATCGGCAAGCAGCCGATGCTGCAGGCGATCTGAAAGGGTAAGTCATTTACCCAATCGTTCATCCAACGTTCAACTGCAAACCCCAAAAAACTGACCATAAGAGGTGTAAGCTTGTTGTGAGCGGCCGACGTCGGATGGTCGACGAGTACCGTTTTGTGCTCGAGCAGCGCCTGCACCGCGTCAACCCTGAAAGCGGGATTTACAAATTGAAAATTCACAATTAATTTTTCTTAATTTACAGATAGAGATCGAAGTTAACCTCTCATGGGTCAGAACAAACCTCTGGTAACGCACGGCTAGGCAAAGGGCCGTATCCCCCTTCCTCGATCGAGCGTTGATCATCGACTTCTCCGGCTTGATGTCGTTAGCTCCCTTCTCTGGTGCTTCTAGTTTGGTAATGGCGTCGAGAAGCACCTGCAATTTAACTATTCGTTTACGTATTTGCTTATGTAAGGGCGCGTGTGGTGCAGTGGTAAGAGGCGCTAGTGACACCCTCACGGTCGAGCGATCGATCATTTCCCGGGCAAACGATGCCTCCAACCCCTCCAGGGTCGGGTAAATTGGTACCAGGCTTATTTGGGAAGGTGAAGACACCGACTTGGCTTAGCTGTTGGACCACCGAAGTCATTGTTTCGGACAAACACGCACTCACCACACCACTCAAGTTACTAATATTATTTATCCTTCTTATTGTCTTATTATTCTTAACTTCTTCAGAGTTATATTTTTATTAAAGTAACGAGATGAAAAATCGTTTGTTTATAAATCAGCCCTTTTACACCAAAAATAAATATTCTTCCAAAACTAAACTACAAAAATGTATGATCTTCTTGAATCGTAAAATCTGTTAACATTTTTATTTTATCCTAAGCACTTTACCTTATCAAAGTAATATAATGTTTTTACTTTGACAAAATTACAATAAAACTAAAAATTTCAGAGGTAAAAACAAAAAAATCATCTTATTATACTTACTACTGCAAAAATTTTTAACCTTTGAATTAACCATTCAAAACCCCTACGATTCTGAATGGAAAATGAATGCGTGGCGCGACTTTAGAGAACTGATCAATGCCGATACATTTACCTACACCTTCCCCCTTCTATTAAAGTGAGCAGTAAGCACAGCTCAACAACCGAACCGTCATAGACCTAAACATCAGAGCCCGAGTTCGGGTATCCAGGACCCAGATTCACGAACGGACGAGCGGTCTCCGAAACCCAATAGGCGATAAACTCGCTCGATACCGTCGAGGTCTCCCAAACCCTTGCTCATCGTGAGATGTGATAGACCCTCGATAAACCCCGACTAGCCCCCGGTGCGCGTTTAGGAATCTCGGTTTGCGCGCCGTTTGGGGTATATCTTGGGGTTTATCGGAGGTTTACCAATGATGAATCTGGGTCCAGGATCCCAGGGGTAGGTATCCCAGCTCACCTTGATGGTCTCCTTCCGTCCGGCCCTGGCAGCCACATGCAACGGCGACTCCATCTGTTTGTTGAGCTGCAACGGTGAAGCCCCGTTCTTCAGTAGAAACTTCAACGGCTCCGGTCCTTCACACACAGCGGCGTAGTGAATTGTGTACCTGAAAAAAATCAGAAGGTAGAAAGTACCAAAAATGCTCAAAAAATGAAAAATGAGTAAAAAAGAAAAACAAGGAAAAAGTATCCTGGACAGATGTTCAGAAGAATGGATACGAGAAATAGAAAACGGATATGTGGGAACCGCTGTAACGATGATGCTATGCAGGTTCATCGCAAAAATCGCATGTCAGGCGGGATTCGAACCGGCAAAAAAAGCGGTAATAAAACTAGAATTTCATGTTAATAGTGGAAACTGTTACCTGGGTCAGTACCGATAAAACATATTTGGTCCTCTTTGTTTTTGTTTCTGAAGTTTTTTGAGGCTTTCAAAATCCAGCGTTTCCGAGAAGGCTCAATAGTTGAGGTTTCCAAAAAGTACATTGGGATGTGTTACTTTGCAGCAACAACTTTTGCTAAAGCACTTCCAAATGCCGAACTAAAAAATTCGATTAAAAAATCCCATGAAAAAATGAATGAAAGAAGATCACTTTTCTTCGCGTTTCTCTTTTTCTTTTCTTTCTCAGAATTTTCTTTTTCTTCTAGTACGCTTCTTTTTTCCTTTTTTTCTATTTTTCCTTCTCCTTATTGTTTCCTGCTAAAATTGTCGAAGATGCCGACTACAAATCCACGACCGTACCTGAACTATTGACCGGTCGCGTGAATTATGCTAGGGGCTTATAAGTGGGGCCGTTTACAAAAGTATGACATTTATTTTTTATTTTATTTTTTTATTTTATATTTATTTTTATTTGTTTAGTAGGACATGATGTCACCGGAGTGATATATTTTTTATGAAATTCAGATCAATATTGAATTAAATCAAACAAACCAATTATTATTGTCAGGAATGTTGATATTGGGTTCGATAGTGCGGAGGCGTTCGAGCTTCTGAAAAGAACAATCAATAAGGTGATTAAAATAATTAATTTAAATTTCAAACAGATCACTTATAAAATTCCGATCGCACCTTCACATTGGGATTGATGGCCGCTGTGTGAAGCGGTGTGATGTTCGCGTTGTTGAAGCCCTTTTTCAGCACCGATATCGGCAAAATTTTTTCAGGCAAGGTGCCACCGGTTCTGGAATAACACTATTTTAATCGGAACCTAAGAATTTTTTTATAAAAAAAAACTAGGTAGTCAGGGAAAAACCCATGAAATCGGTGGCAGTTCACACTTGAGCGTTTCGCGATGCAGATCGTTCATATTGCACTTGGCCGGTCCTTCGGCAAGCGCACTGGCCAACTCTCGAAGACCCATACGGGCCGCCACCACAACCTGATCGTCCATCGAGTTCACATTTATGCCTAGAAATTCGCATTTTTTGATAATTTTATCGGATTCAAGGGCGCACGTGGTGCAGTGGTAAGAGGCGCTACTGACAGCCGCACGGTCGAGCGATCGATTTCGACCCGGTCTAACCAAGCCTTCCATCTCTCCGGATTCGAGTAAATGGGTACCAGGTTTGTCTGGGAAGGTAAAAATATTGAATTAATAGGTTGTTGCAAAAGTCTTGCGACACTTTCGCAACATTCTTCAAATTGACAGCAATTTTTTCAAATGAAATCTCAGTCAACGATATAATCGCTATTCACATTTATGACTCTTCCCCATCTTCAGGGCAACTTCTCAATTCCTCTCCGCCAGAACTCTGAGAGCTGTGACGAAAAAAATTGGCCGACCTCTATTGCCAGTTTGTTTGTTTGTTTGTTTGTTTATTACATGGAAGTACCATGTGCAGTACAATACAAACCGACAATAACGCAACGTCGTATAATGAGGTGAAAGGGACCTGAGTAACACAGATCTATAAGGAACATTGGCTAAAACAAGCAAGGCAATGTGTAAAAAACAGTTTAGGAACTATTAAAAAGACAATTGTAATATAGGGGAATGAGGAAAAAGTAACAAGGATAAAAAGAACATTAAAAGTTGACAAAGAAGACCAAGTAATGTACGGAGGAAGAATGATTAAAGGAAAAACAAAAAACTAGAACACCGTCATGTCTAAAGCAATAGTTTATCTATCATTTTCTTGAAAGCATTGTGGCTCACAGGAATAGGTTGCTTTTTGCTAAGAAGTACATAACTAGGAACAAATCTGTTGGTAAAAAAGTGCAACCTACAGTTTTTTCTAGCCCTGGCGATAGCGAAATTTGATGAACCTCCTCTAGTGACAGATGTCCTCGTAGAACATAGTTGACTAAGGAGCAAACCTGACCGCCCATGGACAATTTTGTGACAAAGAAGGAGATCAAGCTTTCTCCTTCTCCAGGCGAGAGAACGAAGACCGAGATTGAAATTTCTTTCATTGGGAGATGGAATGCACTGATAGAGAAAACCCATTGACCTAACCATGAGTTTTCTGGTGAAACTGTTCTGGACTCTTTCAATTTTGTCAACAATTTTGCGCTTAAACGGGTTGAAAACCGCGGTGCCGTACTCGAGTATTGGCCTCACATAAGATTTGTACGCTTTTAGCAGCGCAGTACTGTTTTTGGTTGATAAGGCACGAAAGATCCTGTGAGTGATTGCCGAAGCCTTTGCTACCATAAGTTGAACGTGGTTATCAAAGCAGAGATCCTTTGTAACTAAAAAACCAAGATCTCTGATTCGATCCACACCATCAACGGCTGTGGATCCTACCGTGTAAATGTGTGCGGGATTTCTATTTCCTAAATGAAGAACTTTGGTCTTCTCGGCAGAGAGGGGTAGATCCCAGCTATAAGACCATTGAGTAGCGAGATTCAGGGCATTCTGCAATTTAGAGTGATCAGACTCGCAGGTTACTTTTTTATAAACCTTGAAGTCATCAGCAAATGCAACGCACCCTACATCGGCTTCCAAAAGAACGTTGGGTAAGTCATACGTATAAATGTTAAAAAGAATAGGGGATAGAACGCCCCCCTGGGGCAGACCATTCTTAACCCATCTTGGCTTGGAAAATGCGTTGTTAACCCGGACCATAAAAGTCCGATGAGTCAAAAAAGACTGAATCCAGGAAACAATCCGAGGATGAATGCCGACAGCAAATAATAGTTGGTCTCGGTTGTTGAATTCCATATCTCGAAAGTGTTGCTTTAATAACCAAAATAAGTAATAACCTGAAAGACCAAGGCCTGGAGAATAAGGTGGATGCGGTAGAGCTTCCCGTCATGCGAGAGAAACGTCCTAAAGGGGAAAAGTCTAACTCTTGCATGACAACGCTCGTCCTCATGTCGCAAGAGCGACTCGTGAGAAAATTCAGGATTTATGCTGGGAAGTTCTACCGCATCCACCTTACTCTCCAGACCTTGCTCTTTCAGATTATCATTTATTTAGGTCCTTAAAGCAACACATTCGAGATATGGAAGTCGACAACCGAGATGTACAGGCAATACAGGTCGGGAAATTTTTTTCGTCACAGCTCCCAGTGCTCTGGCGGAGAGGAATTAAGAAGTTGCCCTAAAGACGGGGAAGAGTCATAAATGTGAATAGTGATTATATCGTTGACTGAGATTTTGTTTGAATAGATTGCTGTCAATTTGAAGAATGTTGCAAAAGTGTCGCACGACTTTTGCAACAACCTAATAATATAGCGGCGGGCCCGCAGCTCATCGTGCAGGCCGAATGTCCGTTTTCACCACGCCTCTACGATTTTGAATGGGACACGAACGCGTGGCGCGTCCTTAGGGAGCTAATGTAATGTACGAATCGCTCTTAAAAGTCCTGCTTATCACTGATTTCAGGCCATCAAAGTGGACTTACTGGCAGTGTCCACGCCGCACCGCGCCGCGCCACCTCTCTGTCGCGCTCGTCGCGCAGCGCGGCGGGTCAGTGCCGGAAGTGCTCGTCTATGTCCACTTTGATGGCCTGAAAATCAGTGATAAGCAAGTATTTCAAGAGCGATTCTACACCATCTCGTAGAGCGGCTCTTCTTCTTTCAGAAGCTGTGTGAGAGTTAGCAAAACGACTGGAACTGAAAATTTCCCTCCCCGGAGAAAACGAATATGTTTCTCCTGCGAAATTTCTTTTAAAATTGAGTATTCTGTAAAACTAAACAGACAGATTTGGAGATGCTAGGTTATTCGCAAAACACTGACATTGGACGGGAATTGAACCCGCGTCTTTCTGTTTCCGGCAGACTGCACTAACCACTGTGCTACCGATGTACTACGTTGCGAATCTCCTGGCATCTCTTTCTTAAGCCCGGTCGGGCTGTTGCTATCAGCACTCACCCGTAATCACGGGAATGAGCCGGTAAGCCGTTATCGGCAGTTACCAGTTAAACTGATAGCATTTTTGATATATTGCGAAACTATTCTGCTATTTGCCGCTTTTTGTTTAGCGGCCAACGTTGCTTAACTTGCCAGATCGGACGGGATGGCCTTCTAACCAAAAAGCGGCAAATAGCAGAATAGTTTCGTGAACTGAACATCCAGTTAGATAGAGCTAAGAATTCTCTCAAAAATATTTCCTAAAAATCATGTTCACTGTTCACAGTGCGAGCAAGAGCAGCATCGAAAAAATATTTCTGTTTTTTGAATGTCCCACTTTAGTGGTCTGAAAGTTCACAAAATATGGAGCAAAAAATACATAGAGTACACCGTCTTATAGAGAATTTCATTCTCTTTCTAGCAACATACTAAGTTTTAAATACCGTTTCACAACAAAGCAGAAAAGCTTATCTGTCGGTGAGGTCAATTTTACACGTTTTCACTTTCCACTTTACAGACTAAAAAATTATAAAATTTCGAAACTCGACAAATAGCTAAAGAATGGTCTGAAAGTACAAATAATTCGATTTTGAATGCTGCATCGTGCTCTTCAGAAGCTTCTACAGCAAGCTTACAACGGTCGCTTGAAAAAACGGCACGAACCTATGAAACAACCTTATAATCGCGATAAAACCGTACCCGAGTCGATATTTTTCTCCTTAGACAGCTTCACAAACTCCTTGTAGCCGACCCCGCTCTCCACCATCGAGGAAATCGTGCCGAACTCATTGTCCGGGGCTGTCTCATACTTCAGGAATGCGTTATTTCCTTCACGACCACCTAATTTGTAATAATTAGTTAGTTTATTTGTGGCCTTATTCAAGTCATATGAAAATTTGAAGCAAGGCTTCTCCAGAACATCGAAAATCTAGGACTGAGCAGAAATATAGATCTATCACAAAGTCATGTCAAAATAAAACCTGTCGGCGCTTAACAGCAAATAGAAATATACTAAAAAACTACTAAAAAAATGGTCATAAAATTCTAGTTTTATTACGGCGTGTTTGTGCATCACTATTAAGTATACTATAGAAAGTAGATGTTGTAATGATGGTACTAGAACCATTGCAAAAATCGCGGATCAGAAGGGATTCGAACCCGCGGCCTATACGATGCACCGTTATGTTATACCACTACACCACCATCATTACAACGTCTACTTTTAATAAAAAATTATTAACATAAAGAAAATTTCGCGACCGGAGACGTACCTCTCGTCATCTCCACAGCTCTGGTGGCACGACCAAGCATATAGAAATTCGATCGACCGGTGTTTTTCTGAAAATATAAAATTTTCTTTTCAAAAAAAAGAGCAGCAGTTCATACAGATTGATTCTGCCAACCTTTTTCAAAAGGTTCGGTTCTTTTCTGGAAATTTTATCCGGTTTCAATTGCGATTTCAGTTTGAAGTACTCCTGTCTGACAGCGTCGTTTTTGCTCAGAATCGCCACTGAATCAGGTGTACGAGAGTCGGCGAAGGAGTAGCTCGTACGACATGCGCTCAAATCGATATACCTAAATTTGAAGAAAAAATAAGAAAGAATTTTTCTAAAATGTCTCCTAATCGACCGAGAGATCACATGGCCGCAGCGGGATAGATAGCCGGAGGCTACCAATATACGGTGGTATAAAAATTGAAAACGAATACCAAAAAGGTATTCGTTTTCAATTTTTTCATGTAACTCCTTAGGGACTAAGGCTCTTGAACTGTTTTTTTACAGGTAATGGAGAGAGACAACTGTGTACATATGCTAGTTTCGTTTCGATGAGGGTCGGAAATTTCGTGAGTTTTTCCACCAGTAAAGTAAAATGCGCACTTTCAGAAAAGCGGCCTCATTGACAATAAATATTTCCTACTCTAAAACGAGTGGTGTTTTTGCAACCGCTTATGTGCCGTTTGAAAGATGAAGATTTTTCCTACAAAACGATGTAGTATCTTTTTTTGTTACTCTTAGCTTTTATTATTTTTTAGGTAGTCCAATGGGGGCATGTCCAAGAGGTGTGAATAACCTTTGGATGCAACTGGTGCTTTGTATGCAGAGGCTTTCACGGAGTCTTATATGGCGTTCGAAAGAGAATCAGAAGCGCTATCGGACACTTTCTTCATCCTTTCGTGGAGCTGAGTTTCTAGAGATTTTATTTAAGAAAAACTACAAATTAGAAGCGTCATTTTCGCCCCCTTACAATTTTTTCTGCTTAGAAGATTTTCCAAAACCTCAGGCACCGTTCATAAGAAGAAACCTTGTTCTACGCGGATGTGTTTTTGAAAATTTTCCGAGTACGTCCTTAACCACCGATTTCACTCACTTTAATTGCTTAAAAACGAACAAAAACCAATATGCGGAAAATTTTCAAAAACAAATCCGCGTGGAGCAAGGTTTCTTCTTACGACCGGTGTTTGAGGTTTTGGAAAATCTTCCAAGCACAAAAAATTGTAAGGGGGCGAAAATGACGCTTCTAATTTGTAGTTTTTCTTAAATAAAATCTCTAGAAACTCAGCTCCACGAAAGAATGAAGAGAGTGTCCGATAGCGCCTCTGATTCTTTTTCGAACGCCATATAAGACTCCGTGAAAGCCTCTGTATACAAAGCACCTGTTGCATCCGAAGGTAATTCACACCTCTTGGACACGCCCCCATTGGACTACCTAAAAAATAATAAAAGCTAAGAGTAACAAAAGAAGTCAATACATCATCTTGTAGGAAAAATCTTCATCTTTCAAACGGCACATAAGCGGTTGCAAAAACACCACTTGTTTTAGAGTAGGAAATATTTATTGTCGGCCGCTTTTCTGAAATTGCGCATTTTACTTTACTGCTGGAAAAACTCACGAAATTTCTGACCCTCATCGAGACGAAACTAGCGTATGTACACACTTGTCACTCTCTGTTACATATATGAAAACCAGCTCAAAAGCCTTAGTCCCTAAGGAGTTACATGCAAAAAAGTGAAAACGAATACCTTTTTGGCCGGCACTGTATTTCATCAGTAACCTCTTTGAAAAAAATGAGCTCAATGGCGACATCGATTCAAGGTATACTTTTATAACACACCGATGCTGCGTTTTGGTTGCACTTTTTCTTTTTTATTCATTCATTTAAAATGCTCCGCACAAATCCGAAGAGAAAAGGAAAACACCGGTAGACATAGTAACATACCACGAGAAAAAAGAAAGCAACATCAACCACTAATCAGTTATTAGAGCGGAACTCAAAATAAAGAAGCATACTACTACTAAGAGAGAAGGAAACCAATTTTTTAATTTTTTTCGCTGACATTTGTTTTTGAGCTTCATTGTTTTCTCCTTGAATGACCTGTTCACGGCAATAATTCTACACTCTTTATTGACTGAGCATCAAGAAAACAGGACATCACAGCACACAACGAAGGACAACAAAAAAGGTTAGTATCGACCACGACTTCAGCATACGCCATGCACTCGTTCGCTCACGATGAACACCAACTGAAGCAGAAGCAGCTCGGTTAAGGAACGAAAAAACTATCGTGCACCTCCACACCACAACCTTGCTCTCATCTCTCATTGCAGCTACTGTTTCTTTCATTCTCTTTCCTGCATTTTGAACCTAGAAGTTTCTCTTACGTGACACGGTCATGTAATGGAGAACGAATGGATGAATGTAGAAGGAATGAAAGAAAGAAAGAAAGAAAGGATGAATGAGGAAAGAAATAAATGAAGAAAGAAAGAAAGAAAGAAAGAATGGATGAATGAGGAAAGAAAGAAAGAAGGAGAGAAAGAAAGAAAGAAAGAAAGAAAGAAAGAAAGAAAGAAAGAAAGAAAAAGAAAGAATGAATGAATGAGGAAAGAAAGAAAGAAAGAAAGAAAGAAAGAAAGAAGGGATGAATGAGGAAAGAAAGAAAGAATGGATGAATGAGGAAAGAAAGAAAGAGAGAAAGAGAGAAAGAAAGAGAGAGAAAGAAAGAAAGAAAGAAAGAGAGAAAGAGAGAAAGAAAGAAAGAAAGAAGGAAGGAAAGAAAGAAAGAAAGAAAGAAAGAAAGAAAGAAAGAAAGAAAGAAAGAAAGAAAGAAAGAAAGAAAAGATGAATGAGGAAAGAAAGAAGGAAAGAGGGAGATAAATAAAGATAAAAAGAAAGAAAGAAGCCATTACTCGCGAAATAATACCGAAAGTCTGCCCCACTCTCTCGTGTATGAACTCTCCTGTGTGGATTTTCTCTTAACTGTGAATAAAGGAAGAAAGTAAGAAAGAAAGAACGAAAGAAAGAAAGAAAGAAAGAAAGAAAGAAAGAAAGAAAAATGGATGAATGAGGAAGAAAGAAAGAAAGAAAGAAAGAAAGAAAGAAAGAAAGAAAGAAAGAAAGAAAGAAAGAAAGAAAGAAAGAAAGAAAGAAAGAAAGAAAGAAAGAAAGAAAGAAAGAAAAAATGGATGAATGAGGAAAGAAAGAAAGAAGGAAATAAAGAAAGAAAGAAAGAAAGAAAGAAAGAATATAATACCGAAAGTGAAATTTTCTCTTAAGTGTAAATAAAGGAAGAAAGTAAGAAAGGAAGAAAGAAAAGAAAGAAAGAAGGAAAGAAAGAAAGAAAGAAAGAAAGAAAGAAAGAAAGAAAGAACGGAAGAAAGAAAGAAGGAAGAAAGAGTATATGAATGAGGAAGGAAAGAAATAAAGAAAGAAAGAAAGAAAGAAAGAAAGAAAGAAAGAAAGAAAGAAAGAAAGAAAGAAAGAAAGAAAGAAAGAACAAGAGAAAGAAAAGATGAATGAGGAAAGAGAGAAAGAAAGAAAGAAAGGATGAATGAGGAGAGAAATAAAGAAAGTGTTATCTGGTGTTTGAATTCTTCTGTGTGAATTTTCTCTAAACTGGTCGAGAAGATTTTTAGATTTTCCTGTATTCCTTGATGTATTTCTGACCCATGGCTCAACATTCTCCCAACATTTCACCTTGTATAGATCAGACAAGTCTCAAAAATACTATAGTTGTGCGAAAGTGAAGCCTCACAATTTTAGAGCCTAGCGAAAATCCTGAAGAAAAAGTAAAATGGCAAATGAGGCTGGGGACAATATCGCTAGCGGTTTTCAACGTCTGATAGAGCGAAGAAGTCTGCTCAAGATGTAATGTTGTAATGGAAAAAACATTAAATAAATATAGAAGGGTGATACAAATCCTTAAAAACGTTTTCGAAAATCTAGCAGGAGAACAACAAAACTGAGAATAGATGGATTATACCACAACGGATACCCCAATCTTACAAAAATCGAGTATAATGGGAAAAAATCGAACGGCGAATACAAAAACCTGGACAAAACACTAGGCCAGCACCAAACACAGGACGGACCAACCGGACCAACATGATAAATTAATAAGTTTCTTAATACCTTATCAGAAAATAAACGAAAAGACGAAAATCCCGAGAAAAAAATGGTTCGAAAAATATCAATGTTATTCCTCACACGGAGTTGTTGGAAAAGCGAATACATAGGTTAGCGAAATAATGAGAAAAATGCCTAGAAAATAGAAAAAATACAGAGATACACTAATCCCCTCACCTGCCGTCCGGATTCATCAATCGCCGAAGTTCTTTCAGATCACCTCTGATGACGGCTCGAATGAGCAGACGAACATTTGTGATGAAACTCGTATAGTCGGGCGACTTCGCCGAGGCAAAGTATGGATTCTCCTGAAATTTGGTGGATAAATAGAGATAGAAATTTGAAATTATTTAGTAAATCGGATGGTGAGTTTAAAAAGAGCAACCATATTTGGACGCCTTTTACCTTGCTGAGCTTGATCCCCGTACGAGGAGTGAGACGGTCGTTGCCTTTTTTGTTTTTCGATTCCTTGAAAACAGAAATCTCAGAAGATAAAACAAAAAGATAGAGATATACGAAGGTATGAGCTTCCTCGAATGCAAATTGCATATGCAAATGCAATATATAGAAATTATAAACTAAATTGTGAGGAGAACAAAAATTCAGAGATATAACCACAGCGGAAGAACGGACAACTCCGACTTTTTTGAAGAATCAATATTCATACCGCACTTCACACATTGTTTCTGACTATTCATGTTGGCAAACCCCCTCTAAACCGTAATTTTGAATGTTAAAGAATTGTCTGATTCATGAAGATCATGGTAACTGATACCTCGGTGGCTTAGATTCTTTACTATCAAACTTATGGAACATCCAGAAGTCCGAGCGAACGGTTCTTTTACGGTTTTTTTAGGGTTTCGGGAAAGTCTTAAGAATGTTTTAGTTTTTTTTTTGCAGCAAAACGTGATTGATGAATTTTATGAATTAGAAAATTGCAAAAAATACTATACATAAATCGTCTTCTGTTGAAAGGGTGTCCTGAAAATTTTCTTCCCAAATTTTCACCCAGGAAAATTTTTAGCTATACTTGTTTTCCCTTCAGAAAATGTCTTTAGAAAAGGGAAGCATAAAGAGGTAGAAAATTGAATTAGGTAAGATTGAAGATAAAGGTGTAGGCAAAGTTGGAGGTATCGATCGATCAGTCTCCCAGGGACGCGCCACGCGTTCTTGTTCCATTGAGAATCGTAGAGGCATAGTGATGCGTATTTGGCCTAGACAAGGGTCTTTACCTTCCCAGACGAGCCTGGTACCCATGGGCGCGTGGTAAGAGGTCGGTAGGTCTTCTGACACCCGCACTGTCGAGCGATCAGTCCTGATCCGGGCAAACCAAGCCCTTGATCCCTCCAGGATCGGGTAAATTGGTACCCAACCTGTTACGGAACGTAAGGACACTGAATTGGTATACCCGAAAATCATTGAATAGGCCAAATACGCATTCACCAGTACTACTATACGCGAATTCTCTATTTTTCCAATATCATTGGAAATTCGACTTTACTTTCCTCTCACTTCCATTACTCACCTTATTCTTCGCCTTCACCTTCTCCGCCTTCGCTTTCACGTTCTTCTTCGTGATCGTTTTTCGGCTTCCCTTTGTCGGCTCCGCCTTTTTGTCCGCCTTTCCTTTTTTCAATTTCAGGCCCTTTTTCGTGCCTTTCCCGACGATAAAGTCCGGTGCCATATGCAGAATGGTCGGCTTCCTGACTCGTGTCGAATGTCGCTGCTGAGGAGCCGCCGCATTTGGAGCCACTGAAATGGAATCATTGCGAAGCTTATCCGAAAGAAAGTTTCCATGAGTTTTTGAAAAAAAATTTCGAAAAATTCATATTTCATTCATAATTTATTCAACTCAGCATTTCAAACAGACAACTGAATTCAAAAGCGTTTCGCTTAATTTGATGAACACATTAATAAAAACGTCACCAACGTAGCCGCCGTATAGATCTTATTTATTTATTTGTATTTATTTATTTATTTCCCACTCCACACAAAGGCGCGAGGAATTAATCAATCCTTTAAACTTAAAAATACGTTTCCAGTATTTTTGTATATTATGTTCAAGTATAGTATATTATTTTTCTGCTTCATTTGGCGCACTTAACAGTGTTAATAAAATAAAAATAAAACCATGAAGTAGCAACAGTTGAGTCATTTGTGAGTAAAATCATACATATGCATATCTCCAATGGAAAATAAAACAAAACAAAATACAGGGTGTCCCAAAAAGATGTATACACTGTTCGAAATGCCATAATTTTGGCGAAAGTGAACTAATCGTAACGAATCATAGCTTGGGTGAGAGCTAAGGAAAAAGAAAATTTTCTGGTATGTGTTTGGTGAGGATTGCGCCATGTACTCGACCGAGGCCACGGATTTTGGACTTGCCGCAGCTTTTGGTTAAGCATGGAACAACATCAATATCGATCAATAATTGTAACCACTGTATAACAAGCTAAAGCTCCTCAAACAGTGATGCAATTATAAGAAAAGAATTTAGAGGGATGAAAAATGTATGAACCATAAAGATTGCGCCATGCACCTGTCCGAATCGTCGGATTTTAGACCTGATTGAAAGTGCATGGTTCATATGCTTGCAGGAAAATGGCCACCAATTCGAACAATTGACTTAATGATTATGATTAGTTGTTCATACTGATCACTGTCACTTTACTTTCTCTTTTCCCTTGTATAAATTCTTCTCTTTCATTTTAATCCGAATAGAAAAAACATTGTCGTATTGTGCAAGTGCATCTTGAAATGCATGAATATTCATTAATAATTAATATTCACATGAATTCATCAATACTTCTTATGTGTTGATGTTTTTATGTTCAGTGCATCAAGAGGAATGAGTAACAGCGATATCACCTGTTGGCGACCAAAGAAGAACAACCATGTTATCAGTGAACTTTCAATCAGGTCTAGAATCCGACGACTCGAACAGGTGCATGGCGCAATTTTTATGGTTCATACATTTTACATCACTCTCAATTCTTTTTTATTGTTGCATCACGGTTGAGGGAGTTTTAGCTTCTTAAACAGTGGTTACGATTATTGATCGATATTGATGCTGTTCCATGCTTAACCAAAAGCTGCGGCAAGTCGATATGTTTAATGCCTCAGAAGTAACTCATAGCAGCGATATCACCTGTTTACGACCAAAATTAAATAAGTATATAACCCATCCACTATCAATCAGTTCCAAAATACGGGGCCTCGGTCGAGTACATGGCGCAATCCTCACCAAACACATACCAGAAAAATTTTTTTCCTTAGCTCTCACCCAAGCTATGATTCGTTACGATTAGTTGACTTTCGCCAAAGTTATGGCATTTCAAACAGTGTATACAGTGGCGGCAATATATTTACAGACGCCTACCCTCTACGTGGTTTTTTGACCATAACTTCGGAACCAGAGGATTATGAGAAATGCTGAGCACATTTTTAGAATCCTCGAAAAATTCTCTACAAAAAACACTTAATTGTGTTTAACAAGTCTCTGAAGTTGTAGAAAAAAGTCGAGTGGAAATCAATTGATCATGAGATAGTAAATGGTAAACACATTCTCAAAATCACAATAAACTACAATGCATCATCAAAACATGTTTATTATAAAACAACAAGTCCATATTTAGTAGGATAGCCCTTGCTCTTGACCACAGCCAAACATCGATTTCGCCTGAGTCACAGGAATAGCGCTCCACGTTTCCTTGATGACTGCTTCCAACTCGTCAGGATTCTGTGACTTCAAGCGCCTCACCACTCTATCCACGACGATCAAGGGATGTTCGATAAGATTTGGAATGAAAGTGCTTGCAGCCAGAGAATCTTGACGAGTTGGAAGCAATCATCAAGGAAACGTGGAGTATCGTTCCTGCGAAGCGATGTATGAAATTGGTCGACTCAACGCGGAACCGATGTTTGGCTGTGGTCAAAAGCAAGGGCTATCCTACGAAATATTGACTTGTTGTTTTATAGTAAACACGTCTTGATGATGCATTGTAGTTTATTGTGATTTTGAGAATGTGTTTACCATTTACTATCTCATGACCAATTTATTTCCACTCGATTTTTTCTACAATTTCAGAGAGACGTTGAATGCAATTTAGTGCGTTTTGTAAAGAATTTTTCGAGTATTTTTGCTCAATGTGTGCTATATTATCTATCATAAGGTTCCAAAGTTATGGTCAAAAAAATCACATAGAGGGTATGCGTCTGTAAATATATTGCCGCCACTGCAAAATAAAACAAAACAAAGTAGAATAAAATCTAACTAAAGGTGCAACAAATGAAGTCAAGAGAGCACTTCTAGGAAAGCTTGAGAATCGTAAGCTTAAGAATCACAAAATATTTGACAAAAAATGAAAGATAAGGGAAAAAAGTAGTGCAAAAAAAGGAAGAAAAATAGCGCAACTGAATCTACAGCTCGAAATGTTCTTCAATTTCAAAGGATTCAGAATCTCTACAAACTACAATACCTAACAGAAATATAGGGCGATAAACGAAACAAAATGTGATTAAGAGAAGTCGAAGGGGAAACGAGTCCACCACCCTTTAGTTCCTCGAAAATTAAAGAAAAACTCGATGAAATCAACCACTGAAACTGGGCAGACAAGCCTTAGAATACTCCAAAAGTACAAGAAAAAAGAAAAAACATCAAAAGAGAAAAGTCCCCAATACTGCTCGGCAAATATCGAGCCGAGAAGTAGGCAATCATATCGACGGCTACTGCCGACCTTCCCTGTGGACGAGGTCATTGATTTTCTGGGAGAAGAGATCAGCAAATCGGAAAAAGATCGGCATTATTTCATTTATTCACACCAATAGGATGACTTAAACTAACCGAATCTCCTTAGTAAGATCTCTAAAGATATATACAATTACTCTTCGTAGGGAGGTTTAGAGTAACGCGATCAATTCCCTAAAAAATCTACATAGAGCGATCTACTCTTCCGTACACCTACGCGGTCCCACCTATAGTCGCATTGGCGCCTTTTTTTTTGCAAATTTCTCGCTTCCAGAAGTTGTCCAGCTATTTTTCACTTGTGAATAGAATCTGTCCAAGAAATTTCTTCGCGAGGATTCGATTTTAAGGCCTGACTCTTGAGCTCTCAAGTAGAAGAGTGCTCACCGCGTAACTATCTCCACATTCACTACGAATCGAATGTTTAATTTTTCAGAATCAATTTTACGACTTTTACTGGTAAGTTCTAACCTACTAGATATATAGGTTAATATATCATATGTACTGTTTGAAGACATTAAATTGCTTTTCCATGATGTACGGTATTTCCTGGTTAACCATATTTTTCCAGTTGCCATAAATTCTACCACAGTACCGTCGCTAATTCTCCGCCGAAACGCTGTCGGCGACGGATGAAACCGTCTGAGGCCCTTGTTATACGTTCGCTCACCCCCCAGCGTAACTCGTCCATTCCGTATCAGACACCGTGGGGCCAGACACGCGCACGAGTCGCCAGCGTCACCATGATAACTCGTACAAACGTGTCTGGCCGCACGTGTCGCTTCGACGAGTTACGCTGGGAGGTGAACTCCTTGCAAACCTAACCATTTTAGACATAAAATACACGGCCAGAATCAGAATAGCACGATGTAGGCTGTGGTTAACAAGACGCTTAAAAATTCTGAAAATTTTGAAATTTATTCGAGCGTTCTTTGACCTCTCTGCAAGGAAGGGTTATTGTGGTCGACCTCAAATATACCTGAATACTTGAAACCGAAGGAGAGGGTATTTACTCCAGATATTCGCTGATATTCTCGATTCTTTTTTTTGACCCTCAGCGTTTGTGGGCACGAGCTCTAGGCTACCATATGCCTTCAGGCAGATAATTCCGACGATTTCCTTGTAAGGCTAATCCGCCGCTGAGGCGATTTTCGCCGATCTTAAGGGCATGGCGTAATCTTTTAGAGTACTGAAAGAATCTTCTGAAAGCCTATAAGAGTGTCTGAGCCTAACAGGAATGAGGGAATTACGACATCCACTCATGTAAAGCGGTTTCTACTAAGGTTGGGGAGCAGAAGGATGAATTAAGATCCGATTTCCTCAGCGTGCTTTCAGAGAACCAAAAGTGCAAAAAAATAGGGCGTCTTATCCTGTTTTCTTGGGTTTTATCCTGTTTTTCATCTAGCTAATGTCACATGTCTTTAGTTGATTGATTCTCAGCAATTTCCCTGAAAGGAGATTTAGCAAAAACATTTTTGAGGCCTCAGATCCACTGGATATCAGGGTAGAAGGTTCGGGCGGAAAAAAACTCGATCAGGTAAAAGGAAAAAGAATTGGGAAGATGAATGGTTTAGGGCACTGAATACCCACTTACTGGATAGCAAACCGGAGGATTATGATATTGGCTCCAAAAAATTCAACAAGATTTTGAAAATTAACCGAAACACCAACGAACACTTGGAAGAATCAGTGATAATATACTAAATTACAATACTTCTTTGTCGTTTTTCTCCTATGTAGTTGGTGATTGTATTTTTACGTTACCCACACTGGGTATAGATGAAATGGTAAAAAAAAGGCTGACGGGTGCAGAACAAAATGTCAAAAATCTTTCAGACTGAGGTCTGATACACTTCTAGAAACATGAACTCAGCAAAATGCTTACGCACAAATGTTTTTTATTTTGATTCTTCTCGAGACTTTTCTGGACTATTCTTTTCATTTTTACATCACCAAAAATTCTAGATATCGCGCAGAAATGCATGGATATGAGAGAATAATCCTGCACTGCGAAACGAAAGAAAAGGGTAAGGACAAAAATACACCCAAACAACTAAAGTGCGGAATAGATCCTGGTGCAAAATTGACTTTGCAATTTCTCTCATAAATGTCCAAAGAAAACTATAAGGACGATCCACTTCAACATTTCTTCGTTTTCCTCATTTTCAAAACCTCATATCAAAATTTGGTTGGGATTCTTGCCATTGAAAGATACTACAATTTTTTATTGAAAAATCAGAGATAATGACCGGTGCAAAATTATTAATTTTTACCGCATTTATGTCGTTATTTTAAAAATGTGAACATTCAAGTCAAGTTTAGTACTTTGTTACATTATCTTTGTTATAAACAACATGAAGCATTATATGTGGCACACTTCGAATAAGATTATCAAGAACAGTTTGCTCTACATGAGCCCATCAAGAATGGCGTTCTTTGATTGTGAAACCGAGCTGATCAAAATAGGTTCTTAAAAACATTGCGAAAAAAATGCTCCACAAATTTTTCATCGAGTTCAGATCTGGAGAACAACTGAGCTACGCTAAAGAGTTGCATTCTGTTGGAATAAATAAATAAATTGAATAAATAAATAAATTGTCTTGCTGGAAGATAAGATTGTGCCCACGAAATCTTCTCGAACTAGAGAGAAGGTGTTCTTTAAGCACATCCTGATAACCTTCGCTGTCCATATTACACGAGACAGACTCCAAAGCGACAAGTCTATAGCCGGAAAATGCAGCCCAGACCATAACACTTCCACCGCCAAGGTTGCGTCTAGAGAATGCTCTTTTCTCCTTTTTAAGGTACTTTTCCTCTTGATGCCCAATTATCACCCAAGCGTATCATTTCATGCTCATATCTTAATGCACATCCTTGAAGCGGTCTTATCATGTCATGCTTACAAGGAAAGAACGGCTTTTCTTCCACATCAGGCAGATTAAACAGGCTGCACACGAAGATAGGTGGATGCGAAATGGTATGATATCGGATACGGTTGGGCATGATATGATAATTGGGCATTAAGAGGAAAAGTACCCTTTTTGAATCTCTCCAGTAGTGCTTGTAGCCGTCGAGCTCATTGAGGTTGCACCATCTAATAACTGGAGATGTTTTTGTATGCCCGCGACTTATGAACAAACCGCGGGGTGAACCTATAATTTTGCACCGCGGTGTAGATCCGGGAGTTGACTTTGCGTTTCTCTCAAGTAGGACTGCTTAAAGAAAACGATAACACGATACCATTTCAACATTTCGTTCGTTTTCAATTTTGGGTTTAATCATATCAGTCATTTCTCGTCATTTCAGCGAAAGGTCAGAGTTTTTTTCCCCGAAACCCACGGATGAAGACTTCCTCTATGAGTTGTTAATTTTTACCGCATTTATGTCGTTATTTTAGATTCATTTACGACACGTCCAACAGAAATATGTACATGTGTAGAAACTAACCGACAACATAACAAACACAAAAAGGTCAGACTTATGGGAGAATGTTTAAAGAAGAAAAGAAAAACAAAAATTTTCAGTGTACCATATGCTTGTTTTGTTGTGAGCACACCTCAAACAAAATAGGTAGAAATTAAGCCACATAAAATCAAACAGAATAACCCTGCAAGGTAAAACGAAAAGAGATTCGGCAAATATAAATAAATAAATGACAAATAAATAAATAAATAATTGAATAAATAAATAAATAAACTACCCGAAAGATAAAGTTCTACCCGATGGATGATTCACGCAGAAAGCGAAAACGCTGACGATTTTATTGCCACTGGCGGAACGTGGCGCCTTTTGGCCGCGTGCCAGCGGGAAACATTTTCACTCACATCACATTCGCTTGAATCGTGAAGAAAACGGAAGGAAAGTAAAAAGAACAAATAAAATTTACAAAAATATTACAAAACATTCATCAAGAGAGGGAACTGTTATTATAGTTACTTCGTGAGCAATCCTTATCACTATACTTAAACTTCGTTTTTCTACTTGGACAGGTTGAACAGAAATTAAGAGCAACACTATCGGCTTAGGAATGGAAGAGTGAAGAGTTGAAGAATGTTTATGCCATCGAAGTATCAAAGAAATTACTATCGGTTTTCCCATAAAATTACCTAATAAAATATGACCGGTTTCTCCTTTTATTCTGTCAATTCACTTACGAGGTAATTGTCATAAATCGAAGGAAAACAAGTTTCGTCCTAACCAAATTATTCTGTGTGAACTTGAAATGTTTACCGATGATTCTGGCGCCCACTTACAAATTTTGAACGAGATGAGAGTATGTTGAGGATCCCAGATTGATTGAATTGATAAGCAGCACTGCAAATCATCGAAGTTTCGGCAGAGTTTGGCGAAAACATTCACCTGGGACTCTGCTAAATACGGAGTAGTGGTGAAGATTTCCATTATTATCTGTAACACCACGTAAGAGTTGTATTTTTTGTCGAATGATTCATTTTGAAGAGGTCGCGTGGTCTTCTGACACCCGCACAGTCGAGCGATCAATATCCTGTCCCGGGTTAACCGAGCCCTCCATCCAAGCACGGTATGTGTCTAGCCGAAGCTCTTTCTGATGAGTTCGATAATAGTTCGGCTCGATCTTCACGTACGCGTCCACTATGAATTGTTGTAGAAGTTCCAGTTCTCAAGTGGTCCCCACTTCTCCAGCTGAAGAAAGGACCATCGAAGTATCAAAGTAAAGTACTATCGGTTTTCCCATTTAGAATAAAATATGACAGTCAATTCAGAGGTAATTGTCATAAATCGAAGGAAAACCGGTTTCTCCTTGTATTCTGTGTCTTGGTAAATGTTTACCGATGATTCTGGCGCCCACTTACAAATACCACTATGAACGAGAAACCTGAGAGTATGTTGAGGATCCCAGATTGATTGAAGTGATAAGCAGCACTGCAAATCATCGAAGTTTGGGTAGAGTTTAACGAAAAATTTCACCTGGGCGCTCTGCCAAATGAGGGGTAGTGGTAAAGTTTTTCACTTTTACCTGTAACACTACGTAAGAGTTGTATATTTTGTCGAATGATTCATTTTGGAAGGCGCGCATGTTCTTCTGACACCGACCCAGTCGAGCGATCAACCCTGTCCCGGGTTAACCGAGCCCTCCATCCCTCAGGGTCGGGTAAATTAGTATCTGACTTGTCTGAGATGGCGGCTGGACCCCGCAAGTCATTGTATAGGCCGAATACGCATTCACCAAGCCTCTGCGATTCTGAATGGAACATGAATGTGTGGCGCGTTCTCAGTGGACTCTCACTGCCGGCTCTTTACCTTTCTTACTTCAACTGTAAGGCGTGACCTAGTTACGGTGGTGCTTCTTCGATTTCCTGCTAATTGTTATTTGTTTGAGCCTTGCCATTAAATGCCCTAAAGGCAAATTGCCCTCAGGTGGTTAATAAGCTCACCAGAGGTGCCAGCTAACGAGGTCGACCTTGTTATATCGTCTGCGAAGGTTCGCCTCTAGTAATTAGATCGTTTGTGGCTGACTGAATTCCAATTAAAATTGTTTCTTTAGCTGTTTCAGTTCTTCTTCCGGGTTGTTCAGGTTCTAGCTAGACTAATCGACGCTCATGGTAAAGGTAAAGGTAAACGTAATGTTGCCGGCGTTGATCAGTCTCTAAGGACGCACCACATTCCCTTCATCCATTCACTATCGTAGAAGCATTATGAATGCATATTTGATCTGTACAATGACTTGCGGAGGCCAGCCGCTATAGCCAATCAGTGTCTTCACCTTCCCAGACAGGTCTGGTACCAATTTACCCGACCCCGAAGGGATGGAAGGTTTGGCTAGCATGGGCTGGAATCGATCGCTCGACCGTGAGGGTGTCAGTAACGTCTCCAACCACTGCATCACGTGGGTAGTGTATGAAAATTAAACATTAACACTAAAATATAATCGAGTAGCCACGCGATAATTTATAAATAGCAAAAACGGAAAAAAACTACGAATCAGTGGAGTAACAACAAACTGAAATATCTACCAAAAATTAAACAAAATGCACTCTATTGTTCATTGTGGAATCTAAACTCCAGTACTCTACCATTTGTTGTACCAGCAGCTATCGATAATATTTTCAAATAAATTCAATAACTCCAGTCCTGAATAGAATCCCGGTTGGAAAGTGTCGTGAGTCTTGCCATTTGTCCTAAAGATGATTTGCCCTCAGGCAGTTAATGAGCTCACCGAAGGTACCAAGGTGCCAGCTGACGGGACTCCAGTCAGAACTCTTTCCAACCAGGACTCTTCTGATTGGAGGAGTCCTGATTGGAGAGAATGCTGATTGGAAAGAGTAGTTTAGAAATCGAGACAAAGAATTGAAAAAAATGAACTCTAGTCTAGAACAGGATCCTGATTGGAAAGAGCCTTTCAACGCACATCGAAGTAATATGAGGCAAAGAAGAACCGAAAGAGACATTGGATTAGTTTAAAAACTGAGAGAAAAGTAGCCAAATTCCGCCGAAAAACGAAAGAGCAGTGAGGCTTATGATTACATAAAAATGAAAAATAAATAGACATTTGGACTATGAAACAACAGGGATAGAAAATTAGAGAGAAAACGACGTTGAAAAATAATTTATTTATTTACTCATTAACTATAAATGTACATATGGCCACAGGCTCCTTTCGTTGAACATATCGCAAAAAGTATAACTGAACCGACACCGAAAAGCTAAGAAAAAGGTCCCAAGAAACCAAGGAAGAGAGACGAAAGAGCTACGCATTGAGAGTAAGAACTAGAAAATACTTTTTATAGTGTACGTTTACCAAAAGATTGGAAAATAACGTCATTTTTTCAGAAGGAGCAGTTTGAGTAGTAGAAGAAGAGAAGATGAGCTAAAAATAGAACAACAGCAACAGAATAAAAAACTTTCATAGGCTATTAGCCGTAAAAATTTTTCATCCAAAAACCAATTTTACAAAGTCGAAATGTATTTTATGAAATACGGAATTTCGGGAAAACCACACAGCCTCGTCCAGGAAATAGTTCTATGTGAAGCGAAAAATCGGACGTTAAAAAAGTAGAATCACTAATGCCTAGAAATAGTATGTTTTCAACAAAAATGGGGAAAATGCTCGAATATTTCTCGAAAAAAGCGGTAGGAAACGCGAAGAAGATGAAATAATTTAAGCTCATGATGAAAATAGAACATTAGAGAAAGAAACATTCATCGGCTATCAGCTGCGGAAATTATTCCTCCAAAAAAAATTCGTTGTATCACAATTACGTTTCGTAGTGTTTAGAACTGAACAAACCAAATAGCCTCAGGGCAAAGTGCCAAAAATAGTCAAAAGGGCACAGACCTGCCCGCTGAGCGGCTCGGCCGGCTTTGCTCGTGAGTCTGACGGTCTCCTTCACCACCGGCATCACTGAATCAATAACGACAATCGACAACGCGGATCAATCGATTGAAAAGGCGACAAGATCAATGAGTGAACTGTGACACGACATTGTTGAAGAGGTTCAAATGTGCGGCGGACGTGAAAGGACGAGATGCCAAACGGCTGTCGGTCGCTGTGGCTGCGAAATGACGACGGGGGGAGAGCGAGCACAGGCCGCCGACGAGACGAACAATCGCTGGGCGCAGCGGAGACCGACGACGGCCAGCGTGCCTCCCGTGGTGAGTCAGACGGCCGTTAGACACCCAGAAGAACCAGGCAGGCGGGAGGATCACCGACAATCCGTTAGGACAGGCCTTTGAGGGATTCTGATCTGATCGATCTGAGTGATTTTCGAGGGGAGGTGACCCTCAGAATAGCCCCTGTGTAGAAAAAACGGGACAGATAGAGTTAGACGGGTGGCAGAAAGTCAGAGGAACAACCACCATCAACGGAGGATCACCCTGAATCACTTAGGGCAGTAGGCCTTTGAGGGATTCTGATCTGATCGATCTGAGTGATTTTCGGGGGAGGTGATCCCTCAGAATAGCCCCTGTGTAGAAAAAACGGGACAGATAGAGTTAGACGGCTGGCAGACAGCCAGAAGAATAACCACTGCAGTCGGAAGGATCACCGACAATGCGTTAGGACAGGCATTCGATTTGATGCAGCTGGTCTGATCAGAATAATGCTGATTTCGTCAGCCACCACTCAAGGAGGTAAATGTTGTCGTGATGGGCCCCAATGGTTAGAATTTTATTGAACCGCTGTGTAGATGAAACGGGACAGATTGATGTCGCAATGATGGTGCTAGGTTTATCGCAAAAATTGCATCTCAGGCGGATCCGAACCCGCGTCGTCTCAAAGATCTATCCACCGATAAACTGCTAGGGCTTCAATGATCCTGATCTGAATTTTCGAAAACTGGAATTCGCGAATCGCTTAGACAACCGGCCTTTGAGTCAGGCCGATTTGAGCCGCTTCGATACCCAAAAGAACTATCCAAGTATGGGGACGGCTGGGTGGCAGAAGAACAGCATCACGGCGACACACATCCGTCAGGGCAGCCGGCCTTTGAGGGATTCTGATCATATCGTTCTGACAATGATTCAATTCAATTCATTACAACCATGAAAGACAGTCGTTATTCGACAATATTGAAAACAAAATCTCTATAACACAGAAACTAGAACTTGAGTGATTTTCGGCGGGGGTGGTGGACCCCCAGAATAACTCTAGTGTAGAAAAAACGAGACAGATAGAGTCAGATGGGTGGCAGAAAGCCAGAAGAACAACCAACTCAGGCGGGAGGATCACCGACAATCCGCTTAGGGCAACCAGCCTTCGAATGATTCTGATCTGATCGATTTGAGCGATTTCTGGGACCCAAGGACCCCTATAACCATAGGAGCGGAACAGAGCTTGAGCTAGCAGATATCCAAGGAAAGCGGGACGGCCGGGTGTTGCTGCAGAAGAACAGCCACGGCCGGCGGGAGGTTAACCGACAATCGCTATGCCCACAGGGGCGTTGTGGGATTCTGATCTGATCGATTTGAGTGATTTTCGAGGGGAGGTGAACCCAAGAATAATCCCTGTGTAGGAAAAAACGGGACAGATTGAGTTCTGACGGGTGGCAGATAGCCAGAAGAATAAACAGAGCCGAGGGAGATTTGCCTTCTCTTCGGTCTTGAGTGGTTGTGTTTAATGAGGTAAACGATGAAACGATGGTGAACTCTCGTCCGATCCAGAAACATGACAACGGGTTCAGATCCGATCGATCTCGATGACTTTAAAGAGGGCAATCTCAGGGAAGCCCCTTTCATCTAGGCAGAATAGAATCAAGACTGAGTCAGACGGGGACACCGACACTCGCTGTGGGCTCAGGGCCTCTGAGGGATTGTGATCTGATCTAAACGACTCTTGGAGCAGAAGGACCTAATAAGAACCTTCGTGTGGGCAAAATGAGATAAAGACTGAGTCAGACGGGTGGCAGAAAGCCAGAGGAACTGCCACCGCCGGCGGAGGATCACCGGGAACCGCTGTGGCCTCAGGACCTTGGAGAAATTCTGATCCGATCGATCTGAGTCATCCTTGGAAGGGGCTACCCCAATAGAGCCCCGCGAAACCAAAAAATTACAGAGATCAAACGGGTGGCAGAAAGTCATCCGAGAGTGGATCGCCTACAATCGTTGTTGCCTGAGGGTCCTCGAGAGATTCCTTGGGGGACCTGACCCTTTCCTTGCGGAACTGATCCGACCGATCTAGCGATTCTTGAAACGGAAGGACCCCAGGACACCAAGAACGGACCAGAATTTGTGACTTACTGGACTGGTGGTGAGACCTCCAGAAGATGCGCCACGGCCTGGGAGCATTTTTGTGACATGCAAACGCCATGTAAAGTTCCGAATGACTCTACCATTCTGTAAAGAAGGCGAGTGTACGGCGCGATCCCAGGATTATTGATTATAACTATATCTAATAGTACATATATTGAGTTCCAGGAACACCTGCAGGATTCGAAAAGAAAACTCAGAATTTCAGAGAAAAACCGGCTCAGTAAAAGGGCGTCGTCGGAGCTGACTGACTCTATCACGTCTAATGGAACACGCCGGAAATCGATCGAACCTTCAGCTGGCTGACGTTGGTGACGAGAGTTTTCAGAAGAAATTCAGTGCAGAATGTGTAGAGACACGCATGGACCTTGTATTTTGCAAAAATTCGAAGTTGGCAAATTTTTTTAGGTTAAGCTACAGAACTTTCATTACGAACTAATGCCTTCCTAGCCGGCTCACATAAAGAGGTGGCGCGCAGTAGTGATTTTATTGTTGGTTTGCTGTGCGCAGGTATAGTGATCCAGTATAAATCAACCAGGAAAGCTGCTCATTTTATTTACCCTGAGGGTATCTACCTTTTTTGCAGATTTCTTCAAGTAGGGACTTCGCTGGAGATAAAACTACTGGGGAATTATCGAATAATCTTTTCTCTGAACCTCAGCGTTATTAAAGCAATCAGGCAATTTAATGTGACTGCATTTCAAGGTTACTAAGCGGAATGATCCTTCTAAGCAAACATTTTGATGGTCAAAAACTGGTCAAATTTCAGAATCATATTTCAGACTAAATTCTATAACTTTCTGACTTTTCAACGAAATTATACCAAATTTAGGCTTGCTATAGAGAGTGATTTTGTCTTCAAGGTAGAAAATCTATAACTCAGTGGCGATCTGAATCAAGTATAATACTATTACTTTGATGTTCTACTAACAAACTGAGTCTTTTGTTTGTTTTGGTTAAGTTTCTTCTTCAGCAAATCCATGACTGTCCCACTAACCACTTTGACTTGTATTTTTAGCGCGCCAATGTGCGTATAAATAAATAAATAAATAAATAAAAATGTAACACATTATATTAACTAGACCATGCTCTATGAGAATATCGTCACAGATTGACCCTAAGCGTAGCGACTTTTGAGATATTTTTGTTTAAAATAGCATACTAAAACCACTATGAAATATTTTTTGAAAACACAGAAATTGCAACAACGGTATGTTTTGACATATTTTCGAAAAGAGTTGTCAAAACTATTGACTGGTATCAGATTCTTTTCGACTTGATCTATTTGTGCATAAAAATGACAAGTGATATATCTTTTTGATCGCTACTGTAGATCCGAACGAAAATTATCAACCCCTCCCCCTCTCACAGGACCGAAAAGAAGAATACTTGAAATTTGTGGAACCTGCGCCACATTTTTGGAAAAAGCTTAGCCTTTAAAGCTTGGACTTTGAACGTTCTGTGGACGGCCTTATTAGCTCTTGCGTTCGACTACTAATCGGTTTCTTTTTCATTTCGCGTCATTTAGCTCCTTGGAAACACCCGAGTGAGGGCGCTGCCGAGCGGCTCTTTTTTCTGCTCCGCACCTCACGTCATTGCCGGCAACTGCAACTCGACATTATCCACCTTTTCAAGAATGCAAACGACAATTCTTGGCAGGGAGGGCGGTGTCTGTCGTTGGGAGCGACTCGACAGAAGGTCGGAGGTGATTTTCGAGCGCTCCATTCTACCACCTAAGGAGGCGTCAAGGGCATTCTGCCGCGCCTCACGATAGCGATCTACCGCAGTGAAAACGACGGAAGTCTACGAAACGTGGAGGTCTCGAAATCGGTTTCAAAGCGTTGCCGATTCAGTAGTCCAAAGATAAAGGACTTATATATTTGGGATAACATGATAAAGAGTTTTTAGTTTCATGAAAGTCCTGGAGCTCTAGACAAGCGAGAATCAGTAGTTTTTAAACAGAGAACTCCATCAATTTGCCTTGACATTTCTCTTGAATTGAATAGAAAAAGATGAAGTTATCAGCGTCAATCAGCACCTTAGGTCACGCCACATATTCATTCATACAGAATTGTAGAGGCTACCGTACCTCTCTTGGGGTTCTGGAAAAATCTAGGCCCAGATTCATGAAGCGATCTTCGAAACCCCGTCGGCGATAAACCCGCTCGATACCGTCGAGGTCTCCCAAACCCTGCCTCATAGCGAGGTGTGATAGACCCGCGATAGACCCCGATTAAACCCTACGCGAACCACGGTTGGCGCGCTGTTCGAGGTACATATATCTCGGTGTTCGCCGGGGTTTACCAATGACGAATCTGAGCTTTGGTATCGATTTACCTCACCCTGCGGAAATGGACAGCTGTCTGTGCATGGTACAAAACCTACACCCCGGTTCTCACAGTTTGCCCCTACTCCAAATCATTGTACGAATCACACATATGCCTCCACCATTCCGAATGGAGTACGAGTGCACGGCGTGAACTCATCATTTTTACCTTATATGTGGAATCGTACCAGAGAAAAACTGGGTTCCATGACGCATCAGAATATTTTCTGCAAATCTGTCTAATCTGTTAATAAATCTCCTAAGGTTGCGCCATGCGTTCGCTATCCGTACAGAATCGCAGATGGTACCCTTAGTCTCTGTACAAGTCAGTATATTAATTTTCCTAAACAAATCTGGTATCCATTGACCTGACTCCGTAGGTGTTTCTAGCTTTCTTGGAAATATGTAAGAACTGACGTACCAGAATAAAACTGAAGTGCATTTTGAATGGTTGTTCTGTACTATGATCTCATAGGTACTAAGGACGCTAAACATTTTTTGGGGAAAATCAAATTATTAATTAAATTATTTTTTGGGAAACTATTTTGGGAAACTGAGGGTCACTTGTAGCGAATGTCGTGAAAACTACCTATTTAGGGTCTACCACCTGACCAAATGAAGAACACGTTTTTCTGGGTATGGTACATGGCCGAAAGAGAAAAACAAGCTGAAAACCTAAACAATACTCCAAACTGACTAAAAAGGTGCGCGTTTTGGTAAAATGTAAATGGGTGAAAGGTAAAAGAGTTGGTAAAAGGGCTTTTGGCGATTACAGCTCAACTACACACAACTCAACTACCAACACTTGGGGTACAACATCTTAATTAGTGCCCAAAAAACTTCTAGCTGGGTAACTGAAGTCGTAGCATTAGGCGTTTTTCTGACCTGTCTACTTTTGTTGACTTTTGCCTTGCTTTTTCCGTCCTATTTTTTAGTTTTATCAATGTTCGTTTTATATGTCACCAACATTTGTTGAACTAGTTACTCTCATAGCTGAAAAAAAAAACGAAAAATAAAGAACTTGAACAGGGTAATTTTGATATGTTTGTTTCGAGAAATAATTCTCCACATGTGGTCTGGTTAAATGTTAACCATGTTTTGATACGAAGAAGTTCAATAGTCCGTAGGTGACATCGCCGATGTTTCACATAAATGGCCCAGGTTGACTCAACAGCGCCGCCTCGGACCACCCATACCGACAACGATCGTTGATCGCGCTGTTTTACGACCATCGCCACGTGGTCGGATGGAACGAAGGCGCTAGGGTGCAGTTCTCTTTTACCTCTAGACATATGACTGAAGCGACGAATTAGGAAAATGACCCGCATGGTGCAGTGTCAAGAGGCGCTACTATCACCAAAACGGACTACTGATCGATCCTCGCAACGGACCACCAAACCGCCCATTACTCTCGTGAGGGGTAAATTGATATTGAACTTGTCATTGAAGTTACATACTTTACACACGAAGGTGAGATATGGGCCCGGTACCAAGCGACTTTGCCTCAGTACCATGACAGGATTGGCTGGATTTGGGTGAGGATCGATCGCTCGGCAGTTTAGATGAAAGTACCGCCTCGTAGGTTTTAACCAGGACTGTGCGGAACTTCCACCTCCGTGTTCCGAATTCCGGTTTCCAGCCGTGTTGGCCCTTCCGTTGCGTTTCCGTGTTCCGCTTTTTTGTGCGGAACACACAAGTGGAAGAAAAAATCGAAAAAATGTGAAAATATGGTTTTAGTGATGAATTTTCACCGTTTACTCTGAAGCTATCATCAAGCGTTGGACGTTTTCAACAAAATAATAGACACATTCTAGTAGAAACAAAACGAGCATTCTACGGTCATCTTTAGGAGCAGAAATAGAAACGTTTTGTGGCCCAGTTCTGGCTAATTTTCAATAATTTAGTGATTTTTGCACCATTTCCGTTTCCGTGTACCGTGTCCCGGTTTCCCGTCCTTTTTAAAAATTTCCGTTGCGTCTTCCTCCTCCGCTTTACCGAGAAAAAGTTTCCGCACGCCCCTAGTTTCATCATTTCACTCGAAAAAAAAACAACCAAAAAACGAAAGGGGATGAAAACTAGACAATTACCTTGTTGCTTTTACTACTTGATCTGGTTAGAGAGCCAGAGCAGACCTCTGGTTGTCTGGACTCTGTCCCGCTTTGAGTAGATCAAACTGTGTTTGATCTGGTTAGTGAACGCAGAGTAGGTTTCCAAATGTCTGGGCTCTGACCCTCTAGTAGAGTATTGTTAATATGCACTAATTCGTCGTCTTGTTCTACTTTAGAAATGAAAAAACTCTTTAATTATGGTAAAAATCGTGTCACAAGAGTTGGTGACATACATGGTGTACGTGATAAGGTTAGAGGCGCTGCTAACAATCCCACGGTCGAGCGATCGATCCTCGTCCGGGCAAACCAAGCCATTCATCTCTCTGGGTCGGGTAAATTGGTACCAGACTTGTCTGATGAGGTGAAGACACTAACTAGAGCTGTGGCTGGCCCTGCAGGTCTTTGTACAAGGCAAATGCGCATTCACCATGCCTCTACGATTCTGAATGGAAGATGAGGGCGTGGCGCATCTTTAAGGGACTCATCAACGCCGACCACTCTACATCTAAGTTTCTTGCACGAGTAGAACTTCGGATATGGTCCAGCATAAAGGTAAAAAGGCAAAACATTATGGAAAATAAGCAATAAAATTGAATTTCAGAAAACATTATTCATTTTTGAGGCTCGGAAAGTTTGCTATCTAGCGCAGATCATGTAGTATTTCGAAAAGCAAATCGAAGCAGATCCCATCTACCGCTCACTATGCCCATTGGTATAAACCCGAATTTCTTGCCTAAATGGGATGGACCTGGTCCCAAGATATCGGTGCGTATATCTGTCGGGATGAGGGAGGGATATGGGATACGGTCAAGGACAGTTGATTCTGAGATATTCGCGCACTGTTGTTCGTAGGAACACCTTCCCAGCGGCATTTTAGTCTTCGTTCTTGGATACTGTGCCGGAATTTACCTATTTTTCATTCAAAATTACCTCGATTTTTCCCATCATTGATTCATTTTGAAAAGTTGTTATTCTCAGAACAAGCAACTGTACTCAGTTTTGTCCATGTGTCTCCCCTACTGAGTTTGTTTTCCTGTGTTTTACTACTGTCTTCGTTCCAATTCCTATCAACCGGGCCAGAACTTAATGAAGAAATACGATTATAAAAATAGCTGCTATAATTCTTCCTCGTGATTTACGTAAATCTGACTGCTTGAGATTCAACACTGACAGTTTGCTTCTGCTCAGTTGAAGGACTTGGCAGTCCTGCTTCACCACTGAATGCGACCAATTGAAACAAAAAATTCATTTTCTGCTTCCTTCGCTTTATTTATTCAAAAACCAAACGTCCAAAAAAGTTGTTGAAATGCCTCAGAAATCTCAAAAAAGAGAACCAGGAACCAATATCCATGCCACAGGCTGTAATTATGGGACCGGTCTAGGGAGGTCGATCTCGAGCTGAGAACGCCCATCTCAACATTTTTTGTAAAAATTAGGGAAATTTTCAAAACTGCTAGCCGTTCTGTAAACCATGCCACTCTCAATTCAGCCGTGCTTTTTTATTCAAAATAACCCTCGAGAAATAATAAATAAGAGTCATTCACTTAAAGAACTTGGCTGTCTGGCCTCACTACTCAGTATCCAATCACTTCAAAGCGAAACATTCTCAATATTTCGACTCCCCTATTCTACTAACTACTTTTTCGAATAAACACAGTGGTCAAAAAACCTCAGAAGTTTTGAAAAAAGAACGAGGAACTAATTCGGGCCATGGGCTGTAATCAGGTGAGGGATCAAATAAGTCGTACCAGCCTACTATGAGCGTATGAGGCACAAAGACGGAAAAGTTGACTATACATACATATAGAAAGCGCTGCAAATGCGCTGATCCTGAATGACGTTATTACGTCGAAAATCCAAACTTTCGAAACATTTTGAGGTAAAAACTGTATCTTGAAAATATGGAAAAGCTGGCTATAGAAAAGAACTGAAATGTAAACAGATTGTAAATTCGCCAAAAATCTGTTCTTTGAACGGAACCAGTCAAGCTCAGAAGCTGTGCTCTTCAATTTGAACCAAAATCAAAAGCGACTGATCACTGTTGTTTTTATAATTATCTTGAAACCGTAACAATTTCATCACTCCTTCTATACAGAATTTGGTTTTCCATTTTCTCCTTGAAATTTTACCCTACTTCTTTTTACCTCTCGATCTTTTCTTAATTACAATACCTTTCTGGTGATAATTTTGGAGACAGTGGTTGCATATGGAGGAGATAACGTAATAAATGGATGATAATTGGAGATAATAAGTGGAGATAATTTTAACCTTTCATCCGTAGAGCAATTGCACTTCCGTTTCCTCTTTGAAATTGCTCTTTTTATGCTTTACCCTTTTCTTTATTACAGTACCTTTCAGATGACCCCGTCGGACATCGTCATACGACGCGTCGGCATTGCCGTTTGTGTGTTGTCCGTATTCACGACTTTTTCGCTGCTTCTCACCGTGATCAGCATCTGGCAACGTGCCAGCAACTACAAGTTGGACGCAGCGAATCGCAGCCATGCCTTCGGAGTGGGTAAACTTCACCCTGATCCACCAGTAGGTATCGAGAACAACGACTTTCAGAGCAAATCGCAAGTGATTTGGGCGGAAATGAACAAGATGGGTCGAACCGGCAGGTTCCCGAGACAGTACGACGCCACGGAATCCACCACCGAGGAGGGAAAGCACGGAGTTCTGCACAAGTGCAGTCGTGAGTCGACCGATTTTTCAAACCTTCTAAGGGCCGTTTATACTCGGCAGCAGAGCCGCACTGCAGTTGAGCGATCCGGTAGTTGAAATCAGTCCACTACCACTAGGAACGCATTTCTCACTCAGAACGTCATCAACCGACGTTGCAGATTTCTCTAAAAATCCCATCTGTGCCGCTATCTGCTGCGTCGCGTCCTCTGCGTCTCTGCCATATATTGCTCGCTTACCGCGCTGCTCCGCTGCTAAGTATAAATGGACCTTTGAATACCGTTTAAGAGTGAACCGTTGTCGAACTATCTTCTTAATGTACCAAAGAATCACAGAGCAGGTAGGAAAGGTAATTGTTCAGTTAACAGGTATGGGTAACCTGTCGATGGATGTGGGTTATCTAATTTAGCCAGTATCCTCCTAATTCTAAATAAGTAAATTATGGTACCAATTGGACGGTCTGACTTGTCTGGGAAGGTTAAGATGCTGAGTTGGTTAGCGGCTATTCTTGCAAATCATTGTATAGGCCAAATACCCATTCGCCTTCGCTCTACGATTCATAGAGGAAGAGGAATGCATGGCGCGTTTCTAAGAGATTTGTCAACTCCAACCGTTTCATTCATTTTTGAATCCTTTAATCATGTTACTCTTTGTGCTTTTTTTTTCAAAAGAACAATTTTGTAGCTTACATGGATATAAATGATATAAATAAAAAATAAAAGGACGTATGGAAGTACTTACCCTTCCAGCCTCCGGGTAACGGTCGTAGAGCAGGACGTGGGCGATTCGTCCATGGGTGCACCCCTAGAAGTCCTTCTTGAATCTTTCGAATACAGAATATACATATGTTGTACCATAGATCGTTACTATACCAGTAAATACCCAATTTACCCACGCCGTATAACCTTTTTTGCCTTCTTGTACACTCCTCTTCCTGAGCCTTGATAGGCTCCCTTGGGATACCTCACCGAAAGTCAGGAATCATCCTCCTGACAGATTCTCCAATACCGAGTTCGCCTAATTCTAAGCAATTTCTATACCCATAACCATACCTTCCATCGCTCCGGCGTCAGGTAAACTGGTACCAGACTTGTCTGGGAAGGTAAAGACACCGACTTGGTATAGCGGCTAACCCATGCAATTCGTTGTATGTATACAAGTTGTTTGTAGTTTCTTATGTGTCCAATTTGTTCTATAGTTTCTTATTTATGTTCTTACAACGCATGTTGCAAAAAATGATAAATGAATCATGCCATTTACAATTTGAAAATTTAGGGTGTCCTTTTTGATTTCCAAAACGTCCATTTCGATTTGAAAAACGTCCACCATTTACAATTTGAAAGTTGAATGTGTCCTTTTTGATTTGCAAAAGGTCCATTTTGATGTGAAAAACGCCCATTTTGGTTGAAAAACGTCCATTTAAGTTTGAAAAACGTGTTTGAAAAGTGTGCATTTTAAAATGAATAAAACAAATACGCAATCACCGTGCCTCTACGATTCTGAATGGAACACGAATGCAGCGGTGCGTTCTCAAGGGACTGATGAACGCCGATACCTTTACCTTTTTACTCTTCACCCATACCCATACCCACAATCTGTCAAGTCCCATTTCATGGGTGTTCTGTAGTTCTCTCAGGCGAACACCAAATGCTGAGATTCCGGTCGGGCAGGGAGTGACGTCTTCGCCACGCGGGTAATTCCGATAACGATGCCGATAGCGAAAAATGACGAGGGAGTTCGTCTCGGACCGTCGCCCCAATATTTTTCCTTAGAGGGGCGGGGGAGTATACCGATTTATTATTATATATCGATTTCATGAAGTAATAAGAACCCACTTATATAGAAACTTGAGCCAGTCACTTCAAAAACATTGGGTAACTATGAAATTATATGTCCTGTTCTCAAATATAAATGAATTTATTCGAGCAATCGTCTTAAGAAAGATGAATTATGAACAGTTTTTAACGCGCACGTAATTTTTTGCCACCCTGTATATTTATTGGAATAAAACAGTTATATGCACCATTTGGGCAACGTTTAGTAGCGAGACGACATGAGGCGTTAATGTCACCTGCACGGCCGAGCGATCGATCCTCACCCGGGATAACCAAGCTCTCCTCCCTTCAGAGTCGGGTAAATTGGTACCAGACTTGTCTGGGAAGGCAAAGACACTGATTTGGTACAGCGGCCGGCCCCCGCATGTGCTTGTATAGGCTAAGTGCGCGTTCACCATGCCCTCTACGAATCTAAATGGAACCTGAATGCACGGCGCATCCTCATAGGACTGATCCATCTCGGCCAATTCACATTCTCCCAGTTTATTCAGTCAAAAAATTTGAGAATAGCCTGTTCTACCGGATAATTGGCCAAGAAGCAAGGACGTTTGCCGCTGTAAGGCAACTTATACCCTTCAGATTCATCAACTTCAACTTTCTTGTACCCCTTATGCCCAAATTCCCTAACCCTTACCAAGCGCTGAATTCGCATGGTTTGTATCAACTTCAAGGCTTTTCCCTCCTGAACGGAAAGACGTGATTCTGTGTGTAATAGATCTTTATCTTATGGTCCAGGTATCTTCATCAGAAAAATGTTGCAATCTGAAAGCAAGAGTAAAACAAACCGTTGGGTATGGGATTGGCCGAACCGCTAGAAGCGACAGAGGAGAATCCGAAGGTATATCGCTGACTTGAGGATGACGTACTGCTGTACTGAGCGAAATTGATGAAGTTGTTCATCGCAACTGTTCGCTAGGCCAGCAGGAATGGGTCCTGGAATGAATTCTGGATGATGGAAAGAACGGGGAAAGTAAATAGGCTAGAGTAGGAGAAGGTGAGAAGAGATCTAGAACTTAGAGCCTCCTTGGGACAAGAATACCATCTGAATCCATTTTTTCCTTATGAAAATACGGCATAATGTCAGTTAATTCTCGGCAAAATTTTCCTTTCCGAGTCGAGCCCGAAAATGCCAAAAATCTGCTCGAAACTGCAAAATTTAGGGAAGTTCTGGGCGAAAAAATGACTTGGACCATGAACAGGAAATGGAATGACCTCGTAGAAAAGGGCGGGCCCCAGGTCTGATGATTCAACTGGGCAGTGACTGGATGTCGTCGGTGACGAAACCGCTATTAAACCTCGTTTATAGTCGGCGGAAAATCAGCGTCAACATGGCGCGCATGGTGCAGTAGAAAGAGGTGCTGCTCCCACCCGCGTGGTTCAGTGATCAATCCTTGCCTATGTCTAAACAAACCTTGGAGGCCTCTGGGATCTAGTAGCTTGGACTAGTCCTTGTAAGTGTAGACCTCCTTCTTGGCCACTGTTTGGGCCAAATATCGATTCAGTACGTCTCTTCGGTTCTCAGTGGAAAACGTGTGCTTGACGCATCCTTGAAGGACGGATCTAAGCCGACTACTTTACCGTTCTTACTGGAAAAGTTGGAGCCCTATGAACCCGGAAATTCTGTAGATATGGAAGAACTCGTGGTTTAAAATCAAATTTTACCAGATCTAGCATTCTACTGCAAATTGGGAACCTGGTCGGGCCCTGAAGGCATTTTGAACTGGTATGTACCCAAAGGGCGCGGGTGATCCAGCGATTGGAGGCGTTACTGACACCCTCTCGGTCCAGCGATCGATCCCAGCCCAGGCTAACCAAGCCTTCCAACCCTCCGGGGTCGGTAAATTGGTACCAGGCTTTTCCGGGAAGGTAAAAACACTGACTTGGTACATTAACGTACCCCTCTGTCACTGTATATGGCCAAACATGCATTCACTAACCCTCTAAGATTCTGAATTGCACATGAATGCATGGCGCGTCCATCGGGGACTGACCAACGCCGTCACCTTTACATTTATCCTTACCTTGACGTACACAAAAGGATCGAGTTAGGAGGTTCTGGCCCGCTCTATCTCACAGTGCTGATTCTATAAAAAACATGATGTTTTTCTATGTCAGTGTGCGGATCATTATGTTGTTAATAGAGAACTGGACGGTTTCCGACTGGTCAACATTCTCCCTGGGTAAATTGCAGGGTAAAGGGTAAGTTAACGGTCACGGCGTTGACCAGTTCCCTAAGGACGAGCCGCGTGGATGGTATCATTCCAAAATAATGTCAGAAGTGTGGTGGCTGTCAGACAAAATAAAGATTATAAATAAATATTCAAGCACATACATTGATATACAAGAATTGATACTCAAGAATTAGGATAAAAATATAAGAGAATATAAAAATTTAGAATGTACCCGTCTACAATGCCCACATGGACAGGCTGGAAAAGAGGGTCCAACGGGAATCGATGGTGAGCCTGGAGCACCAGGAAAACCAGGTGCACCTGGAAGAGACGGCGAGGATATCGAACTGGACGCTCAGGTCGGCTTCTTTTTTTTTAATTTTTTTTGTCGGTAAATATTTGCGAGGCCTGGTTATCAGTCAATCTTTCATCACCTCTAAGATATTTTTTATCGAAAAACCTCATTAAAAAGCTTCCGGGCATCAATAGACCGAGGGTAGGATAGCTGCCCTTTCTCTGTTTGTTATAGGGGTAGCCAGCTACAATCGTCTATTTGTTGAAAATCACATGATGGTCAGATTCATCATCAAAGTAAAAATCAATAAATCTATGTATTTAGCCAGATATGCCGTGTTCAATTTGTCCAGCTGGCCCGCAAGGTCCTCGTGGTGCTCAGGGCGAGCGCGGTTTGAGCGGAAAACAGGGCACTCTGGGGCAGCACGGTGAGATTTTTCAAATTTTGGCTCTCTTTTCACAAATTTTGAAAAATACCACGGTCAACGAATCCAAATTTAGAATTAAAAATTTAGATTTTGCCCTTCAGGTGACCACGGAAACTCAGGAACACCCGGTACCATCGGCACCCCCGGATATCCTGGACATCCGGGTACGGACGGCGATCGTGGAATTCGAGGAGCCCCCGGTGATGATGCCATAGGTAAGAGTATACCTTCCGCTTACCCGTAGCCATTGGGTAATTGATCATATTTACCCTATTTACAGCCGGCGAAGGAATCAAGGGACCACGAGGATTGGCTGGAGCCGCAGGAGCCAAGGGGCCGACTGGGGCCGCTGGACGACCGTCAAACGTGAGAGGAATGCCAGGAAAGACTGGTGAGAGAGGAGCGATTGGAAAGACTGGAAAGGTGAGGACCATTTCAAATTTGAAAAAAATAAAAAAAATAAAAATAAAATAACAAAAAAATTCTGTGAGTGGGACGAAAGCGGAAACGTGTTGGCAGAGAATAGGCGAGGCGAAATATTTATTTATTTATTTATTTATTTAATACGTCCAACGACGCGCCTAAAATAACTAAACAGTAGAGTGTGAAAGAACAAAAGAAAATAAAACTCAAACTTAGAACACAAGTTGAAGACCAACAAAGTCTGTGCGAGCCTCAATGCAATTTAAATGATAATATCACAAAAAATAGAATCAATTTCATAAAATATTCTTGTATAAATTACACATGTACCCCTCTCGATGAAGCCCTGAGTGGTGAGTGGCGCTACTAACACCCGCACGGTCAAACGATCGATCCTGGGGCGGGCTAACCAAGCCTTTTATCACTTCGGAGTAGGGTAAATTGGTACCAAACTTGCATGGGTTGGTAAAGACCCTTGGTATAGCGGATGGCTCCGCAAGTCATTGTATATTCCAATTACGCATTCTATTTGTCTCTACGATTCTGAATCGAACACGAATGCGCGGCGCGTTCCTAGGGGACTGATCAACGTCGAAACCTTTACCTTTACCTTTTACCTTCATCCCTTTCGAAGAGCCTTAGGATTTACGCAGGCGGAATAAAGTAGTTATGTAGATGACGGGCATGGCTTAAATCAGTGCAACTTGCCTTAACCTGGGTAACATTTGGGGTAAGTTCTGGGATCAGGTTTACTTTTTATCTATTTATTTTACGCCTTTTCACAGACGTACTAAAAACGGTTAGTGGTACAATGAGCAGGAAAACTCGATCGTAAAAAAGAAAAAACGAAGTGAAATTAAAACAAAACAAAGCTCAGCGAGTTAGTAACTCAAGCACAGGGAAGGAGACATTCCTTATATTCCTAATATTTTTTACTTTTCAGAAGAAAATACCAGGCAAAAAGACTCCAACTAGTGAATGACCACAAAACCAATACAAATCCAAAAAGCCAATGTTTATCAACGGTACCAAAATAGTATTTAGAAGATAATATTTCAGTACGGCGCGTACGGAGAGAGAGGACCAGCTGGAGCACCTGGCGAGCCAGGTATGCCATCACCTTACTGCCCGTCGGACTGCGGCGTGAACACCATCATCTCCGATATGGGCGATATGAGCGACATGACTGAGGTAAGTGAGGGAACATTAACCCTGGGTTAGGCACAAAACGTTGAAAGAACGGGGTAAGAGGTAAAGATTTTGAAAATTCTAGGTCGAGCCAAGCTCAGACGGCTACAACCAGCAGCAGCAGCCAGAAAGCGGATCGTATCCACAGGACAAGTTTGAAGAGATGTCCTATCGTAACTTCTTCACAGAGTAGCTAATCTTTTTCGGGATGAAAAAATGTTGTTAATAAATATTAATATTAATATCAGCCATTTTGACAATTCTCACTACAGTAAACCTTCTTCAAGGAACCTGCAAACCTACCAAAAGCTGTCATTTACGATCAACGAGCTAAAGATTATAAAGGCTGAATTTGGACCCATTTCGTCCTTTATCAAATCAATCGTTGATAGATCAATCGATTAACTCATTTGACCAAGCTGATGAATAGCTCTATATAGCTGCAATCTCAAATGAACATGAACATTAAAAAAATTTCAAATGAAAACGAAACAACAAGGACTATTGGTAACTATGATGCCTAGTTTTCGTTTCGTTCCTTAACACTAGAAAACATAATAATAATAATAATAATAATAATAATAATAATAATAATAATAATAATAATAATAATAATAATAATAATAACAATAATAATAATAATAATAATAATGAAACTGTTACAAACTATACGGAATAATAATAATAATAGGTTTCTTATGGGTGTTGTTATAATTATACGGGAATTAGAAAATAAAATGTGGTTTTTCCCGGAGCTCATCAGTAGACCCTGTATGATTGTAACGTTGTGCACGGAAACGTGCGCGATTGAAAAGGCGGATGAGACGATATATCATGAAAAATCTACTGCAGTCGGGTAAAAAGGAGTGAAAAAGGGTAAAAGGGTAAAAACAAAAAAAAACAAATAAACAAAACAAAAAAGAACAACAAAGGGCGTGATGCTGGTTCCCATTCTTTACCAAATGACTTTCCGCATATAACGACAAGTCTTGAACTTGATTTACGAGCGAGTAAGTCAAGATTACGACCGAATCGCATTGAAATTGGATTCGTATAGGTTCGGGTATTGCTATATCCAGAGCATGTTATCCGTTGGACTGTAGTTACATGTTCCGGGCAATGTCGTTAAATTGGTACCACGTTGTCTGGGAAGGTAAAGACACTGCCTTGGTATAGCGGCTGGCCCCGCAGACAATGAATCGAAGTTATACTTGAGACCCTACTCGCCCAAACACTATTTCATTTTGCAACATTTTATAAAGCCAAATACGCACTTGCCGACTACGATTCTGAATTGAACACGAATGCGGCGAATCCTTTGGGGATTGATCAAATGCCTAGCTTTCGTTTCGTTCCTTAACACTAGCAATCATTACAAATTATACAGAATAATAATAATAATAATAATAATAATAAAATTATTACCTAATAAAACGTTTTTGTAGGTTTGTGTTGTTATAGTAAAAATAATAATACGGAATAATAATAGACTTCTTTTAGGTTTGGGTGTTGTTATAACTATACGGAAACTAGAAAAGGAAATATGGTTTTCCCCAGAACTCATGTGTAGTGATGGAAAAACCGTGCAGAAATAGCAAAAATATTAAACAATAAACCCAACCGGTATGGTTGTATTTTGTTGAAATAGGTACGTTATCCTAATGTTGAACCTTCAATTAAATAAGTGAAACTGCTGGATATCGCTCCTTATGGAAGGTCTAACTTGATTTACAAGTGAATAAGTCAAGGTTACGACCGAAACACATTAGAATTGGTTTTTGTTGGTTTGGATGTTGTTATACCCAGAGCACGTTATCCGTTGGCCTGTTGTTATATGTTCTTAAAGTATCTTCAAGTTCATATAGCCGGACGGGTGGCGTTCTGACTTATCGACGATCCGTCATGACAAGGAAACAAGCAATTTTCTCGGTTCCCTCCGATTCCAGCTCGTAGTACAACCGCGCTTGCTACACCTTCAGAAGGAAGGATTTCTTCCATTTTTCAATAAAACAAGCGGCATTCTTCTCTATTTTTTCTAGCAAATCCTGTTCGTTGTCGAAGTTTCTCAAGCGGTGAGTTTTTTGGCTTCAAAGTTTGTCTCAAAACTGCATGTTTGTTTGCTAGCTTGTTTTATCGCTTGAATAGAAGCAGACTAGTTTTTTTTTCGTCGAAGAGGTTCTCTTCTATGATTGTTTCCGATGGTTTTCGTTTGGAATTGAAGATTAAATCGGAAGATTCCACGAGCATCAAGAAAATAGCTTCTATTTTTTCTATTAAGCAATGACATTTTCACGGCGCTTCGTTTGTTGTTTCCGTTTTGACTTTTAAATTCAGTCAGTAATAGTAGTAATTTACGGTACAAGTTTGGTGTAGTATATTTCAACGGAAAATAGGGTGGGCTGGAGCTGAATTCTCCGTGAGGACGCGCCATGCCCTCGACCTCCACATGCAATCGTGGCGGGACACTAAACGCGAAATTTTTGGTTGAAGACGGGGGCTGGAATCCCGCCTGAGATGCGATTTTTGCGATGAACCTAGCACCATCATTACGACGTTGATCGTTTATTTATCCTACATAAAGACTTGTAGGAGATCAATAGGAGTGATCGCACCTTCCCAGACCACTCTGGTATAAATTCAAGGAAAATGAAGGAGCTGTCACACGACCGCAAGAGTGAAAGAAATGTACAGACAGTAATGAAATGAAACGACATGAATCGCAGAATTTTTTTTCGATTTTTTAACAAAGTTTGAAGACAGGTACGTTCAAGGATTTGTAATAATATGTAGTCCTGATAAAGCAATTCAATATCTTCAAAACAGTACAGAATACATCAATAGTATACGCTTCCATTTGGTGGAAAACTATCGGGACAAAATAAAATTGAAAAGCGAACGGCCTTTGGTTCACCTTAATATGGTGTTGTCCAGATTATCGGTCTAAGTTTAAACGAAATCTCTGCGCGACGTCGAGAATTTGTCCAAAAGCTCAAACAAGCATGTGTTTCTGGCCCATCGTGTTCGATATCGAAATGATCAGCTTGAATTTCGTTTTTCAAACATTCTGCCGGATTCTGACCAAGCTGAAAACTGAGGTAAAATTTTCGCTGATATTGGGTTTGCTCTACGGGATAATTAAGAAGGAATAGCATATAATGAGGTCGATCTGCTCAGCCCATCGTTCAGCCCATCGCTTCCGTGAGATCAAAGAACGTTAGTTGGAGACCGGATATATTTAAATATTTGGGTTTTTCTGGCTCTGTAGATTTCTGCATTTCATATTAACAGTTTCTGGGAACTGCTAGGTGGCTAATAGCATATCGTTGTTTATTTGTCGCTCATTTCTAATCCATAGCCAGTCATCTATTCAATTTTTGTTTCCGTTCGCGTTTTACCTGTCATTGGCTAAAGTAAATGTTGATCCTATGGCCATGTTGATCCATTCACTAGTTTATTATGATATGATATCTTTTCGAAATAGTGTTAATGCACCATTTCTTGACTGGTGTGCCTTGGGTGTAACTGATTTGTGAGGATGAACAGTGGATGACATCTGCTGCCATGGGCCCTTCAGCTTATATCATTTAATTTATTTTTTTCTCCCTTTGTATTTGCTTCTCGTTCCTAGTTCTGTTTATTCTTTTCTCTAACCTTCACCTTGCGCTAAAGTTGTACCGTTTCTCATCGACTTGGTATGGCACTTCACGTGCATAACAAATAAACAAATAAATAAATAAATAAATAAAACAGAAAATTGCGAGAAATATCGATGTCATTGAGTGATATTACTGCAACATCACTACTGCTTCCACCTTTTTTAAACCTCGGAATTCACGACGATTTTTCAAATTAAAATTAGTTCTCCTATTCTATTTCATATAGCCAGATGTCGGCTTTTTCTATTGGGCCAGTGAAAATCACGGCGACCTTCGGTCTGTCATCAAACAAAGCGCTCAAGTTTGCTTGCCGTCGAACGATAGCGGCATGAATCAGCTCTTATCACAGCCGCTTCGTCCATAGCCGATTGTCCTATTTCGCTTATCAACGGCATTCGCTCGTAGAGGGTTGAAAGAGGAAGAAGTGGGGATAACGCCTCGAACGTTCCATTTTCAAAGAGAGAATGTCGACTTTTTTTTTTGGGGGGGGGGGCGAGCAAGAGCATAAATCTGAGAAAATACTTGCCTTAGCGTCGTGTCGGACAGGTAATCCGTTAACGAGCTCTGGCCGGCTGCCGAACGACGACACACCATCGCCATGTCTTTGAAGAATCCAACTGCTCTCCTCAAAGAATTGTAAGGATTTTTAGTGGCTAATTTTGCTTTAACTTGATGCTACATAGAATTTCAATCCTTCAGAGATGAATATAATAAAACAGTTCAAATCTTTTCTTGGGAATCTTTTATGAATCACGAAAACACGGAAACAGTGCAAAATAGTGTCGTCTCCTTTTCACGCTACTTTCTGGTCAATTTTTATCTAGATAAACGGAAAATGGCATCAATCCTAATCCAATAAGGACAATAAATAGAACTAAGAACAATAAATACACTCTTTCGCAACATTTATCAACAATATTATTTCATGGCAAAATATAATAAATAACTAACGTCAGAAATAGACTGTTTCGCAATATTTTTAACAATATTATTTCATGTTAGAAAAATAACCACTATCTGGAAACGTTACTAAGTTCTATTTATTGTTGGATTATATTATAATAAATAACTAAGGTCAATAAACAGACTGTTTCGTAATATTTCTTAACAATGTTATTTCATTGCAAGGTTAAGGTGTCGGCGTTGCTCAGTTCTTTTTATTGTCCTTATGAACTTGAATTCCATAATAAATGTAGAGATCAATGAATGCGTATTTAGCAATATCAATGAACAATATTATTTCATTGCCATAAAAGTCAGTGCTCTTAACCTTCTCAAACAAGTTTGGTACCAATTTACCCGTCCCCTGTTGGATGGAACTTGGCCTTGTCTATCCGCTAATCTGGATCATTGATCAACCGTACTGAATGTCGGTAGCGCTTCTTACCACTGCAGCAAGCGGGCCTCGCAATATTTATTAACAACATTATTTCATGGTAAAAAATGAATAACTCTCTGAAAAAGTTACTTAGTTTTTTTATTGTCCTTTTTGGATTATAACTGATGCCGTTTTTCATATATCTAGATAAAAATTGATCAGAAAAGTCACATGAAAAGGAAGCGACGCTATTTTTGCGCTGTTTTCGTGATTCGAAAAAATTTCCAAGAAAGGATTTGAACTATTTTCTAGTTTATTCATCTCTGAAGGCGTTCAAAATTTGGCAGAGATAAATGGGCAAATGTCACTACAGCAAACATTCCTCAAGAAATCCACAAAACCACGAAAAGCGATTATTTATGATCACCGAGCTAAGGATTATTAATGACGAATCTGGTTCCATCACGTCCTTTGTCAAATCAATCACTGATCGATTAATCGATCACCTTAACGACGAAGCTGATGAAAAGCTGCATTTTGTTAATCCCAGCGTGTCCTTTTCAATGCGCTGAAATGCCTTAGGGTAATGACACCTCGTTTTCAATGGCCATTGTCGTTGAAAAGCCCTAGTGACGCCGTTTTGCCCGTAGAATGCCATGCCATTTTCCATTCTCCTGCTCCGTATTCCTTCAACTTGCGGCCATGGCAGCACACCCAAGAAAGTAGGTCTTTCAACCTGTTTTTCTAACAAAATTATGTTAAAACTTGTTATTTAACCTTGTATTATTCAACCTCGATGCCACATACATATGCTTAGCAAACTTTATGCCCGAGTCCTCACGATTGTGAATACAACTAGGTGACTGAATGTTTTGTAATTTAAAATTGAATTCTGAAGATTACAAAAGATCCTTTATCGTTTTTATGAGTAATTTTTGCTTTGTTTCATCAATTCCTGGGGATTCTGTTGCTACACCTTCTCTTAGTCTTGTAGTATATTTTTATGAACTCCGTTACTAATTTTATTGCATTTCCATGAGGGTGTTCTGATAAATGAATAAATGAATAAATAAATAAGTAATTTCACAATCACCTCTTGTCCCTGATCCCATTTAACACACCGTAGAGGTGTAAAAGAAGTGTTACCTTTCATTTTTTTAGTACGTACTGCTCAAAATAAAAGAAATCTTGATCCGATTGGTAGTTTCGATCACGCCACTCAAAAATACATCAACCCACGTAATTTTTGAAAGAATAAGATTTTAAAAAGCATTCTACAGTGATTATCGTATGCATTTTGAGCGAAAATACTTCGGGAACAGCTGAGTTTTCGAGAAATCCAAATACATTTTTTGATATAATAATTATAGTTTTTCTAGAGCAAACTTTTCTGATAGTCAAAAATTGGTAAACTTTCGCAGCCACGTTTTAAAGTAAAATACTGAATGAATTGAGGAAGGTTTTCTTTTTGTATGGAGCATTGTATTTTGAATACTTATTATTTCCGAAAAAAAGGCTCTCAAAATTAAGGTTAGATAAACCGTAATATTAGAAAATCTAGCGAAGGGATCGAAACGATTGACCCCAATCATCCTTCAATGTTTGGTCCCGATCTATATAGATTAATTTACAGAAAATTATGTTAAGATTCCATCAATGCGCTTCGGTCACTAGTTTAATTTCTTTTATTTAGTAAATGGTGCTCTATGATGTTAGCTTTTGGATTTTAACAACATACAGAAACACAGGTGAGGCTTACTGTTTATTACTCTACTAACCATTTCTATATGGTCTTCTCATGATTACTGATGATTAGACATTTTAGTCACTGCTAGCTCATTTGTTTCGCTTTTTTCACCATCATTTTTCACCATCATTTCATTTTCACCATCATTTGTATTATCAACATTTTCATTCAAAATTATGTTAGAGCGTAGTCAGCGGTTATAACTGAAAATAATTCGGTGCAATTCTACAAATTTCACCGTCCTAAAAAAATTTATGTGATTAGCGAAGCTGAGAGGAGGCTTGTGTACGCAGAATCTGCGCAAAATATCTCAAGCAAAAAGAAAAAGCTAGATTTTTCTGAAGTTGTTTTCGAAAAAAAAGGTAGCTGAGGCTAGTCGTCGGAACTTCCAAAGTAAGTGCTTAAAGTTAAAATTCTACAAAACTCACTTAGCAAAGTTCTCATCGTGCGAATACACAGACAGAGTGGTCACCTTCAGGAGATCGTCCGTCAAGGAGGATCCGGAAATGCTGCAGAGCGTCGCCGACAATGTCGTCAGTATTCTTGGCAGTGAGTTTGCATTGAGAAAATATTTGGATAACTGAAAAAATCTACACTTCTTTCAATTTTGATTGACAAGTTCTTATCATCAAACTAGCTACATTCAGTAACGGACCTGCGTGCCGAAACGACAAAACGGCACCAGCGACGCTTTCTTGCACACAAACCGCCTTTTTTCTATATTTTCTTTAGAATTGCCTAATTCGTAAAAATAAGTATGTTTTTGAGCTCAGCAGGAAGAGCCCTAATTTTCCTTGTACAAATTTCCTTAGTTGTGGACTTGTTAACAGGCGGTTTTTCGATTTCCTGATTCGGTCTCTTTCCTCTCTGATTCCTCGGTTGATGCCCCATCCCTGGGCGAGGCTCCGCGTACGGTTGGGCTACCACGCGGGGACCCCGGCTGAGCATGCGACATAAGTGAATTGGGGTAGGCTCTGTCCGAGTCACAACGCGTGGCCCCCAAAAAGACACAATTCGGCGCAAAACAGCGCCGCTGCCGCCGATTTTTTGTTGCGCACGTGTGGCACCGTAGGTCATATCGAACTGAAGACAGAAAATGACATCTTTTTTGAATGAAGCGTAAGAACAAAAATCGATTAATATACACTGCTTTCTAAAGAGCAAATGTGAAAGAAAAAGTGCAAAAAATATAGCAGTCTCGACCGCCCTGTACGAGATTTCTTTTAGTTTTCTCTTTTATGTTTCCATGGTTGTTTTTTCAATTAACCTCTTTCTCTTCCAACGCACCTATGTACATATGTGCGTAGTTAAAAAATAAATAAATAAATAAATAAATAAATAAATAAATAAATAAATAAATAAATAAATAAATAAATAAATAAATAAGTTTCCCTTTCAGAGACAGAACTTCGGTATTGCATTATTACTCTTTGAATCTCGATCGAACATAAATGAAATCTGAAAAATTTATTCGATCGGTTGGGCTGAGTCTGCTCAGAACGTGCTGAATTTCTTTTTGCAAATTCACTCTTCAGGTGAGCCGACTTTAGGTGGCCAATCTGGGCAGGTGAGCGCCTCGAGAGGTGAAATTCGGCGAAGCGTGAATAGCCAGAGGCATAATTTGTTGGCCTCGGTCGACGTCCACGTCGATATCCGCCGTCCGTCTGAGTAGTTTTCCAGTCATTAAATCCATATTGTTTCCCTTCGTATCAGCACACAAAATGCACAATTACACACTCCACAAACACGGCACTCTTCCACTAGACCACCATGCTAGCCGCTGTTCTTCAACAGAGTAATATTCAGGTTTATTTATTTATTTATCCATCTATTTACTACGCATACGGCTGAGAGGGGACGTGGTTATGAATACAAAGAGCCATAGAAACGCTAAAGTGCACTAGGTAAGGGTAAAGGTGGCAGCGTTTATCGGTTTCCTAGGAACGCGCCGCGCACACCGGTTCCGTTCAGAATCGTGGAGGCAAAAACAAAGCGTAATTGGTCTACACAATGACTTGTGGGGGCAAATCGCTATATCAACTCAGTGTCTTTACCTTCCCACACAAGTTCGGTACCAATTTACCCGACCTCGGAGGGATGGAAGGATTAGTTAGCCCGTGCCGGGATCGATCGCTCGACTGTGAGGGTGTCAGTAGCGCGTCGTGCCACTGCACCACGCGGGCCCTAAAGAGCATTGACTTTAGAAAACTGAGATGATTAGTGCACAATGAGAGCAACTTTTTCGCCGCTGGAGTTATACTGAGACCTCAGAAGTTCACTGGAATATTGTGCTGCAGAATTTATACAGATGTATGGGAACCAAACAATTTAGGTCTATTATTTACTACCATTATTATTATCATTATCATTACTAAAAGTGACATAAGTTTAATGATAATTGGGAATGACATCTTATGAACGTTTTTGACAAATGCTTTAGAATTTCGATTTTCACCGGAAGATCCGTAGAAACATATCGGTAGGATTTATTTATTTTTTATTTAGTTATTTATTTATCCCTATATCCAAGTGGAATACGACCATAATTGGTAACGAAATTGACAAGAAAGAATGCAAGACTAACAGGGAGACGAGACAGGAACGTCCTCAAAAACAGATCGACCAAAACTATGATTGCTCGTTTTAACAGTCAAAGAACTACTGTTTAGCCACACTATTCACTTTTATAACGCCTTCAGATACCATTCTGTATTCGAACGATCAATTTCGGACTGTATTTTCAAAGAGAGAATGCCAAGACGATCATTTTAATATCAAACATGACAGAAAAATGCCAGACGTGAATTTGACGATCAGGGGAATTTTTTGAAGTACTTTCACATTGTTAAAATTGAATATACTGTCGGAGTTCGATTTGCTCAAGTCAGTGTTATATTCTGGTTAGCCATAGACTGTAAATACGAAAGAAGGTATAATGAGGGCGGCCTCATTATGTAGATCGCTGCTCTGACGTGGTCGAAGAACATTCACTTCACATTCGGAAACTTCATTTTAGAACTCTTATTTATTTGTTTATTGTACTGTTAATTTTTTATTCCGGAACAGTTCAACTGAAGAGAGTTATGGTGACGCGGCTCACGTAGCAGCCGTGTGTACCGTTGGCAGCGCTTTGGCAAATATTTAACTATTCATTTATTTATTTATTTATTTATTTATTTATTTATTCCCGGCCCGGGCTAATTTATTTATTTATTTATTTATGCGGCGGCGCGTCCTCAGCGGACTGATCAACGCCGGCACCTTTACCTTTACCTTTTACCTTTACCTATTTATCTATAGATTTGTCACTCCATATCTAAACCCAGAGAATAAGCAAGGTAAAGACAAAGGCAATGGTCCAGGATGAACGTGAACTTTTAAAAAATTGCAAAAAATAGCAAATCAACTATTTATTCGTTTATGTGCCTATTTATGTATTTATTTTTAGAGTTGTCACTACATCTCTACATACTAAAAATAAGCAAGGTAAAGACAAAGGTAAAGGTCCTGAGTGAACATGAACTTGAAATAAAAATTGCAAAAAATAAGAAATCAAGTAGGACTATTTATAACAAAAATGCCTAGTTTCCGTTTCGTTCCTTAAGCCCATACGGAAACTAGAAAAGGAAATAATCCCCCCTCGCCCACCCGAAACTCATCGGCAGTGAAGGGAAAACCACTTAGAGACAGTAAAAATTAAGCAGTGAGCCTAACCTGTATGGTTGCACGTTGTGGGTTGGATATGTATGTTTATGCATGGATGTGCTACTGAATGAGGAAGATATTTAATTATCGACGATCACGAAGTGTATAATGACTTTCTACTGGTTTCCTAAAAGAATATTTGTAATTTTTACGGAGAGTTTATGAAACTTATTCATTTGCAGCACGAAGCGGAGAGGGTTTACCTACTTGTTCCCTTCAACTTACACTCAAATAGCTTGCGATGGAAGCCCCGCTTGAAAACCAAAACTCTTTAGAACAATTTTGCACCTCTCGGGAAACGTCCTACATCTGAGTTTTTTAAAGGAGGTATTTATGTAACGAGTACTTCCGATTCGAGGGAACATTTCCTGCAACGGAATTCCACTGGAAAATGTTAGCAGTGAGAGCTTACGCGTATTCTCTGCCTGATGTCCGCACCTTCGGCGCCGTCGAGAATCCCCTCTGCCATTTTAGGTTGGACTTTTCATTTTTTCAGACTTTTAGTAACTGCTTGAAAGATCTGATTTTCCTGGCTGTTTATGTATTAGGTTGGCTCATAAGTTCGTGCCGTTTCTTTCAAGCGACCGCTGTAAGCTTGCCATAGAAGCTTCTGAAGAGTTCGACACAGCTTTCGAAAGAGAATTTTTTGTACTTTCAGAAAGTACTTTAGCTGTTTGTGGGATTTTGAAATTTTATAATGTTTTTGGCCTATAAAGTGAAAAATAAAAACGTGTAAAATTGACCTCACCGACAGCGAATTTTTTCTGCTTTGCTGTGAAACGGTATTCGAAACTTAAGAAACTTATAGAAAGAGGAGGAAATTCTCTGTAAGATAATGTACTCGCTGTATTTTTTGTTCCACATTTTGTGAAGTTTACGGTCACTAAACTGGGACCTTCAAAAAACAGCAATATTTTTTTCGATGCAGCTCTTGCTCTCATTGTGAACTGTGAAGATGCCTTTTAGCAATTATTTCAGAGAGAATTCTCAGCTCTATCTGACCATATGTTTAGTTTTACAGAATACTCAATTTTGTAACATTTTTGTTGGAAAAATGCCTTCGTTTTTTTTCAGGCAGGGAAATCTCCAGTTTCAATCGCTTTGCAGAATCTCACACAGCTTCTGAAAGAAGACGATACGCTCTACAAGATGGTTTACGAATCGCTCTTAAAAGTCTTGCTTATCACTGATTTTCAGGCCATCAAAGTGGACCTTCTGGCAGCGTCCACGCCGCGCGCGCGACGAGCGCGACGTAGCAGTGGCGGGACGGCGCGGAGTGCGAACACCGCGCTCGTCGCGCGGCGCGGCCAGAAGTGCTCGTCTATGGCCACTTTGATGGCCTGAAAATCAGTGATAAGCAAGACTTTCATGATCAATTCGTACACCGTCTTTTGGAGCGCATCGTCTTCTTTCGGAAGCTGTGTGAGATTTACCAAAACGATAGAAGCTGGAGATTTTCCTCTCCGGAGAAAACGAAGACGTTTCTCCTGCAAAAACTTTTTAAAATTGAGTATTCTGTAAAACTAAACATATGGTCAAATAGAGCTAAGAATTCTATTCGAAATAATTGCTAAATGGCATCTTCACAGTTCACAATGAGAGCAAGAGCAGCATCGAAAAAAATATTGCTGTTTTTTGAAGGTCCCATTTTAGTGACCTTAATCTTCACAAAATTTGGAACAAAGAATGCAACGAGTACAACATCTCATAGAGAAATTTCTCCTTTTTCTAGGAGTGCCCTAAGTTTTGAATACCGTTTCACATCAAAGCAGAAAAGTTCGCTGTCGGTGAGGTCAATTTTACACGCTTTCATTTTTCACTTTATAGGCCAAATACATCATAAAATTTCAGAATTTCACAAACAGCTAAACTTTTTTCTGAAAGTACAAAAAATTCTCTTCCGAATGCTGTGTCGAACTCTTCAGAAGCTTCTATAGCAAGCTTACAGCGGTCGCTTGAAAAAAAACGGCACGAACTTATGAACCAACCTAATAATTAGGGCGAGCGTGGTTTAGTGGTAAGAAGCGCTAACGACATCCGCATACTCGAGAGGTCTACCTTCGCCCGGGCTAATCAAGGCTTTCATCTCTCCGAGGTAGGGGACTGAGCGACTTCAAAACAGATTATTTAGTAAATCAACTTCAACCTCCAATTATGAGTTATATCCAGCAGAATAAACTTTTAAGGACGAAAAGCAAACTAGGAATTTTAGTTATAAGTAGTCCCAGATGATTTGTCTTATTTACAATTTTCATTTTAAGTCCATCCTCATTCTTGACCTTTGGCTTTGTTTTTACCTTAGTTATTACCCGGGCTAGTCAGCTTTGTGCCGAGAAGAAAACAAATTCCAGCGAAATAGCCAGCAGTAAGCAGAATCAAGAAAGAAAGTTTTCTAACAATTTAATACTTTCTTATTTCCTAATTTTTTCCTCAAGTTTTAGAATTATGTGCTTACTCCCTGCGTTAGTCAATTACGTGCCAAAACGAAAATAAGCTTCGTGAAATACCCAGCAGTAAGCACATTCAAGAAAGAAAGTTTTCTAACAACTTAATACTTTCTCATTTCCTATTTTTTCCTCGAATATTAGAAAAAATTGCAGTATATATGACAAGGACGGTGTCGAATCTTTAGCGGTTTCTTGGAATATTAATGCACTGCAGAAACTTTTAACCACTGATGGGTAACAAAAACTTGGATACTACCGGTGTCGTATTATACCGCGCTCCTTTAACGCTGTTGTAAGAAAGATTTTTTAGAAAATGGCAATAATATACAAAATTTATACATTTAGAATGTCCTCAAAATTGAAAGATTTAGCGGACAAGGTTCGCGGATGGAAGCTCGTCCAGAAGACCTTGCCACGGATCATCGAGTATGGTCGAAGCGAGGGTATTCTTCAGACCTCTCCGGTATGTTGTGTGGCATTTTCTCTTCTTTTTCTTTTCATTCTTTTTCTTTTTTCCTTATTTTTTTTCATTTCTTCAGCAGACCAACACATTCAACATTACCGGAGTGGTGCTGGCCGCACAGGAGGAAGCTCATACTCAAAAGGAAACGAAGACCGGTGACAAGGTTTCAGTAGATTTTGGCTGTATTTCGAGGATTTTTCGTTCTATTTTTATATTCTTTCTTTTATATTTTTATTTAATATTGTTTTTGTTTTCGAAAGACACCCTATTCAGGTCAATTTACCCACTAACGACATCACAATGATGCACGAAGCTATACCGTTTCTTCCCGTTCCAGTAGCGCTTTTGTGCCTATTCATGAACATCTTCGTGCCAGGAACCGGTGAGTTTTTTTTCGTTTTTTTTATTTATAAAGAAAACAAGGCCGGGGAATAATCGATTTTATCTGGAGAATATCGAAATATCTCTCGGTGAGCCAAAAAAGAGCAGGGTTTCCACTACTGCGACATTTACCTTGCTCTTATCGAGTCAGCTCGAATATTTTTCTGAAAGTTACTATTTTTTAGGCAAAAAACTTACTTTATTTTTGATTTTCTAGACGTTCTGACCCAACAGAATCGCTCGCAGAGTTTCTTTTGATGGCTATTTCGTTAATTTTGCCTATTTTCTCTAACTCTTTTACATTTTCTTATTCAACTTTTATCAACATAATTGGCATTGATAACAATTTTAATACCTTTTCGCGAGAGGACCAACCTTTTGAAACCCCTTTCCTTGAAAAGTTATTACAGTTGGGTTTATACTGACCAATTTTGACAAGAATAGCGCATAGAGGCTGAACAAGTTACAAGCTAAGCTCGCTTGGTTTCCGGCATTGGACGAGATGTGATTTGTAATAGTAATTTCGTTGGAAAGTTAGAAAGATGTAGACATTTCATCGAAACATGGTCCTAAAATTTAACCAGTTTTTGACTACCAGAGTGTTACTCAGAAAAATCTATAATTTCGCGGCGATCTCAATCACATGTTTGTAACGATCATAATAATTAGACCATGTTTTATCAGAATATTATCTCACAGATTGTCAGATTGACCCTTCGTTCAATGATTTTTGAATGGTATGTTCCGAAATATTTTGGAATAGAGTCGTCAGAACTATCGATTGATAGGAAGCTCTTAACGATTTGAGCTATTTGTGCATATAAAATGAAAAGTGACATAATTTTTTGACCGTTACTGCAGGGTGAGGGACGTTTCGCACGAAACCCTAATTGCCAACTCGCTGGGTCGACCAGATCGGGAGCGAGAGCTATCGTTCGCCGATACAGAGGGCGCAAAAGGCACTGTAAGGAGTCGAACATGCACAACACCTACACATGCCTATGTCAGAATTTCGAGCTCTATTCAATGAGGTCAATCGCATTTAGGGAAAACCGTTGAGAGCAGAATTCTGCGCCATAATTACATGAAAAAACACCGCCAGAAATCTATTTTTTGGATACGCTGAAGGCACCACAACTCTGAACTGAAAAAATTTTAATTTTAAATTCAAAAAAGATGAAATTTGTTACCGTTGCAGTTTGCTGAATAATCTGCTAGGATGTGACCACCCGATTTGGCCACTCCCATTAAACGCTTAAGAGTTCTTAACCTGAAAGCAAACTGCATGTTGCAACGGATAATAACGGGGAAAATTTGCAGGATATCAACTTCATAGAAACCTTTTTGCAGAATTTTGTATCAAGATGTCAGGGTACAGGGTGTGCAGTATGAACTAGAAATCGTCATTATTTCTCTATTCGATTCAAATTATTTGATAAAATAAATATCCTAATTGAAAAGACCATATGTATTTTGGCGCAAAATTGTGTTCACGACAGTAATCCTAATTGAAACCCTTTGCAATTTTGGCAAAGAATTGTGTCCTCGACGGTTCCTCCCAAATGCGATTGAGCCCATTGAATGGAGCTCGAATGGAGCTCGAAGCCGATCTAGGCGAATGTGAGTGTAGTGCATGTTCGACTCCCTACACTGTCTTGCATCGGCGAGCCATAGCTCTCGCTCCCGATTTGGTCGATCTGGTGACTCCTCTCGTCCGTCGCGTCACCATCGCCGTATCGAGGAGCTCGGCCGTGGCCGAGATCGCGTGCGGCGAGGGCCAGGGTGCACGTGCACGCGGTGAACTCGCCAATGGTCCGCAGGTACTGTCACCTCGCGCGCACCATGAGTTGGCAATTAGGGTTTCGTGCGAAACGTCCCCCTCCCGTTACTGCATATGAGCAGTGGCATATGTAGAACAGACTAACCTAAGAGTGGTGTAAAGCCTCCATAATAAGACCCTCAGATAATAGAAAACCGAGTACTAATTGAGGTGGAACCTATAACGTCTCCAAATTCTGAAATGTAAAACTAAACGGAAAACAAACATCGAACACCAAACATCGATTAAAACGATGATTGCTGAAAAGCTGATTGCGATTAGAGGAAGCCAGGAAGATAAGCGATAAGGGAAAAGCTGGAAGATAAGGGATGCTTTGAAGAGTGGGATGACAGTGACAAAATAAGAAGTTTGAACAAGGGTGAGATTGAACAAAATAAAGGAATTAGTAAAACGGCCGTGGGACACCAGAGAGAACAAATCAATTCGGCCATACCAGCCGTTCGCACACCTAGTCTTGGAGATCACACCTTGAATCAAATAGGTCGTGCCACTCTAATGAACTTTACGAAATTTGAAAATCCAATTTAATGGCCATTGTAGAGCAGGGTAGATCACTGGGTTTCCTTAAAGGCCTGTTTACAGTCTTGCTGCCGGCAGCAGCAGCAGAAGTGGAGGATAGGGGGTTTAACGCAGTTGCAACGTCCGGCAGCAGACCGACAGCAGGGGGGTGTTTCAAGTATCGACAGCAGCAGCAGGGGTCCCATCGCGAATAATACCGTACGATTGGCGCGCCATTTTGAGTGGGGCGCAGGCAGCCATATTCATTCGCCGGCAGCCATATTCATTCGGTCCCACCACGACAACTTCCTCAGCAGAATTTTGGGCCCACGCCCCGCCCCCATTTTGCTGCTGCTGCTGGCAGCACGACTGTAAACAAGCCTTAACCGATCAGTTTTGCACCTCTGCACCTCATGACGATCTGAGGGTTTACTATGTTCCGAAGCGAGGGAGATACAGTAGCGATCAAAAAGATTTCATTTATGCGAAAATTGCTCAAATTGAAAAGAATCTGGTACGAATCGATAGTTCTGATGATTTGGATCAAGCGTTTGTAACACATTATAACACATTGGATGATCGGCGGCACAAGTATCGATGCCTCTACCCCCTTGAGGCGTATCCTTGACTCAGAATCATTAAATCCCTCGACTACGTGGGCGTTTGCTCTGCTACTGGAACGCCTCAGGCGAGTATTGAAATATCCTAAAACTAGAAGTTCGCAAAAGTCTGTGGGCTCCAACTCCAACTACAACACTGCATACAATATTACACGAAACTAGTCTGTTATTTGCTGCTTTTTGTTTAGCGATTTATAAAAGAAAACTAGTTGATTGACATTTATATTTGGAGATGGTAGGTTATTCGCAAAACGCTGACATAGAGCGGGAATTGAACCCGCGTCTTTCTGTTTCCCGCAGACTGCACTAACCACTGTGCTACCGATGCACTACGTTGCGAATCTCCTAGCATCATGACATGTACATCATGACACCGCAGTAAAGATCGAGTATTTTAGACAATTATGATTTTTCGATTATATTATTTTATTTTATTCATTTTATTTTATTATTATTATTTTATTTATTTTTTTGATTTTTAGCGGTTTTTACTTGTAAGAGCTAATTGAAAGGATGATGCAGAAAAAAATTTTGCTTCCAGGAACGATTCTCTCCGGACTGTCGGCACTGTGTATGGGTCAGCCACGAGTGAACCTGAAAGAGGGAAGAAAACTCGTCACTCTGGTGGGTTGCTGTGCTATTAATCAGCTGGGAACACGGATATTTTGATGAATTTTATTTTTCTCACGCTCACCTGTGTGAGCGTCATATAATAAATAAATAAATAAATAAAATAAATGAATTTCAGGTCGTCAATCTGCTGGTCGGAGTGAGCCAATTCTTCACGATAACATTTCTCTTCGTCGGATGGTTCTGGTCGATTGCCTGGGGCGGTTTACTCATCATACACTCGAGTACGTTATTAACCGACACCTTTGAAAGGTCGTAACCAGCAAGGTAACGGAAGGTAACCGCAAAGGGGTCGGAAACCCATTCACGTGGGGAAGGTCACATATGTACAGTAGCGGTCAATAACATGCTACCTTGCATTTTTGAATGCAAATTTCTCAAACCAGGAGCTGTCCTGGTCCAATAAATACTTTCTTATGACATCACTCAAAAATAGTTCCAAAAACGTTTTATTTTATGTGCGATTTCAAACAGAAATGTATCAACAGCGTAACTGGAATAAGTTTAAGAGAAAATTAGGGTAAATAGGTTCAGCTTGAATGAGAAATTGTGGGTAAGAGTGCCAAAAGTCACCCTCAGGGGGTGAAGATATCATGGTGGGCATATGAGCAGATAAATCGGCTACAGAATCATTGGGAGAGTTCGTCAACTCATAAGTTCTTGGTTTACGCCTCGCATTCGATATTGGTTGAAAATGCGAAAGTGTTGTTGTACTGAATGTACATATCACGTAGCTTGAGGATTCACCTTCCCAAGCAGGTGTGGTATCAATCTACCCGATCCTGAGGAGATGAGAAGCTTTGATCGCCTTAGACAAGAGGCGATGATTTATGGAAGAGGCGGATCTTACCTTCTCACCACGCCCCCCCCATATAGGATGAAAATAGGAAAAAATGATGCTCTTCACGAGATCCATAGGTTCATAAGTCAGAGCAACAGCAGTTATTCCTTTATCGGAGTGAAAATATAAAGAAAAAGTAGAAAAAAAAAGGAAAGTGGAGTAATATCGGAAAGTTCATTGATGAAACTCAAGAAATCGCACGATCGATCTCTGCCCGGGCTAACCAAGCCTTTTGTCCATCCGGAGTCGGGTAAATTGGAACCAATCGTGTCTGGGAGGGTAGAGACACCGACTTGGTATAGCGGCCGCTCCCGCAAGTGATTCTTCAAGCCAAATACGTATGTATTCACTCTACAACTCCAGGATTTTGAGTGGAAGACGAGTGCGTGGCGCGCCCTAAAGGCACTGATCAGCTCCGACCTCTTTGCCTAACCCATTTAAGGAAATCTTATCACCAAAACCACCGTACATTTATTCAGTGCAGTACCGCGAAGCTCTACAACAACGTCGACAAGAAGCAGTAGCCACAGCGGCCATCGAAGCCCTCACCAAGGACTCAATCCTGCATCGTCGTGACGTCAAGACCCTGGTGAAAACGCACAAGCAACAGGCCAAAGACAAAAAAGGCCAGGTGGCCGCCGAGAGCAAGCCCAAGAAGTAGCACCACCGTATTTTCTCAGTTCTTTCGCTCAAATCTATGGGTGTTTGCGGTTTGTCATCTCAGCATTCTTTCATTTCATTCACTACTCATGATTCTACTCATTTTTGATCTCATACGATGGATATTAGGTTTCATTTTTGAAGGTAGAAGGGATTGAATTCAAAATTTCTTGTCATTGTGGTGGAAAAATCTGATAACCAACTGTTTAAATTTTTCATGGAAATAAAGATTCATGTCAAGTTTATGGTGCATTGGCAGTATCCCATATCCTTGGAAAAAGTGTAATATGGATGGATAGAGCTCGCGCTGCTGAGCTCAAATCTAGGCCTAATTTCACAAATAGTTGAGTTATAAGAAACTTATTCGAAAAAGCCGCTTTGGAGCGGTCTTTGCCGGCTTTTTCGGCTTTTGATCAAAAGACGCCTCCGGTACTGTACCTGCCCGTAACGGCCATAATTCGAAAAAAATATCAGGATCGATATATAAGTTGCGCGGTGCAGCCAGTCGAGAAGTAGAATTGTTGTCTTTACCCCACGTGGTAGAGTGATTCAAGAGGCCAATTTGTTCCCAAATGTGTATCTTCAAATTCTCCATACTCTAACACCAATCTAGAGAATTCTATGGCGAAGGCTAGGAGAACTATTTTCTCTTCCTGCACCGACTTCTCTCCGCCATCCTGCCACCTAGAATCGTGATCTGTATGCAAAAAAAAAATTGATTATACAAAAACGCAATGCAAAAACAAAATGCATGGTATGCAAAAACCTGAAATTTTGCCCTCATCAGTTCTGTCCACGACATGGGTGGTCCTTTACGTAAAAATCTGAAAATCAGAATAAAATGAACATTAGATCAGGTTCGTGATTAGCTCGGTTCAGAAAAATTTTCTCTGACCACTGAAGTGCAGTAAGTGGAATAGTGCCGAGATTTTCCTTTCAGCTGGGTCGACCGAAAGCTTGCTGAACGACAGGTAAAGTGTGAAGGTGCTCTAGCAGGCGATAATCAAGATAATTTCCTCGGTACACAGCCACACAACCACCATCGGCCGCTCTCAATTGAAAAATGGATTTGAAATCGATCCATATAGTGATAAGATATGACAAGCGGCTGTGATTGGTGCATTCGTAGCGGTGTTGTCCGCGTGGCTTGAAGGATTGGGGTGCCATTTAGTTCTCGCCTATCGTGAGCAGCCGATCGGTCGCCTGTTCTGATCTACGTACGCTTCTATTTACTGTGGACAAACTGTAAGTGTTACAATGGGCCCTCACTCCATGCAATCACATTGTGGTAAATTTCGATCATGCTTGCCGCTCAGCATTTTTAATGGCATCATTTCATCCATTCCACTTCAATGGATCTTGTCTTGGCTTATTTGGAAGTTGTACTGATTATCGGCCATTTGTAGTGTTGGTCGCGGTAGTTGTTGAGAGGAATATAATACAATAGAAGACAAGTGAATCCACCAGCCACACAGGCCTTTTATATCAGATATCTTATCACACTGCTTTCGATATCTTATCGTCCTAACAAAACCAACTCTAACATGGTAACGCACTGTCAGCAATAATATCGATATCTAACAAAACCAACTCTAACATGTTAATGCACTGTCAGCGATAATATCGATATCTTCGATATACTCCGGGCCTGAGTTGGTGGAAGAGGATCCAGATGTATTGTCTTGAAGTATTTCGGACGGCAGTCTCGCAGAAATTATTGAGCGAAGTGTTGATAGCGTGACGCAGAACGATTGTGCAAATTACGTGCTTCATATGACGGAAAATATAAGTTCTGCAGCCACCGGCCAACCATTCATTCATTCTTGAATTCCTTGTGATCTTGATTTTGCTAAAACTTGCGGAAGTCACCCATGTATGTTATTTGTAGCTATTTTTGTGTAATCATGTAGCCTATATTTGTATTTTTGAATGTTTAGTATTATGCATAAAGTAGTCACTTGTATGTATTCCTCAATAAACAGAAGTGAAGGATGTGAACGTCTAATTTGGCTTGAAAAACGTCCAATTTGGTTTGAAGAACGCCCGACGTGGTTTGAAAACCGTCCGACGTGGTTTGAAAAACATCCAATTTGCTTTGAAAAACGTCCGACGTGGTTTGAAAAACGTCCGGCGTGGTTTGAAAAACGTCCAATTTGGTTTGAAAAACGTCCGACGTGGTTTGAAAAACGTCCGACGTGGTTTGAAAAACGTCCAGTTTGGTTTGAAAAACGTCCGACGTGGTTTGAAAAACGTCCGACGCGGTTTGAAAAACGTCCAATTTGGTTTGAAAAACGTCCGACGTGGTTTGAAAAACGTCCGACGTGGTTTGAAAAACGTCCAATTTTGTTTGAAAAACGTCCGACGTGGTTTGAAAAACGTCCGACGTGGTTCGAAGAACGTCCAATTTGGTTTGAAAAACGTCCGATGTGGTTTGAAAAACGTCCAAATCAAAGTGAAAATGGGATATTTACCCATTGGGACTCCCAAGTAGCCCAATGGGATTGTTCGGTGGCTACGCCCACAAACTTGTGCATAAATAGGATCGTTAGCGTTATACTGTTGGTATTCTGATATACGTGTAACAATAAATACTTGTTACAAAACTACTGAAAGAATTGTCCTTTGCTGAACCTACAAACTCATGCCCCGTCCATAGCCGTATCTATCATTGTTCCCTTGTGGTGAAGTGAACAAGTGTAAGGTTTACATGTCGAACATGTTGGAACCGACCGAGGTGATCGTAATCAACGGGAGATATGGCAATGATAACACGTTAGAGTCGAAATAGTATTCCAGACCATCACTCGCCCTCCCCCCCCCAACCCACATAGCACCCATCTGTCCATGTTATTGACATTAGAGGTTGTTAAACAGCTAACGGTATGGTCGCTATGTGGGTTGGGGGTGCAGGGTGGTGGTCCGCAAATTTACACGACTTTAACGTGTTATCTGCCATTGTTTACGATCAATTCGGTCGGTTTCGACATGCTTGACATGTAAACTATGTAAACTTTTCAGAATTATCCACACCTTAACATGTGAACCAGCATAGAGTCGGCGCAATATTACAGACCAGCAGCCTGCACCCCCCAACCCATATAGCACCACGGTATGACCGAACTACAATACTATTTCAGGTACGAGGAAAATTAATGCGGAGAATATTTGTGGTTCTGCTTCTTCTGTTTGCTGTCGCTGCGTCCAATCTTGTTGGTTTCCACCTTATTCTATATAATTTTTTGGCGAACATAAGCGGACCATCAAACAAAGGACGTCAGTTAGAGTATGCTAAAGCTTCTCAATGAGACCTTTATGGGCTTTTGGAGCATAGAGCGGGGTAGAGCAACATAGCTTTTATTTGCTACGAGTAACTGCCTCAAATGAACGAAAAAAACCACTCTCCCCAATAAACTTAATGAGTTAGTATTGGTTTTGGCACCTCCTGCATTCTTTAGTGACCGTACTGGTTCCAAGGTTGATCCTAGCCAGCATCTGTGATGGACTTGCACATGGAACATGATTTCCTACGTCGTGGAGGCAAAAAACCATGGGGCTGAGCACGTGACCTTCTTACTCTGCAATTTAATGCTAAGGAATTGCAGTGAAAGTTTCGTATTAGGTTGTCCGGAAAGTTTTTAGACTAATGATACGATGCAATGTCTCGTTGATAAATTTATTCTAAAACAATATCATTCAACGAAGTATTCACCATCATGATCTATCGCATACTGCCACCTTGCTGGTAGAGACCGAATTCCACTAGCGAAGAACTCCGGGGGTTTAGAGAGCAAAATGCTTTCGACTCCGTTTTTCACTTCATCCCGATTATTGAATTTTTTTCCAGCGAAAAAGGACTGCATGGATCTGAAAACATGGTAGTCACTGGGCGCAATATCAGGCGAGTATGGAGGGTGTGGCACAAGTCCAATTCCGAGTTCCTCCAATTTCTTTGCTCTTCGCGGGGTGTAGTAAAGCGTTGTCCATGAGAAGAAGAATTCTTTTTCGCTCTGGCCGGCGATTGCGCACGATTTCGCTCATCTTTTCCAGATGAGTACAGAAGATGTCTGCGTTCACCTTACAAACAGTAGGAACCAACTCCCAAAAGATCGGATCGTGAACGTCCCACCAGAAAGAAAGCATCTCCTTTCGATCATGGTGATCATGTTTCGGTTGTGGTTCATGCAGCTCATCGAAGTTAACCCAGTGCTTGCGACGCACTGTGTTATCGTAAACACAATGCGTTTCGACCGTGGTGACAGTTAAGTCAATCCACCCAAGCACACGGCGACGGTTGAGAAGAGAAGTGTACACTCCAACACGCTTCTCCTTGTCTGAAGGGGTCAACGCATGGGGAAGGAATCGAGGCATTTTTGCTACCTTGCCCGAACGCCTAATAGTCTCATACACAGTGAATTTCGGAGTACATATGTGTAAGAGCTGCGAGACCACGTACAGTGAGGTTAGGCTGCTCGTCACAGGTGGCGAGAAACTGCTGTTTTTTCTCGGCAGGTGGTCGTCCAGTTCGAGGAGCTTATTGGAGCGATTCGTCACCATTCTCGAACTTCCGGTGCCAATTGAAGCATGTTGCCCGAGAGGGGGCTTCGTCCTCCATTGTTTCCTGAAGGAACCGACGGGCTTCGCTTGCAGATCGGCCGGAGCGGTACTGGATAAGCAGAGCAGATCGGTAGAGCACCTTCTTGTTGTCCATCGGAAACGCACCACGGAGAATTGAAAATCGTATGTTCCACTTGCCATTGTGGGATCACTTAAAGAGGTGCTGAAACGCAAATATCCAATGTTACGCTCATCGATGTTCCCATCTGACAAAGATATACAATTTTGAATCGAACAACTGAAAAAGTCTGAAAACTTTCCGGACAACCTAATAGAAACCGGATACTGCGCTACTGCGCAGCTGACGCGCGCGCTGCCGGTCCATATGCTTCATCGTTACTATGGCAGCAGAGCAGTAAACTCTGAAGCGACTTTGTCGCACACGTGTTTCAATCGAAATCGTAGAGACTTGGTGAATGTATTTGGCCTAAATGACAATGACATTCGGAAGCGAACTGCTGTACAAGTCAGTGTCTTCACATTCCCAAACAGATCGGATGGAAGATTTGGCTGAAGCGGACGTGGAACGATTACTCGTCTCTGCGGGTATCAGTAACGTCCTATCAAACACTGCTTGGGCCCGGATTCACGACGGGTATCGGCGGGGTATACGACCAAATATTCCCATACCGCGCGCAAACCGACATTCGTGAACGCGCGGCGCGGTTCAGACGGGGCTTAGGAGGGGTCTCCGACACCTCGCGATGAGGCGGGGTTTCGGAGACCTCGCACCTCGCAGCCACTGCGAGCAGCGAATATCGATCGCCTGGCTCACGTGTCGACGGCGCTTGCCCACAGTGAGTGCGATTACGGCAGTTACGGCATAGGCTGTCGAGGTCTCCGAAACCCCGTCGGCGATAAACCCGCTCGATACCGTTGAGATCTCCCAAGCCCTGCCTCATCGCGAGGTGCGATGGACGCGCGATAAACCCCGGCGCGCGTTCACGAATCTTGGTTTGCACGCCGATCAAGGTATATCTCGGGGTTTATCGGGGGTTTACCAATGATGAATGTGGTCCCTGAAGTCTGAGAATTTTTTCTCAAAGGTTCTCAACTCTAGTAACGAGAAAGTTTCCTAATTCTGTGTGTATTTTTACGTATTTGGGTGACCACAGACGAGAATATGAAAATTGACGTTGTATCTGGCTCGAGGTTTATATGCCTTAATTTTTTTCGGAAATCATATCCCTTCGTGTTTAGCGTGATGCATACAGAAAATGCGAACAAGAAAGAAACGCAGAAAACGAGTGCTACGATGGCTGCAGCGCTAAGTTTTCTGACCAAGAGCAGATAAAGCAGTGTTTCCTTTCCACGTGCTCGGCGACGTGGGGGGCGGTAGATGACTGCTTGATGAAGGAACTTAAAAAGTAATAAATTTTTTCTATGAATTGTTAGAAGTTCGTAGAAAGAAACGACTGAAAACGTATAAAAAAACGTGTTGTTCATTCAATTATTGTAGTCTTCGCATTGCTATCGTTTCCGGTTCGCCCAAAAACGTTGATTTTTCGTGTCTTTCCCTCCCCTTTTCTTCTGAACAATGTTCTGGTTTTAAAAGAGAGATCACCATATCGTAACTGATGACAGTGTCCTAAGATTACAGCGAGATTACAGTCACTTTGAGATAATCCGGTTTTTCGTCTTCACAGTGCCCGAATTTGAATCTAAATGGAATTTTTTACTTGTGTTGTTATAGAAGAACAGTCTGAGAATCTAATGGAACAAATTTGCCACATTGTGAATGTATTTTCTGGAAAGGTGATACATGATACAGTACCGGACGTGTCATTTGATCAAAAGCCGAAAAAGCCGGCAAAAACCGCTCCAAAGCGGCTTTTTCGAATAACTTTCTTATAATTCAACTGTTTGTGAAATCAGGCCTAGATTTAAGCTCAGCAGCTCGAGCCCTATCGTTTGCTGTATAAATTACCCACACCTGACAATAAGAGGTTTTACAAAATATCGATTTTTTGCGTGTCCCTCGTATCCATCGATTGCCTCGTCGTTGACGGGGGCCCTAAGTAGTCTGCTTGTACAGTACCGGACGTGTCTTTTGATTTGCGCTGCTGAGCTCAAATCTGGGCCTAATTTCACAAATAGTTGAATTATAAGAAAGTCATTCGAAAAAGCCGCTTTGGAGCGGTTTTTGCCGGCTTTTTCGGCTTTTGATCAAAAGACACGTACGGTACTGTACAAGCTGACTTCTTGCGTGCGCCAATGATCAAAAGAAGAAAGAGAACATAATTAGAATGGTTTTTACGGCGCACGTATTTATTCGCTACCCTGTATATTGATCGAGGCTGGAGCGCGACAACATTTCGTCATTACTACACCAAATTGAACTCTGCCAACATTTTCTTCCTGGAAAATTCAAAATTCAAAAAGATATGTCACTTTCTTTTATGCCCAAATACCTCAAATCGTAAAGAATCTGACACCAATCGATAGTTCTGATGACTCTATTCAAAAATATGTCGAAAGATACCGTTGTTACGGATTTAAATAATTTAATTTAATCGAATTTCTGTATTTTGTGAAAATATTTTTAGTGATTTTCACATGCTACTTCAAACGAAAATATAATATCTCGAAAATCGCTGAGCGCAGGTTCAATCTGAGATGGTATTCTGATAGAGCATTGTCTAGCTGTTACAATGCGTTACAGGCATTAGATTCAGATCGCACTGAATTATAGATTTTTCTGAGCAAACGTTTCGATGGTCAAAAACTGGTCGAATTGTAGGACCATGTTTCAAACAAAATTCTATATCTTTGTAACCCCTGAACGGAATTGCACCAAATTTGGCGATGTCGTAGAAGATAGCTTTTTCTTTAGGCTGCTTATCTTCTTTTCAGGACTGGTCTCTTAGCTAAAAGCTTTGATTTCCTCAGGCAAGGGGCGATCATTTGTGGAAGAGGCGCCTCTTACCTTTTCACCATAGGCCCTCAAACAGGATAAAAAGAGGAAAAATGATGAACCTCGAATAAGTTGATGAGTGAGGCGTGAAATTCAAAAGAAAAAAGTAGGAAAAAGCATGTGAATTAATATCGAGAAGTTCTGGAAAATATTTTTCGAATGAAACTCAAGAACGCGCACTATTGAACTCCGCCCGGGATAACCAAACCATCTTTATCTCCAGAGTCGGGTAAATTGATACCAGGGTTGTCTGGGAGGGTAGAGACCCCGACTTGGTATAGCGGCTGCCCTCGCAAGTCACTCTCTAAGCCAAACACGCATTCACTTTATAACTCTACGACTTTGAACGGGAAACTAGTGCGCGGCGCGTCCTAAGGTCACTAATCAGCTTCCACCTCTTTCATTCTACCCTTTAGAGAGATCTTATCGCCACAAAACCAGGCCCAAGCAAGCCCAAGAGGTAGTACCACTGTATTTTCTCAGTTCTTTCGCTCAAATCTATGGGTGTTTGCGGTTTCCCATCTCAGCATCCGTTCATTTCATCCACTACTCATGATTCTACTCATTTTGATCTCATACGATGGATATTAGGTTTAGTTTTCGAAGGTAGAAGGGATTTAATCCAAGAATTTCACAGCTTTAGTCGCTGTGGTCTGATAATCAACTGTGAAAATTTTCTCATGGAAATAAAGATTTATGTCCAGTTCATGATACACTAACAGTAACCCATATCCTTGCAAAAGTCTTCGACGGAAGTTCCTGGTTGCTGGATGAAATTCTGGAAAATACAAGATGATTTTGAAAAAATTGCGTTTATATCTATCCTCAACAGTACATCGAAGAAGAGACCAAAGTTGTCATCCAGGGTTAAACGGCAGGCCTTTCTCTGGAGCTCGTTCGGCACCTGATCACAGCCGGTTGAGATCGAGTCGCCTAGCTGATCCTAAATGATCCGCGTTTTGAAAAATTTCATTAAATCTTTTTTGGAATCGCTGTAACATAAATAAAATGTTGAAAATGAGACTTTATTTTTTTATCTAGATTCATTCACTTGATTTTTTCATTTACTTGATTTTTTAAATTTTAAACCTACGACTCCGTATAAGCAGTTTTTAACGTCACAGTATTATGCACAATATGATTATCCTCCTTGAAAAAGCCAGAAAATATAACGAAAAAAAAACTTCAAAAAATGAAATAATAAAATGGGAGAGTTGAAAAGAAAAACCTCCGGAAAATGTCCTCATCTCTCTCGACTAAACTTCCCCAAAGTTTTTGCGGGGTTCATGTAAATTTTTAGGAGAACATAAAGGCAAGCGTCACACTGTACCATGCAATAATGCAAATAGCCGAAAAGAAGAAAAAAAGAAAGAGATGAACTGGACTATCTCAGAAGAGAAATTCGGTTTTTTTTTGTTAATCGTTGAATAAGCTGTCGACGAAATGGGGGAGATGAGAAGAAAAACCTCGGGAAAGCGTCCACATCTCCCTAGACGCACTAAATTTGTAATGTTTTTGCGGGGCTCACATGGACTTTCGAGAAAACGCGAAGGCAAACGAATCACTGTTCCATGCACCAGGAAAAAGCTCTATTTTTTCTATCTCAAGTTGAAACCAAACAATAAAAATATCTAAAAAAGAAAACAAGGAGAAGGAGAATTTCCAAAACGAGGAGTACGTTTTTTTCTGTTCATTCTTGAATAGGATGCCTTAAATAGGCTAAACTCAATAAATTCCGTGCAGCCTAGCCACAGGATCTGAATATCTAACAGAAGCGATAGATATGTAGACTATGTAGACGACGGAACGGTGCTTTCTTTTGCTGTCTTGTTTGAGTTTTATTGTTTAGATAATCGTGAATAAATAAGTAGACTAGACAAATATGAAAAAATTGAACCAACCTGAAGATCCTTGCTAGATTGAATCGTCGCTGTGACACTGGCTAGCCCGGCTTTGCAAAAAGAGCAGGTGATGCCGTTATTGGAACTGTCAGCCGATGAATACGCGCTGAGCGCCAGCAGGACGAAAATCACACTGACAGACATTTTCTGTAATAGATACGGTATTTCGTTTCTAATAGGTAATTAGTTTAAATGGATAAGGTATTTATTAGGTTGTAACGAAAGTCTTGTCACCATTTGTAAAACTTTCTATTACAAGAATACCAAGAAAGCCACATTCAAACATTTTGGCGGGAAACTAGGGGTATATAAGCACTTTCGAGAGGTACATTCAACATTCACGTTTGCGCTATGGTTGTCAAGAATTTTGAGCTTACGCAAAGTCACTTAAGGTCGTGCATTTTATTTTTGCACCATTCTGGCGTTGGAGCAACGGAGGCGCATCGTCAACTGTGCTCCGTATATGGCGAGGACGTGATGAGTCTACGCACAGTGAAAAGATGGTTCGCCAAGTTCTCTGAAGGGGACTATAATATCGAAGATAAACCTCGATCTGGACGTCCATCTGATTTGGATTTGGAGGCTCTACAGGCCGATCTTGAGAACAACAGCGAGCAATCTACACGCCAGCTTTCAGCGAAGTTATCCTGTTCCCATTCTGCGGTGGCTAGAGGATTGAGAAGAGCCGGCTACAAAAATGTGAAAGGAGGAGATGTGCCACACGAGCTCACGCTGGACAACAAGAATAGGAGAATAGACTGTGCGACAGAACTCCTAACGAAACGGCGGACGTTCGCGTGGCTGGAGCGGCTCATCACTGGAGATGAATCATGGGTTCTGTACGAAACTCCCAAAGTGACTCGTTACTGGATTCCCTCTAGCTCTGATCCTCCATGCCGTGCAAGAGCCGAAGCACATCAAAGGAAGCTTTGCTTTGCGTCTGGTGGAGCGTGCGTGGAATAGAGTACTGGGAGGTTCTCCCTGAAGGGATCACGGTCACAGCAGAGCTCTACAGAAGACAACTGGGGTGTCTGAAGGAAAAACTGGACAGCGACACCTACTGGAGTGGCCGCGTCATCTTCCAGCACGACAACGCCCGGCCGCATGTTGCGAACAACACTCGCTTGTTCCTGAAGGAGTGCGGTTGGGAAGTCATCTGCCACCCTCCATACTCTCCAGACCTTGCTCCTTCAGATTACCATCTATTTCGTTCTCTCAAGAATCACATTGCTGGAAAAAAATTTAGAAACGAAGAGGATGTGAAAACTGCAGTGAACACGTTTTTCGAAACCAAACCGGCGTCGTTCTATAGAGACGGGATCTTTGACCTTCCGAACAGATGGCGAAAGGTTATCCAAAGTGATGGTGAATATGTTATCGATTAATGTTTGACTGTTGTAAAGGCATGTATATTTGAAATAAAGTAGTCTATGGTGACAAGACTTTCGTTACAACCTAATAGTTTCTAAAAGGTGACTAGTTTAAATGAAAAAGGTATTTAGTTTCTAATAGATATTTAGTTTATTGCCTACAAAAAATGATAGAAAAAGGAAAAGGAAGAAAAACTTGTACAACGAGAAGGAGGCAGGTATCCTTACCAAGTGTAAATTTGGACCGCTTCATACACGACTTGATGATCTCACTGTCTTTTACATATTTATTTTCAACTCATTGTTATACATTTCGAATTATTCATTCTGTCACCGATCTGTCTGAAGGTCTATTTTATTCTCTAATTTCTTCCTAAGTTTTCGATTTAAGCTGAAATTATTTGAATTCCTCATATGACCTCCGTGATCATAATTAATAGATTTCTATGGAATACCATTAGATTGAAGTGAATTTTGTTTCAGTGTCTACGTAAAGAAATCATGTTTTTGAAGGAGCAGAGGCTTCAGAAAACATGCAAAAAACGAAAGAAAATCAGAAAGGTTCTCATCGGAGAACTGCGTAGCCATTTGCGAAGCTGCTGATCCTGATAAGAGCAATCAACGATCAGAATGCGTTATCGATCACTGTTTCTTTTGTTAGGGTAGTGAAAGGCACGAATTCTTCCTGGAGACTTCTTGCTAGTTACGAATTCTAAAAACCTCTAAAGAGGAAGTCATAGAAATGATCGAATTAGCAGGGGTAGGACAGGCCTAGTGGATGTGAAAATTGAAAATTCACATCAATAAGAACTAATGAGAACGGACCCATGTTTTCTCCTACTCATCGGTCCACTCTTCTAAATGAAGAGAGAGGACTTATTGTTAGAATCAACTCCTCGCCATAGTCCGAACCTTTTTGGTTTGTAAACTTATTTTTCCAGAATAGGTCGTTAACAATGAATTCTTCACTGATCCATGTAGTGCATACAAATTTGAGGTTTGTGAGAGTTTCACTTGAGAAAAATGCATCGAATGGCGTGAAACTTTCAAATTCTCACTCGCGTATGCAGAGGTCGGGTTGCGCACGGTCGACAAATGCGCTCCAAGTACATAACGCGTTGCAGCCGCGCGCGCTTGGAGGAAATTTTGTGCGGTTATTTTTTCGAAGACAACGCGGATGAGATCACCATTTATTTTATCCCATTTATTTTTAGCATTTCTGTCGTTTAAATGGTAACATTTTTATATCTAAGTGTGATCTATTTTTCTACAATGTTATCGAATGTTCGTGATTTCTGTGATGGTCTCTTGCAGAAATTTTTAAAATTTTGTTTTGCTGGTCAACAAAGGGAAATTAATCGTACTTTAGGTAAGGAGTAGTTTTGTATAGCAAACCTAACACTTTTAGCAACCTATACACTTATTTGTAGATATCTTTTTTGGTTGAAACCGCAATATAGACCAGTGTCATTCCTTCTCGATTAGATTTTTAGGCGTTCTTGATGAATCTGGCTAGCTTTTTCATACTTTTTCGTGGTAGTTTCAACTATTGGTTGGAAATTTATTTCTATCTATCACAGAAGACAGTTAATTCGAATCAAATTCTAGCTAATTCATTACTATAGTTGATTTCGAATCCTAATAGTGTCCGTATTGCTTGCACCTTCATTTCGTTGCTATTTCTGTAGTTTTCATTACCTCTAACGATTACTTTCATTACTAGTTCTATGGTTTCCTCATTTTTGATTCTTTCTTGTGGAGGTATTTTTTACCTTTTTTGAACTCTTCAGTAGCCCATACCTTTCAGGTATGGCATCATTCCGCAAGATTGTGCCGGCCTCTTCTCTTCTCCGCCAAGGCGGAGATGACATGACCGAGAAGAAGAGTCGGAATGAATATCGTAAGGAGAAGGATCTCGAGGTAAGTATTCTTTTTCAATAATGTACCAAGTTTAGGAGTTCCTCTCCTTTATTGCCGTATTTCAGGAGGAGCGAAAAGCTGGTACGGCTCCGGCCATGGTCGACGTGCAGACCGGAAGGGATATCAATCCACATATTCCACAATTTATCTCTCAGAATCCTTGGTACGTACCGAGTGAGGGGCCTACACTCCAGGTGAATTTGTATTTAAAGTGCTTCTTTTCTACTTTATCCATGAAAATAAACTATTTTCTCGGGTTCACGACGGACCAAGATATCCCCAAATCCTTTAGCCAGAAAATAACATTTTTTGTATTGGTTTATTGCTTTCTCTTTGTACATATTCCACATTTGCTGTCTCTTTTTTGTGTTTACATGGATGTTGTACGACGCACGTTAACTGCATGGTAAATAAATAATACTCCTATTTCGCAGTTTCCGTAGCTCCAGCCGCATTTTTTTAATTTTTCAAGCATGTTTTAATTTCAGCATCAACGTCCTCATGCCGAGAGACAGAAGGATATGGCCACCATCGACCAGTGGTATCGAAAAGGAACCACTGGTAAGGCGGCGACTAAATTCCGGAAAGGTTTGTATGATTTACTTACCTTTATTATCCTTTTTCGCTGTTGTGGGTTTAGTTGTAGTATTGCCTAGATTTATCTTGCTGTTGTTCTCAGTTAGTTGCAAGAATTTCTGTTCTCACGGAGTTTGAAGAGGAGAGAGAGACGTCTTACGGGGCATAAAATTTTTATTTATTTATTTTTTATGTTTTTTATGTTTGTGTTTTATGTATGTATTATGTTCTGGTAAGACTACCATGCAGGTCGACGATTGCCGTAAAATTTTTCAAACAGGCTTCAAACTACAGTCGCTTTTTGATTTACTGATACATTTTCGTTTCTTGAAGCTCCTCCAACCGATATGTAAAGGTTTAATTTTAGGTGCCTGCGAGAACTGTGGCGCAATGGGTCACAATAAACGTGACTGTTTCGAACGGCCGCGAAAGCTTGGGGCTAAGTGGGTGTTTCCTTTTTTGTTGTTCTTTCTACTTTCTGCTGTTCCGGAAAATCCGCTTAATTCCTTCTATTTAGACAAACTAATGAAGATATTGCTCCTGATGATCACGTGCAGCCAAACCTCTCGCTCGGTTTCGATGCGAAGAGAGATCGATGGAATGGATTCGATCCGAGCAGCCACGAACAGGTACTTATTTACACTTCATCTTTTTAATTTGTTAAATCTCATCAATTTCTCATGCCTCACTCTTCAGGTTATCAATGAATTTGAACACTTGGAGGAGACCAGAAAAGCGATCAGAGCCGAACAGGTAGATGGATGTTGTTCTTCATTTGTCCTGAGTTTGCAACTTTTCTTCGATTTTGAGATCCGCGCCGGCCTCCTAGACCCCGAAAAGGAAGGAACAGCCGACGACGACAAATACGCTGAAGATGCGGATATGGCTGGTGTGTCGGTTGATATGGACTCGCGAACTCGAATTACGGTACATATTCTTTTTGTAGATGCCTCTCTAATTTTGTTAGAATTGTGTTTGAATTTGCCTTTTAAGGTGCGTAACCTGAGAATCCGAGAAGACACCGCGAAATATCTATTCAATCTCGCCGAAAATTCCCCGTATTACGATCCGAAGTCTCGTTCTATGCGAGAAAATCCTTTCGCCAACGTCCAAGGCAAGGAGAAAGAGGCGGCAAGGTTCGCCGGGGAAAATTTTATAAGGTATGTATATAATATGCCTTCTTTTCCTTGAAATTTGTTCTTACACCTGTGGGATATTGATCCTATGATTCTTCCTTGTTCAGCTTGTTTTCTGCTCGTTTTCTTCGGTGTATCTAAACCTTTTGTAGGTATACTGGTGAAGTAGTGGAGGCGAACGAAGCTCAGGTGTTTGCGTGGCAGGCTCGATGCAAAGGTATCGATGTGCACGCACTCGCTGAACCGACAAAATTGGAGGCGCTGAAGAAGGAATTCAACAAGGAGAAGAGCACCACAGATAATGAGCAGCGCAAGGTTGGTTACTCAGTTTTCAGTGATTTTCAGACATTTGATTTATTTATTTGTGTACGTTGTTTAAGGCCTTTGTTATACCGACGCTCACCCCCCAGGGTCTGCCAGCGCAACTCGTCCCATTCAGCATCAGACACCGTGGGGCCAGACACGTTTGTGCGAGTTATCACGTCAGACGCTGGCGTGGTGACGCTCACGGCTGTTATGCAGACGCTCACGCACGTCGTCGCTAGTCGCTGTGCATTGCACTGCGATTGACCCTTTCGCTAGGGGTCGGTCGAGGGCTGCTCTGTATGCTTCGGGCGCGTGCGTGCGTCGCGAGCTCAGCGGCTGGGCGCTCACCGCTCGCAAGCAGCTGACGCTCACCATGAGCGTCGGTATAACAAAGGCCTAATGTAAGACAGACGTAGGAAAGTGTAAAACAACAACATCAACACACAAAACCTAAATGTGGCTAGAACAATTAATTAGTGAGAATAGAGTTTGCTGCAAGGTCTGGAAAAGGCCTCAAGAGTGGGGGATGGGAGTTTTTGCTAATTGAGGATAAGCAAGACCTGCTGAAACAGTGAAGAACTTTGCTCTAGTGGTTGATTTAAGTCTGGGAAAAGTAGTTTCCACAGCCCGCCCCTTGTTATAGATGGACGTAAGGAGTAAAATCGGGAAAGATTAGCCGCGGAATGACCATCCAGAAGTTTTCGAACCATTCGAACATCAAACAGTTTTCGCCGTGTCTCCAGACTTTGAAGACCGAAGTATTTGTTCCTAATACCGTAATATTTGTTCCTAATTTCTATTTATTTTACTTTTTTATTTTGACTCCTATTTATTCTTACTATTCCCCTTTTTGTCTTGTTTGGGGCAGCGGTAAAAGGCGCTTCTTACACTCGAACCGTCGGAGTATCGGTCCGGCCCAGGCTAACGAAGCTCTTGATTGATTAGTGTAATGTAAATTGGTACCAAACTCGTTTCGTTAGGTGAAAGGCTGAGACTTGATGAGTGACTTGCTCCCGAAGTCCATTTGTAGGCCAGATACGCATTCACAACTCATTTACGATTGTGAGTGAAAGACGGATGCATGGCGCTTTCTTGAGGGTTAGATTGATGCCGACCAATTTACCTTATATACCTTATTACTTACTAATAAGGTATATAAGACCCCACCATAGAGGAGGTACTTATACTTTACCTTATATTTTTTCTCCAGGCGTTGCTATATTTTTTCTCCAGGCGTTGCTGTCAAAGTACGGAGGCGCGGAATACCTCGAGTCAACCCCCAAAGAACTTCTATTTGCCCAAACTGAACAATACGTGGAGTACAGCAGGAAGGGAAAAGTCCTGAAAGGCACCGAACGCGCTCATGTGATGAGTCGCTACGAGGAAGATGTGTAAGTCGAAATATTTCCAATTTTTTTCTAATTTTTATAGTCGATCATCCGTTTCAGGTACCCTATGAATCACACGAGTATTTTCGGCTCCTATTGGAGAGATGGTTTATGGGGCTACAGATGTTGTCACTCGTTCGTCAAAAACTCTTATTGTATAGGAGAAGAAGGTATCAAAGCTGAAGCAGCATCGGTACCAGCAGTTCCTAATAAGGGAATAGGTATGTTTTCTGATGTTTTGAATTCGTTTGTCAGATTTTCGTCTCTTTGCTATTATTATTATTTGGCGTCAGTTTGAGAATCGATACAGCACTTCCCTATTTAGCTTCAGAAAGTACGACGAAGAAGCAAATTGCTGTTGAACAACCTGAAACGAAAGCGGCGACGGAAGAAAAAGCCAGCTCTTCAAGTTCCTCAAGCTCCGAGAGTTCGTCGTCTGAATCGTCGAGTGAATCCGAGGACTCGGAGAAGGAAAGAGAAATGGAGAAGGAGAGAGAACGAAGTAGGTTTTTCCTGCGTTCTGTGATTAGTAACCGAAATTTTGGGCTAATTTGTCGATTTGAAGGTTTCTGTGCATATTACTCATACATATTCGGTTCAGGAAAACAAGAAGCTCGACGAAGAGAAAAGAAACGAGAAAAACGCAAGAGAAGAAAGCAGAAGGCAGGAGACCGGCCGAAGAAGTCGAGAAAGGTGGGTATTTTGAGGAGACCGCGATTGTGCAATACCTCATTATTTCTTGATTGCTTACCAATTTAATGTGAGCGTTTAGGTTTCTGATTCGAGTTCTGGTTCAAGCTCGGAGAGCGATGAAGAGGAGAAGGAGAAGGAGAAGGACGAGTTGAAGGAAGCGATGAGAAAAATTGAAAAGGATAGGATTGAAGGCCATCAGAAATACCTTGAGGTGGGTCTGATGTTTGTAATGAATACATTTCCTTTGAATAACATTTGAGAGGGGCGCTCCTGGAACAGTAGTAAGAGGGGCTACTGACACCCGTACGGTCGAGCGATCGATCCTGGCCTGGGCTAATCAAGCCTTCCATCCCTCAGGGGTCGGGTAAATTGGTGCCACACTTGTTTGGGGAGGCATAGACACTGACTTGGTATATCGGGTGACCCCGGCAGGTCATTGTATAAGCCAAGGACGCATTCACCATGGCTTCTTTATTCTGAATGGAACACGAATGCGTGGCGCGTCCTAAGCGGACTGATGAACATCGATACCTTTACCTTTACTATACCCTCAGGTAATGGTAGCTTCCTTCAGGGTGATCGAAAACGAAAATTCAACTCAACCTATGAGGACAAACCGCTTACTGAAGCGGAACAGGAGGCGTACAAGCTGACAGCGATACACTCGGCGGATCCGATGGCCGCTTACATGAATGAGAAGCTGGAGAAGAAAGCCAGGAAAGGGCATTAGCCGTTCTTGTTTCTATTGTGTACATAGCCAGTTGTATTCGATAACCTCGTTACTGATTTCAAGTTAAAATTGAGCTCGTCGAGATGCTTGTAAGATGTTTTAATGTTATAATAAAGAAATTCGAGAAATTTGTGTATTTCTGATGTAACTGAGGTCACAATGGTAGAGCAGTTAGATGGACAAGCTAGATCCCAGATATATTGAGAGGTAATTCATAGCAAGTGTGAACATTACCCTGGACCCAGATTCATCATTGGTAACCCCCCCCCCAATAAACCCCGAGATATACCCGAACGGCGCGCACCATCGTCTACTTATTCTTTACTTCCTATGTTGAAACACAATCTCTCACCGATTCTGCCGCCTGGTTCTGGGTGCGTCGCGGTTTCGGAGACCGCTCGTCCGTTCATGAATCTGGGCCCTGGAGGGGTTACGGTGACGAGCTGTTTGAGGAAACGTTGGATAGCTCCAGGCCAGTCTGCTCCTAGGTGTAGTGGCTGAAATTCGCCCAGTGAGTTCCTCCAGAGTCTCGATCCACCTAGGGAACCGGCGGTAAGCGCTACCTTGAACTTAACTTCCTACTTCTTATCCATACTTTACTTTACTTTACTTTACTATATTGAGACGTGGACATTCCACTCCACGTAAAAACAAACACATTGGCCAATTGAAGAAGACAATTCAAAACAAAACACGATTCTCCTGAACACGATCCATGATCATTGGGTAACGAGTATCCCAACGATGTGGCTGGTTCTGCGATGGTCGAGTTCACAACATCCTTACACATTAACCACTGTACCGTTACCCAGTTGTCAAAGATCAGGGGCCGTATGCTCGTCTCACCCGAGATTGCTGGGGGATGGGGCAAGGGGTGGAGCCAGCTAGTATGATTGGAGCCGGCCCGTGTTTGATGTGCTCTTACTGGCTGGCTCCTCCCCTTCCCCCATCCCCCGGAAATCTCGGGTGAGACGAGCATACAGCCCCAGGTAGCGCGGACACGTAATGCGATTTCGTGACCACCGTTGGACGAGAGCCGTTACTGACTGTACTCCACGGGACGTCAGAAGAACACCAGGTCGCCCACATTTGCGCTGGTCGGACGTCTTCGTCAAATCCCTGAACGACCGATTCGATGCCCTTCGTGTTCCTCGAGCGAGCAGGTCCCACTGGTCTACCATGGCACGCGACAGGGACGAATGGAGACGTTACTGGCGCCCGCTCGAGCAAATTGATAGGCATCAACGGGACGACAGGTGATACAGGTGATACCGTTACCTAGACGCGGTCGCTTTCGTCAAGTTTACCCTCATGAAGAAGTGCCTCCCGGAGCAGCAGGCTCCTCTCTTAGCTTGTCCGATACCGGTCATGACCGTAGGGTATCCGTTACGGTAGAGCTCACCAAAATTTTATCCAGCTGGACCTTGATGAAACGCGGTTAGTGTCTGTCACGTGGTAAATTTAACCTTTTTTTACGAAGATTTTATCTGCATTTCCTCTCCTCTTACCATGCTGTCGCGTATGTTGGTTTAATTTTACCCCACCAGCTAGCTGCTTCATTGTGAACGGAAATAATTTATCAAAAACGTTTTCATTTGTCGTATTGGTGTCTTGTAATGCGTTAACCAATATCGAAGAAGAATTTTGTGACAAGAGCAAGTGTTCGCTGGATCCATTCCGGGTGTATCAGACTTTGACCGCTGCACTCCCTGAAATATCGGCATGGAGTTAGAGAACACATGTTTCCGATTCAGCAACTACCGTAGAAAAATTCAAAATATTGAAATAACACTGAAAAATTACTATTGGCCCTCGCTGAATTTGGCATCGCGATGTCTGCTTTACACGATATCCCTGAATTTGAAAATAATGAAAAAGTCGGGAGAAATTCCTTTTAAAATGCCGAATATCAAAGATTTTTTTTGCGTTCCTTGAGCTTTTTAGTGATTTTTTATTAGTGTTGCAACAAGGTAGTACGGTATTCAGGTATGTAAAGAAATCGTACAATTTAACCCCGAGCTCAGATGATAACCCACGGGACACTGCCGTTATAGCTCTAACCACGACCTTTCAGCTCTAACAAACCCCAACCCACCAAAACATGCCCCAACTTGCCACCGGTTTACTATTCTAAAGGATTGAGGGCTGTTTCTCCCCCTGGAACCCTTGGGTATTCAGGCTCATCAATAACCCAGCCCTTTTAATGCATTCTTGACAACAATTTCACATGGAGCTGAGCCGTGACTTCAGGTCCATGAAAAAGTCACCCTTCCCAAGGGATGTTACCAGTAGAAATTTACCGGCCAGCTAGTGAACTCTTCTACCAGAAACTGGATCGACCCCTCTAACAGCTGGGAGTACGGCATTCCATTATTGGCCAAAATCAAGTAATTTTACCCATATAAGGACTACATACAGTACAGTAGCCAGCCAGATTATCTTCAGTAGGTTAGCACAGTACCGGCCATAGGCTTTGCATTTATCACGAAAAAAAAAAGAATTTCCGCGGCTTTTTGGTCTTTTTCGAATAACTCCCTTGGAATTCTTCATTGTGAGCTTGAGCTGCTGAGCTCAGCCATGTGCTCGGTTTCGCTGAATGCTGAATTCTAAGGAAGTTATTCGGAAAAGACGAAAAAGCCGCAGAAATTCGTTTTTTCCGTGATGAATGCGAAGTGTATGGCCGGTACTGTACTAACCTACTGAAGACAATCTGGCTGGCTAAAATACGGTTTCGCAAATTTTAATTCTTCCTTATTTTTTTGCCGACCCCTCGTTTCCATCTCGCAGAACGCCTACCCAACGATTGGTATCGGTCAGCGGTGGGTCAGGACGATTTGATCCGCAAGATGAACCATCAGTTTAAATTTCAAATGGAGCAGAACAGGGAATTCGTGTCGATCAGAAAAATCAGCTTCTTCAGGAGTTGGTTATTTTAGAAATTTCCCGGCCAACTACTCAATTCTACTACCCTAAAACAGGCCGACCCCTCCGGCAGCAGAGTAGTTGGACGATCATTGCACTCTGAAACGAAATCCAATAATTCTACCCCTATAGAGGTCATGTATTAACCTATTGAAGACTATCTGGTACTCAAAATGAAATTTTCCAAAATTTATATTCTGGCATATTTTTTGCCGACCCCTCGTTTCCATCTCGCCGAACGCCTACCCAACGATTGAACGATTGGTATCGGTCAGCCGGCAGTCAGGGCTATTTGATCCACAAAACAAACCAACAGGTAAAATTTCAAATGGGGGCGAACCGGAAATTCATGTCGATTAAAAAATCAGCATTCTAAATAATGTTAACCGTGTGAGGTTCCCTGCCAACTATCGAATTCAACCACCCTGAACTTGACTGACCCCTCTAACAGCAAAAGAGTTGAGCATTCTTTCCATTCTGAGCCGAAATTGTAGTATTCCACCCCTATAGGGTTTATAAACTAACCCATTAAAGGTTGTCTAGCTCCTGTGTGGGTAATTTTCTCATATTTCTATTCCCGTTTATTGTCTTGCCGATCCTTCGTTTCCATTTCGGGGAAGACTATGAAAGGATTGGTGTCGGTCAGCAGCCGGTCGGGGCAATTTGATCCGGGACACAAACTAAATTTTTTCGCTCAGCTGAACGGGAAATTTATGGTCATTGGTGATTTCACCCTCCTAGGTATGGTAGAAGTAGCAACCCCTCTATCGATCACTTACTCGAATGTTTACTCGATCTCATTGAACCTGATTTACGTTTCCTTGTTGATTTGGTCTTGTTCTTGCGAGCTGGCATACACGGGTTCCATGATCTCTTTTCGCTGTCTTTTTTCGATTTCGCCGACTTCCCAGATTTTACCGATGTTGAAGTTGCCGCTCTTGGCTGTTTGCTGTAGGGAGTTCTAGCTTTGTCCGAAGCATTCTTTGAATCTTTCTTTCTTGCTTTCTTTGAGGAACTGTTCGCATTCTCAGCGGACTTTCTCCAGAAGAAGATGCCGCCGAGATTCCGTCTTGTCGACTCGTTCGAGTTGAGTTTTGTATGCTGGGCGCCCTTATTGGAATCCTCCTTACTTTTGACTGCTGTGGGGTTTATCGGTCGTTGCCTAGACTTAGTTGATATGGTTCTTGGCTGAGCAGGTTTAGTGTTTTGTGGTGGCGGGTTATTCGGAGGAATTGCTAGTGGTGGAAGTGGATTTACAGATACAATTTCGGGTGGAGGACTGGCTTGAGTCTTAGCCTCGGGCATTGCCTGAAAACAGCAATGTTGTGTGCCTGAATCGAATAATTCAAAAGTAGCAGGCATATGAAAGGTCAGAATTCTGTAGAGTGCGTAATCAAGTCAATGCGAATACCATGAACTTCTTGAACTCCTCCGGGCCTGTATCTCGCCTGAACAAAATGATAGTTAGATTTTTGTCAAATCGATATCTTAACATCTGTCATACGTCTGTCCTGGCGGAACGAAGAACTGAGCGGAATCGTTCGATGATCCAGATTCATGTTTCTGACCCGACTTTTGCTGAGCCGTATCTTCTGAAGCATTTTTCGATTATTTTGTTCATCCTATTGATGTTATTTGCTTTTTTTGCTTATAATTATTCACTTATCTATGATCATCTCGAAAGCCTAAATCCTGTTCTCTCTAGAAAGTGTCGAATTCATTTACGTTTCTTCTCCGAATTGTTCGCATTTTTCTTTTCTCGTTGCGATGGTTTTTCCTTATTCGCATCCACCTCCACCGCCACCTCATCTTTGCGAGTAGTGCTGGAAATACAAAATTCACCAAACAAGCAGAACCAACATTGGCTTTGGTTACAAAGGGAGGGTATATCGATACCTGAGTAAAAGTTAGACTAGGTTGCACACATTAGAAGACGATAAGTTGACTTGATTTGATCCTTGTCGATATGTCTCGACGAACTTCATTTATATAGGAAGAACTAGGAGTGGGGGTTGGTGTTCTAGGGCCGTATGCTCGTCTCACCCGAGATTGCTGGGGGATGGGGCGCACACCGGCCCGTGTTTGATGTGCTCTTACTGCATCCCCGAGAAATCTCGCGACGAACCGCACACCGCAACGCACACGCAACGCACAACCGCAAGCTCTCGTGAGTTTTCTAGAGATGGTTGTCATCGGAATCGAATGTTTCCCCGATGTGTGGAATTGTTCCGATCCCTACAGCGCCTCCGAATTGCAGTCAACCTTTTGCGAAGAAACAACAACACAAACCCTTTGCCAGCGGCCGGTTTGTCGCTTTTCTGGCTGTTTTGTTGACTCTTTTCACTTTTCTGGCTCTTCTGACTCTTCTGACTATTCTGACCCTTTTGGCTGCCTTCTTCCCTATTACTTGCTCTGAATAGCTTTCTCTTTTTACTGCATCCAAACGCGTATGCAGCTGCTAGAGTTGCTGAAACGAAGCACACATTTTCAACTTCCGTAACTGAGGATTTCGCAATGACACTGATATGCGGCGAAGTCATCGTGGTCACCGTGGAAGGTATGCTCTTGATGAATCACAGAATAACTTCTCAGCACTACAGCTAGCTCCATACCTGTTAAGAAGAGCAGTACGAAGGCGTGAAGTACGGTTATCCGACTGACCATCGCTATAACACCTAACAATATGAACCAAATTGCTGTTGGCAGATTGCGGTGTCGTTTATCACTCTAGTTATCAAAGGTCTTGTTTACGATCTCGTCTAGCCTATGGTCATCGCAATGTTAGACAGTAACTGTTGACCTTTATGAGAGTACCCCACAATCTGGTGAGATCTATTATCCATTCAGGAGTTGGGCCCAATCACATTCTGCTGTGACAGTAAAATCAGAGTCGAGAAGCGGTAGCAAACTGGATGCGCATAAGAAGTAGGTGCGCCACTTTCGGCACTGCTGTTACGGAACGGTATCCTTCGCGGTGGGACCTTCGTGAAATGAAGGGTGTGTAAAGGTGATCGTACCTGTCGTCGAGACGACGACCTCCCCCTTTCCTCACCCCGCCTCCTTGTGGGGTAGTGGTGAGCAAGTCATTCCTCTATGACCTATTGCTTGGTTAATTAATTTAGTGCTAGTTCAACTGCTCCGGTTCATTCCAGCCCACCTCAGTAATACCAAAATGTTCCTTGATCACCTGCGCTCTAGCAATCTGAGCTCCGACTGTGTCACTGAATCCCTGGATGTTACCGCTCTCTATACGAACGTCAGCAATGACTGCGCCGTGAATGCGGCATTCGAACTTCTGACGAAGCACGAGAAGGAAATAAGCCTTCACGGGTTCACGATTGGACAGCTCTTGACTTCGTTGAAGGAGTGCCTGAGCTGCAACGTCTTCAGGTGGTCAAGAAGGTACTTCTCTCAAACTAAAGGGGCGGCTATCGGACAGCGACTTGCGCCTACTCTTGCCATCGCTTTCATGGCTTATATCGAGCGCACTGTAATAGACAGACTCTCGTTACTACTATATATTGCCCGTACTGGGTTACCATCTCGTCCAGCATCACAGCGGCGATTGAATTGATTTTGGGATCACGATTGAAATGTTAGCGTGGGAGGCCCACACGCCAGCGCGGAAAACGCTGGGGGAACTCTGGATTTACGCGCACGATCCTACGGTCAGCTGGAAAGAAGAATGCCTATATATAACGAGCTCAGGCCCAACCTAAGACTGGCATTCTGATTTGGGATCATCCTTACATTATCTGGTACCCCTGCCCGTCGCTTCCTCGCTTCACTGCCGATCTGTGGATCAAGCTGAGGTATGTTATCCCGTTCTCCCTTGACTTAGCAGTTTGGAGAATAGATCGTGAATTCCTGTTAGATTCGATGCGACGTTTGGTCGAACAGTTTCTCAAATCGCCTTCATCCTCTCAGACTCAGAAGAATGTGATTCCACCGAAACGTCAGCCAATAAATTTAATATACTAACCTTGTGTCGAGTTCAAATACAGCACAACAAACAATTTCTCTATGAGCTTACACGAATAAACGTATCATCGTCGTCGACGATGAGGTCGGTGAGCGGGGCGAAGGAGACGTTCAGGATATGTATCTTTTACTCACATAACTCGTTCATCACCACCAATAAACGGTTATTATTCTATTGTGCTTTGCCTTCATCCTCATCTGGTTCAGAATCCCATTGAACAACCGATCTTACACGGTCTTCATATCGGGCAGAGTGAGTCCCGTAGTCTTACATCCACATTTTCGGTGCGTCGGCCGAACCACTCATCTTACACAGTCTTCATATCGGGCAGATTAAGTCCCGCCGTCTCGGCATCCAGAGCTCGCACTCGCAGAGCTCTGCAATCCCACCGACTCTGCCGCCTTCCGGCAACTGGTCGTGGAGGGTCTCCAGGCAGTCCTGGTAATTATGGAGCGCACCGAACCGAAGTAGAGCTGCGCCGTCTGCAATGCCCAGAACAATGGAAATAATCATTTCACGGACATGTGGAGCCGCTTCTCGAATCCGGTCTCTCGGACCCCCCAGACAGCAATGTTGCACCTCTGCTTCCGATGCCTGAGAACCGCCCACGACCAGCCCTGCGACGTCAACTGCACCATATGCGGACGAGAGCACAACGCGGTGCTCTGCCACCATCAAAGGCCAGCTCCAGCTGGAGCGAAACGTCCGTGCAAGCGGCATTAAGAGCTGCCATCTCCCCCTCTCCCCTCCTTATTCACCTGCTGAACCCCCCTGTACATATTCATCCTGATCTTCTCCTGCTGTAGTCTCTACCAGCTTCCACAATCCAACCATCGACGTCAACTGCTGATCAACGTCAAATACGCAGTGGTTCACTTTCGACGGCAGCAATTAACAGCACCCGAGGATTCCATTTTGTGTTTGTGATGTGTTGTACAGTTGCGTAGTAATTAATAAATCGTGAGCCTCGCCTCGCCGCTGACAGAATGGTGGCTATTAAATTGTGCCCTGCCTACATCCTTATCTGGTCTCAGCGTCCACAAAGGGTGTTAAGGCATCGCTCTTCTGTCTACTCTCTCTGGTCTCACAATCAGTGTTAAAACCACTGCTGAACCACCACTAATCTCACTAGGGCGACTAAATGCCTAGTCTCTTACACGGTACATATTCATTTTTCTTCAGCAAGAGCAACACATGACCCTATTCGTTCCGTACTGCGGCAACGCAAAGGTCGCACAGTCACAGAAAAAGCGTGAACGGTAACGCAGTGGCTACGTTGAAGAGAAACTGTGCTCCCTTCTCACTGCAGAATATTTTTCATAGCTGTGTCGCTAGATATTATTAGGCATAACATTGGATCTGCATAGAACTTTTGTCTAGTGATCCTGTACGAGTCTTCTCAAAGACATCGCTCAACGGCGCTTCCTACGAGTGGTCGAATGAGGTGCTCGGCACTGTGGACAAGACTGCTGACTATTTTATCGTATTGGCATTGTAATACAGTAACCAATTACGAAGAAGAATTTTGTGATAGACGTAAACGGTGATCTTCTTATGAGACGGCTGCTACTCCTTTCTCTGGAATGAGCACGTTATTGCCGAGTGGTCATCATATCAGTAGTATTGGTTTGCATTGTAGAAAAGAAAAGCTATATGAAAGGTGCAAATATAAGAATTTAGCTTGCTCTGATCCCTCATCCCCTTGATACGAGACTGAGTAACTTGACTTCCTCTGCTCATAGACTTTTCTCTCAAACGCTATCAGAGGATCATTTACCGCCAACGTCGCCCCATAGCTTCCACAAAACGTTGGAGAATAAGGCTTTTTTTAGAGAGAAAGGTAGGAAATTTAAGAAACGAAAGTCTAAACCCTAAGTGAAGACATCACATTTGTGCACTGAGAACAAAGAGGCCCAGCAAAAGCCCAGTAGGAACTGATCTCAGCTAAGCCCTCTAGGGTTATTACCCATCCTTGCGAGGGTATTTCGATAACTCTGATACTTATATTCGGGAGTTAACAGTTAGGTTAATCGAATTTTAGAGGCAAATAAGAAGGAAAAGGTGCATGATGCATTCCCACTTTGAGACTTCTTTCCTGAAGTACTGCCGTTGCTTTCTGAAAGAAGCAATTCAGTCGTACAAATTCAATTCAATAGTGAGTAAGCTTCAACAGTTAGGACTCTGCTCCTGCAACCGTCCTCATCTTCTAGTTCTTAAGGCTTATTTGTTCTCGGCGGCAAAACAGCTAAGCCAAACTCAGCACTCAGTTATGACAATGCCTTGCTTCCGAGTATGAATAGGCGCTTGGGCGACATACCTTCCAAGTGAACGGTTAGCTATCAGTCTACGAGGGAAGACACTAAGCTCTCACTTGCTTTTCTCTCCTTGGCCAGAATTTTTCTTTGTTTTGAAGCTCTGGGCGCTGATTTCGACATTTTAGCACTCAAACTGGCACTATCCGTCTTCTTTGCCTTTCTTTGACTTTTTGATGACTTTGGACCAGTGCATGTTAAGCATTTCCATTTATGTTTCTTATGCTTGTGTGACTTGTTCTTCGGTGTCCCTAGGAGTGACTGGCTGTTGGTTCTCGATGCAGACGTACTATTGGTGCCATTTTTCTTCTTTTTCTTATGCTTCTTATGTTTCTTCTTGTTGTGCCCTTTTTTCTTGTTGGGCTGTTTTTTCTTGTTGTGCTCTTTATCCGAGCCCGATGCCGATGATGCTGTTCTCTGTGTTTGTGCCGTGAATATTTGTGCAGTAACGTAATTTCGGTCAACCGGACGCTCAGCGCGGGTTGTTTTAGGTATCGGGGTTATCTGAAACGTGAATATTCGATCAAGGTGGCAAGTAATGCGAAGATTTTGAACGATTGGATTTGAGGACGATTTTGCTTTTTTACGGAATTGTATTTTTGGCTAGTAGCAGCGGGGAAAGACCACTGCCTTTCACTGCGTTCACGTGACGCAAGCGCTGCACGCGGCTCAGCGGAACGAAGGCGTGTCACCTTTTCGCTCCGATTTCCGACCCGCTGCCGCAGTGGCGTGTGCAAGAGACTTAATGATTAGGATTAACAATCCCTACACTTAGTATGAGGGTTTTGCCATGGAACTGCTCTTTTTCACAAAGTTGTGCAAGTATTAGGCCCTTGTTATACCTTCGCCCACCCCCCAGCGTAACTCGTCCATTCAGTATCCGACACCGTGGGGCCAGACACGTTTGTACGAGTTGTCACGTTGACGATGGCGTGGTGACGCTCACGGGCTGTTATGCACACGCTAGCGAACCTTCCACGCTCTCGTCGCTGCGCATTGCACAGCGATTGACCCTTTCGCTGGGGGTGGGTCGATCACCTCGCGCATTGCTCTGTATGCTTCGGGCGCGTGCGTGCGTGCGTCGCGTGCTCAGCGTCTGAGTCAGCGGCGCACGCGATCACCGCTCGCAAGCCGCTGACGCTCACCGCGAGCGAATGTATAACAAGGGCCTTAGGCCATTGTCATGCCAGCAATTTCGCTCGACGCTCGGCTGCGCCACTGACACTACACAGTATCAGACACGTGGTAGCAGACGTGTCTGTGTCAGTTGTCGCGCGCGCGCGTGCGAGGGCTCGCTGGCAGGGTGTCATGCCGTTGCGCGGGCGCGATTTCGCAACGATCGCGCACCCCCCTCGCTCGTCGCAGCGCATTGCACTGCGATTCGGCAGTTCGCTCGTGTGAGGCACTTCTTTCCCCATCCCATTATACATATATATACACATATATACATGTATATATGTGTATGTATGTGCAGATCTATATATACACATATATAGACACATATATACACATATATATGTGTATACTTATGTGTGTATATATGTGTATATACGTGTATATATATATATGTGTATATATATGTGTATATATATATATATATATATATATATATATATATATATATATATATATATATATATATATATATATATATATATATATATCAAAGAGAGCTGAAAGGATTACCCAAGCGCACTGTAGTAGCCACGTATTTGCGGAACGAGCGCGCGTGCGCGCGGCGTATTGGCAGCGACTGGCGCTCAGTTCGCTCGTGCCAACTCGGTCGCTGACGCTAGCGATGTGGCATGACAATGGCCTTAGGGTGTGTTGAAAGTTTTGAGAATATCGAGTACGTCGTCTCAAAAAGACGTCGCGCGCCAACTTGGCGAGTTGACACCTTAGGGCAAACAGTATATAAGGTAGGGATGTCAAGACAACTGTTCACCAGTCAATATATATATATATATATATATATATATATATATATATATATATATATATATATATATATATATATATATATATATATATATATATATATATATATATATATATATATATATATACACCTCGATCCTTGCTGAACCGCGGAATTATCTACCTCAACAGGGACAACGTAAGTCCACACCTTACTAAGACGTTACAGGACGAGCTGGAGCGACCAGGTATAGAATGGCTGCCCAACCCGCCGCACTCACCCGACTTAGTCCCTTGCGCTTACCATGCGTTCAGAAGTCTCCAAGCTATCTGCGCGGGAAAATCTCGAAAGTCGTAGCGATGTCTAGCGCGCAGTCGACCAATGGATCCCGTCACGATTCTACTCGTTCTGGATGGATGGAATCGCTAGTTCTCCCTCGCTTTTCTTGTTGTTATTTACTCTTCAGTGAAACATCAGACTTTCTCAAAGCTTTTGGCTCACTCTAATAATAAAAGCAATAACCAAGAGCAGCTTTACTATTCGGTGTTGGCCTTACCTCAAAAGCCTGTCGCGGTGCTGAGTGTTTCGGTTCGACTTTCGGTTCGACCCTAAAAGGCTCACAGATCGAACGTCTCTCTAAGTAGAGCTCATATATTGTTTCGAGATATCGCGTTCGCTTACACGAGTCTTTTGGCATTTGCCCGATTCTCAGAAAATGTGGATCAGTCTCAGAAGCAGCTCTACCTTACCCCACCAACATATGCTTTGTGCTGGTGAGAGGTAACTCGAAGCTTTCGAGCAAAAAGATAACCCTGTTCCTCTGCGGATGGTCTTACTGCTGAGCCGACTTACCCAATATGACTTGATTGGGTGTCGTGAATAGAACAGCGAGATTTTTGTACAACAACAGCCTTTAGGACCTAAAATTGGATAGCGATCAATCACCAGCCAATCGAATGATTAGTACATGCCGAGATTTATCGAAAGTCGCTAATGGGACTACTACTTGTTTTATGGTTTCTACGGAAGTATAATATTCCGTAAAGAATAATTAGAGAAGAAATGTTGGACTCGGCAAATTTTGCAGTGATGAACGATGCTTGATCCATTTTCAGACATACCTTGTTGTCGTCATCGAAGTGATGAGTGCTCACCGTTCTGAAGCAGAAATTCAGAGCGAGAGTGGTAGCTTCTACATCAAACTAACCTTTTTAACTGGTAGCCATCATCCTCCTCTTTTTTGGATGTCTCAGGTTTTTTTGCTGAGGATGTCTCAGGTTTTATTGCTGAAAAAGTAGGCCGGTTTCCTTCCTCAGTGGTTGTAGTTAACCTGTTAGCACACTAACGATGGTCGTAGCTTTTGTTTTATACGATGTTTCGCTTCTTTCCTCCGAATCCAAAATAAGACACATTTCAAGCACCTTTTACCTACGCTTACCAGTTTGAAGCGAAACCGTCCTCCCAGATTTTTCGCTTTTCAAACCTTCTTTTTTCTCCGGTTCTCTTGCAGTAGCCCTTGAATAATCATTTTTCAATGGAAGCGATGTACGAAGTCACTCAGAAGAGGAAAAAGAAGAAAAAAGAAGAAGAACACACTGCTGTAAGGATCGCAGCGTAAGATGTTGTAACTGATGTAGATATCGGAGACTAAAGCCCATGTTATACACGCGTTCCCGGTTGCCGATCGCCACCGATCGGTCTCAGTGAAGCGCGTTTTTGCGCAGTCGCAGTTTAAAACCACCATCAGTTGAGGCTGGCGATCGCCGGTCACCGTGCACAGCACACGACGGATGGTCACCGTGCACAGCACACCACGGATGTATAGCAGAATCCGGAGAGAGGTGTGCCTGTCGAGCCATTTCACAAGGGAAGCTTGTGAGCGATCGGTGACGATTCATAACGAAACCCATATGGGCGTGTAGGGCTTGGCACGAGGAATGCAACGATGTGTTCACCAGGTGCTTTCGCCACCTGGTTGATCTGAAAATGGCCGGCGAAATTTAGCACTGCCGCATGTAGTATAGCCTTATCACTAGTAGAAGTAGCGGGGGTGAGCTTATCCTCCAGAGCGAAGAGGTGGCCTAGTGGATAGTATTGTGGACTCATAGTCTAGTGGTCGAGGATCGGTCCCTGTGGCAGGCTTTTGCTTTGCCTTCATATGCTAGATTCCAAATTAGGCTCCTTTAGCAATTTCATCGCAGTTGCTGGAGGGAATCGCGTTTGAGACGAGTATGGCCAACAGAGTACGCACTTCGGACAATGTATTCTAGTGCCTATATATGTGACCCACACCTACCGTTATCAACCCAAATCGGTCCCAAATCCATAAACTTGTCATATTCGGGATCAGCGCCCCGAATAACCCCCGTAGACAAAGTTGGGGCCATATCGGTGATTGCGACCCAATCACCCTACTTTGTTACTACGAACCCTAGCAAGAGCACATCAAGCACAATGGGAAAAGTCGTGAAAAAATTTGTGAATTGTGGATTTGTCAACTACCCAACTAATCCTTCTTGTTGAATATGAAAAGAAACTCATCCAAAATCGAGTCTCTGTTCTTTAGAGTCGGAAAAGTGGAACAATGGAACAAAGAATATTCTCGGCAGGTGCACCTTTATACAAAAACTCACTTGACACTAGCAAGGCTGGTTGGGTCGCAATCACCGATATGGCCCCAACTTTGTCTACGGGGGTTATTCGGGGCGCTGATCCCGAATATGACAATAGTTTATGGATTTGGGACCGATTTGGGTTGATAACGGTAGGTGTGGGTCACATATATAGGCACTAGAATACATTGTCCGAAGTGCGTACTCTGTTGGCCATACTCGTCTCAAACGCGATTCCCTCCAGCAACTGCGATGAAATTGCTAAAGGAGCCTAATTTGGAATCTAGCATATGAAGGCAAAACAAAAGCCCGCCAGTGGGACCGATCCTCGACCACTAGACTATGAGTCCACAATACTATCCACTAGGCCACCTCTTCGCTCTGGAGGATAAGAGCACCCCCGCTACTTCCACTAGTGATAAGGCTATACTACATGCGGCAGTGCAAAACTTTGCAAGCCATTTTCAGATCAACCAGGTAGCGAAAGCACCTGGTGAACACATCGTTGCATTCCTCGTGCCAAGCCCTACACGCCCATATGGGTTTCGTTATGAATCGTCACCGATCGCTCACAAGCTTCCCTCGTCAGTATTACTACGATTTCGTCTGACCCCTATACTCGTGATTACCGTGACCCTGTGAGTCGATTGGAGCGCGTATTGTCACTGTAGCGCTTATTCCGCGCCTCACTCCCCACTGACTGCAGTTTGAATTGTGCTCGCACCTGCACATCTGGTCTGACCGGCAACGGACTGGGAGTGTCCCGTCATATGGGATCCGAGAGAATTTTCCAGACAGTGGAAATGGATAAGTGGCAGTAATGGCTGTTATCGTAGGATGGTTCACGGTTCGGATCCTCTCGTAGCCCAAGGTTTTGCAATTCTTAGGGCCCCTGCATACGCGACGACGCGACGACGAGCATTCTCGTCCAACGCGGTGCCGTCGTGCAATGAAGTGTGTTGAGTGTAGAGTACACGGCACCGCCTTGGACGAGAATGCTCGTCGTCGCGTGTTTCGCTCAAGTGCACTTATAACGGGGAATTCGACGCGCAAACTGCTCGTCGCCGGGTATGCAAGGCCCTTAGGATGACTCACCCATCCCCGGTAATCACGAGTATAGGGGTGAAACGAAATCGTGCCAGTGCCATCTCGTCCGGGAGCTGCCTTTCACAGTTATATTTTGAACGGTCCTGCTGTAACGAAGGATCTGCAAAGACCTCTTTCATGGACTTTGCTGTATGCAGACGATGTAATGCTTGCGTCCGACGACAAGAATGAGCTCGAAGTGCTAGTGCAAGCGTGGAGTGATCGACTGGCGCAGTTCGGTCTTCGCCTCAATGTAAGGAGGACGGAGTACTTTCGACCAAGGTGAATGACCCTGGTACAATTACGATTGACGAGACAGAACTTGTATGGGTCAGCACCTTCAAATATCTCGGCTCAACGATAGCCTGCAATGGAGACCTCAGCGGCGAGGTGAACGCTCGAATAAACAGCGCTTGGACGAAGTGGCGTGCGTCCACCGGTGTACTTTCCGACAGAAAGATACCGGAACGATTGAAGTCGAAGGTCTACCGGAGAGTCGTACGGCCGGTTGCTCTGTACGGAGCTGAGTGCTGGCCTTCCACCAAAGAAGTTGAGCGCCGCCTCAGCGTAATGGAAATGAAAATGCTGAGGTGGATGCAGGCGTAACACGACTCGATCGTAAAACTAACGCTGAGGTAAGGGAAAGGGTTTGGGGTGGCCCCAATACCCGACAAACTTTGCGGGTCCCGTTTGAGGTGGTACGGGCACGTGCTCCGAGCAAGTGACGACACGTTATGCAAGATTGGACTCGGTCTCGACATACAAGGGGCAAGACCGAGGGGACGTCCGAAGCAGCGCTGGCTGGATACGATACACGCGGATTTGAAGGCAGAAAGAATTCATTCAGACCACGCGCGGGATAGAGCGGTGTGGCGTCAGAGAATTGGTAAAGCGGACCCTGCTTCAAAGCGGGACAAACGCTAAAGAAGAAGAAGAATAAGATTTTGAACGGTCCTGGCACGATCCGTACGAGTTGCGTTCCCCGATTTCTGGCGATCGGCGACGGGGAACGGGTGTAGTCATGTTTTCTACATTTAGAGGCTCTGTGGCAGTCGGGTGTTAGTAGATCCCAGGTTTGGTGTAAAACTTTCACCACATCGCAGGTGTGGTTGGCCGTAAATGAGCTGAGCTTTTCTTCACTGGACTTTTTTACTGCTCTACTTGAACTGCTTGTGTCAGGTGATCTAATCTGAGCATTATTTCTCCAATTTCAAAAGTACAGTCTTACTGGTCTGCCATCGATGGAACCTTCTGTTCCGGCTCCGCTTTCCGTTCATCGCCATGGTCTACAGTCTTCCTTCTTTGACGACAAGTAATAAGAATCACAGGCAGTATGAAAGCTGAAAAATCCACGGTGAGCGTCTTTTTTCTAAGCACTTTAGTGCAAAATAGAAATAGGCAAATATCTAAAGTGGATAGGGTTGCTATCCGCTTTACCATCGCTCTAATTGCGTATGCTTGATGAAGAAAACCGTGTCATACCTGTCATTAAAGAATATGCGAGTTGAAACATGCCACCGACTAGTAGTATATCATTACGAAAAATGAGAAACCCCGCAATGCTGCCCGTTATCTCTTCATTGCCACTGATAATCATTTCAGTGTTGCGGATATCCCCTTTTGTTAGCTATCTATACTCGCTGGTCGTCTAGCACTAGTCGATCGTATAGTGACTAGTGGACACGCAAAGACTTGCACGCTTGGCTCATGTTTGGCTTGTTCTTCTTTTTTAGCGTCTGTACCAGGGGTGTGCGGATTATCCGTTATCCGTTATCCGGTTTCTGGGGGTCTTTTGGCTTATCCGTTGTTCGCACCGTTATCCGGGTTTTTTCGGCCGGATAATGGATTAAAATCGATAAAGGCCTCTCACTCAATGCAATTTCACGCTCTATCGACAAAGCGGCACTCTTATGCTACGGTATTGACGCACATGACGTCTCTGTGCGTCAGTACACGCTACTGTACGCAATCGATTTGTTTTGAATCTCATTCACGCTTTATTTTGCTGACGGTCGTTTGTGGGTCAAATTGTTTTGTGGGTCATTGTGGGTCCAATAAAAAATTAAAAAATATAAAATAAAATAAAAATGATAATAATAAAAACAAAAATGAAAATAATAAAATAAATAAATAAATAAAAAATAATAATAAAAATATAATTATAAAATGAAAAATTTTGTGGGTCAAATACACACTTATCGAGTTATACAAAGTGATAGTCGAGTCTGATAAGGGGTTTAGACTCGAAATTTTTCATCCGTTATCCGGTCGATTTTGGCTATTCCGTTATCCGCACCGTTATCCGGGTCGCGAAATTTTTTTTTATCCGCACACCCCTGTTCTGTACCGCTTCGAAGCCGTGTCCGCTCTGCGAATTTTCTGGCGCCATAGAGATCTATCATACGCTTGATGTGAATGAACTCTCACTGTCTTTAGATCGGAATGTATCGTATGCAGCCAGCGTTGCTTCGGACGTCCTCTCGGTCTTCTCGCTGGTACGTCGATAGCGAGTCCTATCTTACACACAGTATCATTGCCCGAAGAAAGTGCCCGAACGTTTGTATCTCAAATGATTCTCACAAAGCTTTTCGGCGATTGGAACTGCTCCAAATCGTTACCTTATGTCAGCATTCGCTATATGGTCTAGCCGTGTTACGCCAGCCATCCATCTCAACATTTTCGTTTCCATGACGCCAAGGCGGCGCTCAACTTCTTTGGTAGCAGGACAACGCTCAGCTCCACGCAGAGTAGCAGATCTGACCACAGGTCCGAACGTTAGATCACGTGGAGCAAACCTCGCCACTTGGCAGTTCACCAAATTTCTAAAAGAAGTCGTTGAATGAAGGACTGAGAGCTAGAAGAAAAGAAAAGTAGTCTCATCCATGGATCAACCAGCAATCGGATAATCTCTTGCAGTGTTTGAATTTTCGACCAAGTATTGGTGCTGCACAGGCCCTAGCCCGTTTTTGTGCATCTGCTATCTGACACCACATATTCAAATGCGAACATTCGCTCCTGTTCATCATTACACAGACACGAATGCTTAGGCAAGAGTTATGAATATGATATACAGTTCGAGCCACTCGAGAAAGACTTGATTGCAACTGGGTTATATTCAAATAAAATCAGATAAAAACGTCAGTTTTGGACTTAGTGTAGATAGACAAATCGACTGATATGTTCAAATTCTTGAATGACCCACTAGGAAAGAAAAGAACGCTAAAAAGCGTTCCGGAGCGTTCTGAACGTTTTTTGAGGCAAAAGCTAGCGGTTTTGTAGGACGGAGAAGGAAATTGAGCGCAAATAGAGCTGCCAGTTTTTCCATTTTGTGGAGTTTTTTGCTCAAATCCTCGGGGAAAAGGAAGTACCAGTGCATTTTCAGCAGCGTTCTGGATATCAGCGAGGATAAAACTGATTCCAGGAGGGTGATTGCGGTGGTAAGCTGTGTATGACCCCACAGAAGCACTTCCAACATCGTATGACAATTATCAAAATCAGATCTCGATAGCCAATATTTGCATTACTGCCGTTCAAAATCGTGTTCCCGTCGACGTTCCACGCATTCTTATGAGAGATGCCTCGGCTCGACTTCTTTGACGAGGCCGCAGGGCCATTCATCACGCATTTGTGTGCACCTTAACATTGCATTGAGTGGGCTGGAGTTCGGCGTCTCTCCGGCAGCAACGTTTAACTCATTCACACTCGCTTTCGTGTGAACATCACACGAGAAACAACCGCTCACCGTCGTCGGTATACGTTTCATGGCCGAATGGAAGAACTCCACGATACCTGGAAGCACTATATTCCTTATTCTTATCGTTAGGGAATTTAAACAGTGAGCATAGCTAGCCAGTGCTGTTGTAGATACACAACAATCTGAGAGAAAGTAGTAGTTAGTCATAGGGAGCCCGTAGGTTAGCGTGAGTGCAATGTAAGATAGGTATCTCTTGAGACGGCTCCCTAGGCGCGACTCAACAGCATACCGCGAGCGAACACTTAGGAATCTACTCTGTTGCTCCGTTTTGGTGCAGTTCCGTCTGATGAATTCACCCATTGGGTCTTCCAAGTAGACCAATGGGATTGTTCGGTGGCTACGCCTACAAATATGTGTATAAATAGGATGATGACTGTGATATTGTTGATATTCTGACGTACACGTAGCAATAAATGGTTGTTACGAAAGTATCGAAAAATTATCTTTCGGTGAACTCACTAAAAGTACAATGGTAGAAGTTGTTACGACAGGATTATTCTTCTGGCCGTGCTCAGTGTTGTAGAATCGTCTTGATTAAGTGTCAACGACCGTATAGCAATATGTCATGCAACAATAACGACAATACCTCAAGTTTTGTTCCACTGGATATTCCAAAGCTCAAAAGTCCCTTCTGTTAATCGATTCAAACCGAAACGCTCAGGAGTGGACTATCATAACTATTCCCATTGAATAGCACCGATGTTTACCCTCGTATATTGCAGAAGTGCCTGAAACGATTCATTAGAAAACAGCACAGGATCAAAGAAAAATTCAGAAACAGTCAAGAGTCGCACAGTATCAGCCCAGATGCCCGCCTCGCGAAGCTGTCCACGATTTCCCAATGGAAATGCTATGAGGTTAGTAAAATGGATCAAATTTTACTTTGGCCTAACGTTTTGGCCCTTTCGTCGTCTTCAGAGGCCTAATAGCCGCTCGAAATTCCCTGATCTTATAGAACTACCCGGCCAAGCGCCGCAACCTCCCTAGCATTTTTGACCAACTTGTAAAATCTCCCCACAAAATCACAAAAATCAAAGAAATCAATGGCTCACGGCACAGCAGCGTTCAAGGAGTTTAACATCATGCCAAGGTTTCAAGAAGAGAGAACTTGGGAAATCCCTCCTCAGGCTCTTCAGAAACAAAGGATGAAGCCAGGGTATATTAAGCGCATTCTTCAGAATATATGATTCTATCGGATTGCTAGTCGGCATGTCAAATTGCAAATCACTCCCCAACATCCGGTGTTGAGTGGGTTGGCGCTGAGCGACTGGTCAGCCGATTTCAGCAAAGAGTAGCGACAGTTGCCCTCTCGGATGTCGTCCGTAGTGTCACCAGCTGTTAGTCGACGTTCATGTCGACAACAAACTTGGCGAGTCACACGGTTGACCGCTGTCCGCTGAAAATAGTTCATTCGATGGAGATTACGGTCCTTACTATGACCGCTGTTCGCTGAAAATAGTTCATTCGATGGAGATTACCGTACATGTCCTTACTTCTTTACTATTATAATAAGCGAAACTTAGTTGTTTATTTGGATGGATGGATGTCAATTCATTTTTCAAATGATTGGTGGTGATGGCGGTTAGTGGTGGTTTTATGGTCTAGGTAGGCTACTTGCATGCCGATGCCATGTGACTTGAGGGTGAGGGGTGATTGCAGCTAGTGAAAAAGTTTTCCCGCTCTCAAATTGGTGTTCAATTATGGAGAATTTGAAAATACACGTTTGAATTTGAGAACAATTCGACCTCTTTAAACAAATGCACATTTGAATTTGAGAACAATTTAACTACCAATTAGAATAGTAAGGCTTCATACAACTACTCACTTGTTTCGGTTGGGTCTAAATCACCGATTTAGCCCAAACTTCGTCTAGAACAACTAGAAGCCATTGTCCTTTGTGCGTGTTATGTTGGTCACACTCGTTCCAAACGCGATTCTATCGCGCAACTGCGACAAAGTTGCAGATGGAACGTACTTAGGAATCTAGCGCATGAAGGCAAAAGAAAGGTCAGATCTACTTTTCTACGGGCTGTTTGAGCCGGACTGAAAAGACAGAATTGTTTCGGAAACCTGAGTGCAATCAGTGGAGCAGTGTCGAAGTTTCAAATGAACGAATGGTGATTTAGCTTGGCAAGCAATATAGATTAGAGTGTTTATTATTTTTATTTATTCAACGTGGACGTATTCCATGGAAGTATCAAACCATAACCAAGGAACATGAAAAGATAAGACAAAAACTAGCCAATCGAACTCAAGTGACAACGAATGTTGAGAGAAAACAGAAACGACAACGACAGGCAAACAAAAAACTCATATAATCAGCACGGCTCGTGGGCTAATAAACAGCGAGAACTCAATTTCCAAGGAGACATCGTTGCTTATTCAATATGATCTGAAGGAACTCAAAGGAAGTGTGAAAGTATTTTCCTTGATCAGATTTCTATGTTTTCGGAACACTCTATGACAAAAAAAGTTTGTTCTTGCATTGTTTTTAGCAACAGCGCCACGAATTTTAAGGTAACCGTAGCGAGTCCTACATGTAGAGAAGTCAAACATTTCCGCCAGCTCATGGAGAACTTTTCCTGTTTATTTCTTTATCTAACGAAATTGGCGAACAGACGTTTGGCGGCCGACAGGTCGATGAACGGCTGGTAACAAATTCTTTGTACAACTACACCAGCACTCCAGCGGCCTATCGGCCGACTCATTGAAATGGAAATTTAGGAAATTTCGGCATTATTCCACTACATCAGTCAAAACCTGATTGAAATTGAGAGATTTGGGAGATTGAAAATCGAAGAATTGGGAGATTGAAAAGAAGTGAAGCAATTTCTTCTGCTCCCCGGTCGCTGTGGGTGCTCTTGGTGTACGGTACGGGCAATCGCGGCGGGACCCATATGAGCCACCCATTACAAACATCGCGGTTCCGCTTATTATATAGTAGAGTATTTTGTATTGCTCAAGTTACAGAAGCGGAACTCCTTTTGTATTTAAATCTAGTAAATGTGCAAATCGATCTAAGTCGCCTAGGTAGAATCTCACCTTATGACCTGTACAAGTTGTAATTTTATAATTAGTTTAGCAATAAGAACATGCCACCGTGGAGAACATTGTGTAACCCGGCAGCGGAATCTTTTCAGCCCAACTTCAATATAGCTTGCGATGGACGGCTGCTAGCCATCAGATGTTCCAATGGCATTTGTTCTCTGCCCGGCGCTACCTCAGCCCTCTCGAACTTCGCCGTGTCGAACGATGCCGCTTCAAATCACATCTGCTGCTATTATCATGAACTATACGGCACCGCAGCTGTCCAGAGCAAACATTACGTTTTGAGCCGTACTTTGCAGGTCGTTCGATCACCTCGCGATACCTGACCACCCGGCACATTTAGTTTTTCTGGCATTTAGTCTAATTCATGAACTCGCTTCAGATCACAAATGCCAAGCCTCAGCAGTCCGTAGAATGGTGAAAATAAAACCGGCAAATGACCGGCTCAAAAAACTTGAATAACAAGGCAGAGCACAACAGTTTCAGCTTATTTAGTTTAAGTTTATGTTTTCATGGCATGCTGTCGAATTTTGTGGTTCTTTTAATTTCCTAGACTGAATTTTGTTTTCTCTTTTCGGTGTGATACGCCTTGGAGCGTATTAAACAAACAAATAAATAAATAAATAAAACACAAAATCGCGGAAATTACGGCGATGCACAAGGAGGTATAAGACAGTTCGTGATTTCTGAAAGTTAGTCCGAGCGTATTACAACACTTCATTCGGCCATGTTCGAGCTATACGAACGGCATCAGCATCTGGATGGTGTAATCTGAATTTGAAAAACTACTCACTCGAACAACAATTTGTGGTGAGACAATTTATTTCAAGGACAAGAAGAACACGATGATAAAGCTGAAAGAAGACCCGAGTTATTAATACGTACTCGAGCAGTTGTAACCCAAGCAAACAACCAGACGTACTGTGTTGGTGAGTGAATCTCGATTGTGGGAACCACTTCTCCTGACAATTTTAGAGGGAGGAGAATACAACCCTAAGGTCGTTTCCGAAAGACACTGCCACGCTCTCCTCTCTTTGATTGGTGTTAGAGGAAAACTGCCTCCATCCAGAGCACAGATTAGGGTCCGGGAAACGGTATCGTTCGCGTTGAATCCAGCAAACAGTGGTTTTTGACGTTTGTGACTGTCGTAAGACGAAGTACGGTCCACAGAGGTTGCTTCAGTACTCCACGCCATTTTTTTGAAACACCTTTGAACTGCTGCTTCCTACTTCAACAGTACATCGATACTCTGCTGTCGTCGAGCCCATCTCAGAGAACATCTCAGCCCATCGGAGTCTATCTCCTAATCCTAGCCATTACTGCTTTACTATCAAAGGGAAGGGTTAATACACATCACCTTCTCTACGGCATTCCCCAAAACCACGGTGGGACTCACTTCAATCCTAGGACTTTGTATGCCTGCTAGTGCAAAGTACCTAACAAGGGAAGTTGCTCAGCGTGCCCTACAGATTCATAACGAGATTCAGATTGTTACCTAGAGCATCGAATTGCGATTACAACTGTACAGTATGTCTGTTTGCTACCTGCAAACGGGTGGCCCATCTCTAATGGCTAACATAACACCTAGAACCCGCTTCAGTAGAGGTCTTTCGCCTTTTTTGGGTCACCCGTTTGCAGGTAGGGAAAACAAACTATACCGCTGTAATCAAATTCGCTGGTCTACAAAATAATATGGGTCTCGGTGTGAATCTTTGGGGCACGCTGAGCAACCTCCCTTGTAAAATGCTCACCCGACGGACTGCTGCTACTTCCTCTCCTCTTCTCTCTGAACCATGTTGTTGGGAGCAATCACTAGATGGTCTTCTCTCAAACGGAGAGTCGTCCAAACATGTAGACCCCGATGCATAATTTCGATGAAAAGATATCTTTGTTCAAAACCCGTCGTGAAAGTTGCTCTACCGAGAAGCCATGCCCCGATCACGTTTCAGTTCCCCTTTTAAACCTTTTTATGACGATGATGTCCATGTGCCAGCCAACTCGGTGCGGAGTTTCTTCTCAACCACGTTTATTCCTGTGCGCGCGTGGTGCAGTGGTAAGAGTCGCTACTGACACATGCACGGTTGGCGATCGATCCCCGCCCAGGTTAAGCAAGCCTTCCATCTCCATCCCTCCAAAGAACCAGTCTCTCCGGGGTAAAACATTTACTTGGTATAGCCTGACACAAGTTTCTCTAAGCCAAGCACGCATTCACTCTATAACTCTACGACTTTGAACGGGAAACTAGAGCGCGGCGCGTTCTAAAGGCACTGATCAGCTCCAACCCCTTTACCTTTACCCTTTAAAGAAATCTTATCACCACGAGTCTATTTTCTATTGTATGGACCAAATACGCATTCATCAAGCCTCTACGATCCTGAATTGAACACGAATGCAAAGGCGCGTCCTTCGGGGACTGATCATCGTCGACACCTTTACCTTTACCTTTTACCTTTATTTTTGTTCTGTTTAATCAATACTTTATAATGAAGAATGTTCTCCTCTGTCGCTGACTGTTACCTGTCACTTGGTATGCCTATATGACCAGTACTCACACGACCAGCTCAGTGGGCTAAACGGTTTGCTGACTAGTTGCTCCTGAAGGATAGCAGGAGCCTGAAGAATCTTCTGAAGAGGAGTGCAAGGGTCAGTCAACTAATAATTCGCCACCTATCCTCTCTACTGACCGAGGTCGTGAGGTTGTTTTGTTGATTGAGGAGACGGCCTTCTCAGAACGCCACTATTACAGCCTTCCTGTTGCACGTGCCAATGTCGGCTGATCTGCTGCGGCGAATCCACCGAAACGCTCTCTGATGCCTATCAATCAGGCTTCATGAGTCCTCCCAGGTTGCAGCTGTCATCGACACTACATGGTAAAGCTTGCGTAAGCAAAAGAAAAACAACACATTCCATCAGAGTAATGGACTTTTCGCTCGGGACGGCCGAATTGCCCGTCAGGACTGAGGAATTTCATGAAGCAGTTCAAACAGATATAAACTCAGTTAAATGATTTATATATTTGGAAGTGCTAGGTTATTCGCAAAACACTGACATCGGACGGGAATTGAACCCGCGTCTTTCTGTTTCCGGCAGACTGCACTTACCACTGTCCTACCATTGTATGTATGTACGTTTCGACCCCTACCTTTCTTAGATTCTTGAATAAATTCATTTATTTATTTATTACATGAGAGCCTCATGTAACAAAGGATTCAACTACAACTCTATCATGTAAAAAATCCATCAAAGTCAGTGAAATGAAGGAAACCTAATAACAAATGAATAGGAAAGTCAACATATGTAGTAATAGCATGGAACGAACCAAACAAAATCATAAAATAGTTGATAAAAAACAACGACTTCAGCGATGACAGGTGTGATTGATTTTCCATTGAGGTTGCTGCACTTTTAGTACTCAGAAGGAGCAGATTTTGTCGTTTTTGTTCTCTCATCACATTCTTGGGACTCAACAAATGGCTTCAAATCTTTCCACTTAGGCAGATATTGTCGGTCTGCTAAAATCTGCGACACCACAAGAATTTCATGCTTTACAGTTCCCGTTGTTTATTTATTTACGCCTATCTTAGACGTGCTTTAAAAAATGAATGCACTAGCCAAAAGAAACGGAGCGATCCTAGACAACAAACTCCTAGTATAAAAATACTGACGACACGTAAAATTTTGGAAAAACTATTTTATCACCACATAGACTAAGACTACTATATGCTTAGTAACTGGTCATCATTAGTTTATGATTATCAACAACAGAACGTTATGACTGAACAGTTGGCGCGACAAAGGACGCTTGGAAGGTGAGAAATTCGGACTATTGCGTATGTGAATTGTACTATACATAACCAGGAACGCATCGAGCGATCATTCCGAACATTTTTTCCTTGGAACACTATAGCATTACCAGGAACGCAGCGAGCGAACATTCGGATTATTTTTTATTCAGAAACCTACAGTACCATCGCTGATCGTCTGCCAAAACGCTGTTCGTGACGAGTGAAACCGTAGCTCTGTCGCTTCGTTGAACCTTTTTCCGCTAACCATTTTTCAATTGAATTACATAGTTGAAATCAGAATGGCACGATCTGAGTTCCGGTTTGCAGGATACTTGGGAATTTTGAAAACTTTGCGATCAAGTTGAGCGTTTTCTGACCTCTCTGCAAGGAGAAGCTAACGAGGTTGACATCATTATTTCACCCGTCTTAATTACAACGGTTACATCTGCTCTTAACTGAATCGCATCAAAATTTTTCAACATTTCATTTTAATCAAGGTCGTTCCAGGCAGTGACTAGGGACTATTATTCCCATCTGTGACCATTTCAGATGCTTGGGAGAATCTTTACGAAGATGTCTTCTACAGTTTTTATTCTTCCTTTCAGAATGAAGCAAAAGTAACTCATTGAAGATGTAGCTGATCTACCCTGATTCAGGATTCTGCGTAGGTGCAGCGGGTTCATTCGGTCATAAATGAAACGCTGATCTTCCACTAGACGCCGAGGCGATAGTCATCGCCCGATAATCGGTCCGTCAGTTGGCGGTGCCATTGCTCACATCGACACAGTAGCATCATAGCCGGCTGATTTCTTCTGCAACTCGCCGTTTTTTGCTCGCACAACACGCTTCTCGGAAGCGTCTCGAGACTATACACATGGAATTTTTATTTTATTGATTCGTATGTTAATGCAGTGTTAAACACAGATTTTAAAGCGAGGTAGACGAGTGAAGCTGATACTCATTCAAAAAGAACCAGGCGCGTATTAGTATTATAGAATCCATCAGAATTCGTACATAAATTGTTCCTCAGGCGTCACCAGTAGCAGTACATGCTCAGTATACATTAAATTCTCTTTTTTCAACAGGTTTGTGGTCAGGGATAATTGGTAATGGATTATCCTTAATTATTCGTTTAGAATTGGCTGAACCCGGAATTTTGTTAGGTAGTGAACTATTATATAAGACTATTATTACGGCTCACGCTCAAACGTAGTAATAATGTCCAGCTAAACAGCTGTTTCATTTGACTGTAGCCACACTGTCCATATTTTCCATTTCCATTTTTCTGAGCTCTTGAATGCTCCAACTGTATACTGCACCGTAGGTATTTTTCCGCCAAAACACGATTTAAACGATTTAGAATGTATTCACTCGCCATAAATCACTTCAGGATTAATTGTATTGAATAAGAAATACGTGGGCGGAATCAGAAGAGCGTGATCTATCCAATGGTGAAGAAAATGTAGTGAAATTCTGAAATTTTTGATTTTTATGTGGGTGTGATTGACCTCGCCAAGGTGACGACCACCCAAGGTCAATCTCATTAGACCGTCCTCGTTAATTACACACCCTGTGGCTACACTTAACTAAATTACAGAGAATAGTTACGGTTTCTGCACTTGAATGAAATTGGACTTCGTATTCGAAGATAGGATGCGGAGACAAATATTTCAGTACCAAACGTGCAGAAAAAACGTCTAGTTCCAAAAATGACCGCGAGCCAACAGCTCATCAAGCTCTCATGTTAAAAATTCCACTGGAAATGCGGGGAGATCTGGGGCGACGCAGCGCCAAGGTTCTCGTAATCGGGAAATATCGAATATGAAGCATATGTTCGCGAAGTATCAATATCTCTATCTGCGACAGTTTCCGAACATCTCAATAAAAATTAAAAAATTGGCCGCCGTTTAAATTGAAGAGCGATTGCTGGAGCGGCACCTATTGAGAAGTTATTACAGCTGGATGAGAATAAGAACAGCGATTCGAAGGTTCGCTTTAACACATGGAGTTCTGTCTGTTGAAGCAACAATCTCCAGATGCTTGAAAATATGTGAGCTCTAAGGAATAATCGGGCCTTAATTACTTCTAGGGTACTTTCTTTTAGCTACAGTAGGCTATTCGGTACGTCCTAAAAGGTGAGTGCTTTATGCTGAGAAACTCCTGCTCCAATTTTGAATGGACCGAGATAACATTGGCAGATGCTATCTGTTCATAAAACATACCATTAACTAGGCCTTAATATCCAAAGACAATAAATCGGACGTGCAGAATTTACTTGACTTTTTAACTCGCGTCTTACAATAGGGCCTACCAGAATCAGACAGCTGCAACTTTATTCCTCAGAAGGAAAGTATGATCTTTGTCGTATTTCGGAAGGACAGGTAAAAATATCCGGCGAAATTTATGGCACGTTAAGCAACAGAAGAAAAATATCGGTGAATGTGCCACAATTTTGGCCTGATTTGAGACGACCTGTCAAGCTCCCCCGGCCAACTAGCCCATCAACCCCAAGTTCTTGTGCAAGACTTCTATGGAAGATCAAAGGGCCCAAGTTAATCGGGTTTGGGTGCCCCGCCCCCTAATTGTCATCCACATCTTATTACGGGAACCATAGAAGGCTATCATCAGAGGTGAGATGGGCACCGTAAAGGCCCTCGCCATACTCACGACGGCAACGGTCGCAACGAAGCTAGAAAATGCATGACTCGCTTCTATAAAGCACTGCAGCTGGGTTTTTGTATGCTGCTGTGTGCGGGTCATTCGGGTGGGCATTCACGGTGCAAATCCTCGTAGTACTGTGGCCTGTCGCAGCTGGTTACGACAGGCGTCGCAGCATGCTGCCACGAAGGCCACAGTACTGTCCTGAGAGGATTTGCACCGTCCTTTTCGCCCTTGCGGTAAACTATCCGAGTCCCCGCACACAGCAGCATACAAAAAACCCAGCTGCAGTGCTTCATAGAGGCGAGCCATGCATTTTTTAGCTTCGCTGCGACCGTTGCCGTCGTGAGTATGGCATTGGCCTAAAGGTAAGGGTAAAGGTGTCGGCGTTGATCAGCCCTTACGTTTACCTTTTCGGGTCATTCGCGTTCCATTCAGAATAGTAGAGACATGGTGATCAGCCTGTAGAATGAACTGCGGTGGCCAGCCGTCATACCAGATCAGTGTCTCTACCTTCCCACACAAGTCCGGTACCAATTTACCCGACCGCGGAAAGATGGAAGGCTTGGTTTGCCAGAGCGGGGATCGATCGCTCGACCATGGGGGTGTCAGTAGCGCTCCTTACCACTATATCACGAGGTGGCGAAATGGGTGGGAAAAAATTATTCCTTAAAGACGGCCCCAATGAAGTATACTTAAAACAAAACTGGTCAATCGAAGTAAATTTCAAGTTCTCTAAACATATCTGAGAACTATAATGGAATAGTAAAATAGCAGAAGAGCCTTCGAGAAAAGGATTCTACAAAGAGGAGCTGGCAAGTAACTCGATGGGACGCTTTCCATGATGAAACAAACTATCAAACTTTTCATGATGAAACAAACTACCACTAACAAATGTGTAACGCAACGTTGTGGGTAACTTACAAAGACTTTAAACCAGCTCAAGGCATATTGACATACTAACACCAGAATATCTACAAAGAGGGTTAATTTTCAAAGGAATTCAAGCCTTGCTAAAATTATTACTGTGAGCAGGTGATCACCTCAATCCCATGGATAGGAATTCGCCTCCAGATTCCTCAGGCTATTAATACAACAATAAAATTTTCACCTCTCCAACTGCAACCGGAGCAACCTCAACGCTGACAATTCTTGGTCATTTGCACTTACCCTGCAGTAATATTACACTAACTGAGCACACACACTCACATCAATAAATACCTCTGTGTGTGTTCTTCGTACCGTACCCCCTCGGGGCAAAGAGTTCTTTGCCGATGTTTAATATGGCGTGCCGCGAGTGACGCGGTGGTGGTGGAAGTCAACGTTAACCCAGACATATGGACGAGATCCATTGCGACGATTGTTGTTGTTTTTCGCTCGTCAGCAAAGTACATTCCGGTCCCGGAACGGATTTAGATGGCCGCCGAAGGGGCTGGCCGGTCGTGGCGGCGGGAGAGGTCGGACGGCAGCGCCGCGGCTGAGCACGAAGGCTGCCCCCACGGCTGCTGCTCCGCCCCAAGCGAAGTGAGGGGCGATCGCCCACATCTTCGGTCCGACTCACACCCTCCGGTCAGCTAGCAGTTATAATGAGACGTCGAGCCGGTTCTCTTGCTGAGTCGTCGCTTCAGTCACTTCGAACTATTGCCCAATGCCCTGAGGCTATATCCTTCAGCTCTTAGCCGCTGATTTTCCACTCTGTTCTAATTCTCTACGTTAATCCGTCGTGAATTTTGCTTCGTTACCTTGATTACTGATTCACCATCCTTTTGTGGATAAACTGTTCCGTTGCAGCCATGTCGAACGGCGACTTTGAGAAGGATCCAGGTTTTGTGTACCTCGGAATCACTCGAGAGGCCAGAGCCGAATCTGCAGCACGGCCATTCGATTCGAAGAAGAATGTCTGGGTTCCAGACGCAGAAGACGGTACGCGTTCTGCCAGCTTCTATTCACTATTTCGTACTGAATTTACATTGAAGTACTTTGCCGGGACCTTTGGGAGAAGACTTATCTGACCCAATCATTATCGATTTATGGAAATCACAGTTACCTTACTAGTGCACTATGAATTTTGCTGTCTAACTTCCCGAAAGGGACATCCACCAATAGTGGGCATGGAGATGATTTCTACCTTCTGAGTTGTGGATTTGTGAAAATTTAATCTTAATATGGCATCGAATCGATCATCGATCAACTTGGTGGAATCAATGCACCTCAGCTCCACTGTACTGTTTTCAATCATCGATTAGTTAGCCGTCAAACGAATCAGATTCTGTTTACATTGAAGAAAAAGTGCAATATGAGGCGGCTTTGATGTGAAAGTAATTAGAAGACCGATTTTCATATCTTAATGTAATATTTAACAAACCAGCCGTTACAATCCAAAAGGTATTACTTGTCTACGCAGGATTCAAATACGCTTGGGGGTAAATGTCGGCTGCATTTTTTCGAGAGAAATTTTCGAAAAATATTAATACGAAACGGTAATATACTACTAATTAGGGTATGATGCCGAGAATTTTGAAAATTAGTCCATTCTTCCACTCGCATAGAATGGGGGTCTTTTCTAATTCGTGAAATATTTCAAATTCTTTTGAATTCAACTATTTCGGATCTTCCCCATCATGAGTCCATAGCTTCTTCTCAATTGATCAGTGGTTCCAAAAATTCCTGAGTTTGACAGTCCTAGCTTGGAAATATTCCTTTGAAATAGAAATTTGACTGTCTAATCCGAAAGTTTTGAAGATGAATTTTACTATTTAAGAGATCGGATAAGGTAAGGGTAAAGGGTCGGTGTCACCCCAAGGATGCGCCACGCATTCGTGTTCCACTCAGAATCGGAGAGGCATGGCGAAAGCCTACTTGCCCTAAATTACTTGCGGTGGCCAGCCGCTATACCAAGTCACGGTCTTTACCTTCCTAGACAAGTCTGGTACTAATTTGCTCGACCCCGGAGAGATGGAAGGTTAGGGTAGCCTGGGGGGGATCGATCGCTCTACCGTTCAAGTGTCACTATTACCTCTTATCAATGTACCACGCACACCCTCAAAAGCTCCACTATCACGATGAGCCCTTCGGGTAACCTTTCACCTTTGACCTGAATTTCACTATAGTCCACTATAATAAATTGAAAGCACTTGAACACACGTGCGATCTCTGAGGTCTTAGCCAGCAGCTGTGCTGGTGGACCTCCTCACCTGCCTCCGCAGCACCACTACGCCTACGTATGTGTATGTGATTGATGGGGTTGCAATCGGGCGGCGGAACCTCTGGAATCCGTCAATCCAGAAGTTGCTGCAAGAAATTGGGCTTCTGCGACCAGAGAAACGAACTCTGGCTCCAGGCGGCGATCGCAATTCGGGGATTATGGGGTCGTTTAGAGCCATTGGTATTGGGTGGTTATGGCAGCGAAAGGGACCCGATCCGGGAGCGTTTGGGCCACCTGTGAGGCGCAGATTCTATTTTAAGGAATATACCGAAAATACAAGTTCTATGCTTCGCTGAACTTCAAAATTGGGCGATCAGCTGATTGGGTAAGTCGCAGTTCTTTACGGACTCAGCGGTAACCCAAAGACGGCAAGTCTATGGGTTCTATAGGCCAGGAAGCCGGTCTTCTTTACTTCCTCTTTTTCTAAGCAGTTCCAGTGAAGCCTGCTGACATTGGAATTTTGTTTGTCAGCGACCTTGTTCTAAGAATAGGCTCCGGGGGGAGTTCGGGGCCAGCGGTGGCCAGCCCTCTCTCGCACTCTATTCTCCCGGCTTATAAAAACCGCGTTGTACACCACCATCCACATCTCGCGCGTAGGCGGTTCGGCATTGTAATCTCCTCACCAACTGGCCGTCACCAGCTCACAGGCCACCACAGCCAGCCACACGTTCCATTCAAATCGAGAAACAACAACGATGATTACTGATTGAATCTATCGATTCACAAGTCATCACTATCGACGATCGACGGCGGCGTCGACGAGACGCAGCGCAGAAGTCGCCCCGTAGAAAAAGCTGCGACTGATATTGAGCCTACAAGTAGCTCATAGTGACCGGGAGAAAATAGGAGGAGAACTGTCAGGAGAACAGGTTTCATTTAAAGTAGTGGCCTTGGGAGGGACGAAAAACCCGATAGTATCAAAGGAATGAGCCCAAGGCAGTCATGAGGGGTTGTTTTGAGCCAAGGTCAGGATTCAAAGAGAATTCCTAGCCTCCGAACACATATTTTTAGGTAGTGATTGACGTTTTTCTCTTTGTGGTCACCCATTTGGAAGTCCGTTAACCCAGTCTCTTGCTGCTTACCGTTGACCCGTTTAACGAAGCCCTCCTTCCCTCGGATACGGCAAAAAGAGCAGAAACGTTTGTAAAACCGAACCGTTCGTTAGATTGAGGTGTTCATATTCAAAGAAAAAGCCTTTGAAAAGCCTGATAAGACCAAAGAAGGGGTACAGGGTAAACGTGAAGGTTGCTGTGATCTAAATCCAGGATTTAAAGGGAACACCGCGCGTCTCATATCTTGGTTATCGGCGATATTGAACATTTTTCATCCCCTACCTCTCACCCTTATCTCCCATGTGGCCCAGAAATGGAGCAGACCAACCCGTTTTTTGCCGGCCCACCCTTTTGCTTCCAAACGAAGCCCTCCCCACCCCGGGGCCAGGGTAATTGGTACCAGATTTGTCTGAGAAGGTGAAGACACTGGTTTATCCCCCTCACTTCTTTACCTGATATCTAAGCCATACCAGAACTGAAAGCCACGAGGTCAATGCGACTTCAGAAGAGGGTGTCCTGGGAAACAGGCGTGGGTAAAAAGGCGGAGAGAAGAATTCTCGACAGGCTTCAGAAACGTGAACAAATACAGTTTGAACTTTGAGAAAATATTTATTAACATCACACTTAAGTTCAATGGAGTCAATACTACCACTGAAGCACAGAAGGTCAAAGACAGCACAGTTTGCTCCAACAAAAAAGTGCCTATGTAGGAGAACACATTCAATCTGAAATTGGAAATTGAGAGAGAAAAATCGAATAGAATAGAGAAAAATTAACAAAAAAACTCGAATCGTACACGAATTTTGGTTAGAGTAAGGCGTTGATGTTGGGCTCCTTAATTGCAAAGATGTAATGGGAGGAAAGTGGAATTAAACTGATTCCGCTCCGAACATTTATGAAATTTTCTCAGCTCCAACTTTTTCTCAAATTTATTTTGATGTTTCCCTTCCTTTTTCATCAATACTTTCCTTTTTAGGCTTCGTTGCCGCCGAGATCCAATCCGTTCAAGGCGATCAAGTGACCGTGGTGACCGCAAAGGGAAACTCGGTAGGAATTTATACCGTAAAGTCAAAGTAACGCAGTAACGCACACAGCTGTCCGTCAGTTTCACGTCTGAAACTCGAACGGCGTACGTCAAAAGCCGAAAAAAAACCGAGTGTTCAATGATTGATGTGCCCGAGGGCACATCGGCGTACACAGTCTCAGATTCGCACTCAAAGAGCGATTTCTTCGCAGTTCGGCGGAACTGGCAAATGTATATTGTTCGCTCAAAACCCTCAAAGTCACCAGGCTTCGGCGCCTCTAGCGCAGATGTTTCCACAAGAGAAAAACGCCGCTTCTCGCTTGATGTCGAGGTCGGCTGATAGTGTTTGAAAGGGGATCGGAACGGCCAGTATTGAATTATCCAGTGCCTACAATTTGATAGAGCACAAAAGAAGCATTTATGACAGTTAAATGGGAGAGGGTAGATCGATACCGCAAACCAAAAATTTATAGATTACCTTGAGGTTACTAGACTTGACGCAGTTTCTGATTCATGAAGATCAGTGCATCCGATACCGTAGTGGTAGGCTAATTGTTTATAGGGGTACGCCCATCGAGTAATAGCTTACGCGGTAGTGAAATTCGATAGAATACTCAAGAACACATAAATTTTTGTTTTGTTTTGAAGTTTTGAATACTAAACGGAAAAGAGGCAGGTAGATCGATAAACCCAGCGAAGCTAGACAGTAAACCCATATGGCTCCGTATTTTGGTTTTGTTACCCACAGTTTCCGATCCATGACGATCTGCGTATCCGACACTCTAGTGGCAGGCGATGGTTCGTGGTAACCCAGATGCACACCTGAGATTTGTTTAACCTTGAGTCGGACTGATGCATCGCGGTTAACAGGTTATTAGGGGTATATTTAAGGGTTGGGAGCTAGAGAGAATGCTCAAAGATCGATTTATCCTTTTTACTGTAAATAACCATAGCTTCTGATTCATGATGATCAACGCATCCGATACCCGGTGGTAGACTGACGGTTTGTGTTGTCACTACTAACCCCGCTCCCCTCGGAGTTATGTTTAACCCTGGGTACTTGATACATCGGTGCATAGGATACTGCAGGGATAGACTGATGGTGTGTGTTAACCCAGATGCGCACCTGAGATCTACTTAACCGTGAGTTAAATTGGCGTATCGCGGCTATCAAGGGTATGTCTTGGGGTAACCAGCGGGTTTCCGATCATGAATCTGTGGCCAGGAAGGAGGTCCTAGACGGAGAAGCACAACGATAGATCCAGGAAGACCCACGCCTCTAAAAAGACGGATACTGTAGTTACCGTAATTTACTAGGAGTCAACCAACCAAAAGTGAAAGAACTCGGTCGAAACATCTACTAGCTACATGTGCTGAATCTGAAATGCTCCTTGGGTTGTTTTGTGCGATTTTAACAGCTTCACGTTTAAGTATTAGAGCGAAAAAAAGGTTTTATTTCGCGAAGTTTTTTTTTCGAGATAAAAAAGCCACTTTCTAACTATTAATCTACAGCATATAATAGTATATTTATTTATTTTTCTTCAGGTGACTGTCAAGAAAGATGAAGCGCAGGAAATGAACCCGCCAAAATTCGACAAGACCGAAGACATGGCTAACCTGACCTTCTTGAACGAAGCGTCCGTGTTGGCTAATCTTAAGGACAGATACAAGGACATGATGATCTACGTGAGTATTGAACGCTATGATTGGTGAAAGAGCAGCAAAATCGATCAATCGATCGCTATCGATTCAGACATACTCCGGTCTTTTCTGCGTCGTGATCAATCCGTACAAGCGTCTGCCCATCTACACAGAGTCCGTGATCAAGTTCTACATGGGCAAAAGACGTAATGAAATGCCGCCTCATCTGTTCGCCACCTCCGACGAGGCCTACAGAAACATGGTGCAGGGTGGGTATCGAATTATACCCTAGGGGTAATGCTGCTCACTGAAAATGTGCCGTTTCAGACCGCGAGAACCAGTCTATGTTGATTACCGGAGAATCCGGAGCAGGAAAGACAGAAAACACTAAGAAAGTCAGTTTCTATCATTTCTTTTAGTGAATCAGAAACCTAATTTCAACTCATCTCAGGTAATCTCATACTTCGCCATCGTCGGTGCCACCCAACAAGCTGGCAAGAAAGAGGGATCCAAAGGAGTACGTTTAAACTTGGTATTTTTTTGAGAAAAATCCCTCATTTCCACTTTTCAGGGTACCTTGGAAGAGCAAATTGTGCAGACCAACCCCGTACTTGAGGCGTTCGGTAAGCACATGGATTAATGGAAACTGGTAACCACCGGAACTAAGGGTAAATTTTCAGGTAATGCCAAGACCGTGCGTAACAACAACTCGTCCCGTTTCGGTAAATTCATCCGAACCCACTTCTCCAAGGACGGAAAACTGGCCGGAGGAGATATCGAGCATTGTGAGTAATTTTTACGAACACTTAGGGCGATATCAACATTCGAAAAAGCACTGGAAGGGTTCGTATCTAAAAAGGAGGGATACTGTAGCTACAGTAATTCATCGCTTAGACGAGCTAACCTAAACATGAAAATGTGAAAATCTTGCCCTTATGACCTTGAGCTTACCTTTCTAGACTTGCTCGAAAAGTCTCGTGTCGTGCGTCAGGCGCCCGGTGAGCGTTCCTACCACATCTTCTACCAGATCATGTCTGGATTCGACCCGAAACTTCGCGGTAAGTGATCGAAAATCTTTATTTTTTACACATGGAATCGAATGGTACTGTTGAAGGTCTGCTGAAGCTCAACAACGAGCTGAAATACTACCATTTCTGCTCGCAAGCCGAGCTGACCATCGACGGTGTCGACGATAAGGAAGAAATGGGATTGACCCAGGTAAGCTCACCGGAGAATTTTCCCGCATGCCCGGCTCCAGTAACCATTACCGATATCAGGAAGCCTTCGACATCATGGGTTTCGAAGACGAGGAGGTGATGGATCTGTACAAGAGTTGCGCCTCGATCATGCATATGGGAGAGATGAAATTCAAGCAGCGGCCAAGAGAAGAGCAGGCCGAGCCCGACGGCGATGAAGGTAGCATCCGTCCCGTCCTTTTGGGCTCATTCCCTCTAGACGATCATGTGCAGTTACAGACGCACAGAACGTGGCCCACTGCCTCGGCGTCAATCATGAGGAGTTGCTGAAGTCGCTCACCAAGCCTCGTGTACGTGTCGGTACCGAATGGGTGAACAAAGGTCAGAATCTCGAGCAGGTATGTGGTCTAATAATATAATTATGATTCATTTCGGAGGAACCCAATAAGTACAGATGACAAAGTTATTAAAAAACCAATGTGGAAAGTCTGGTACGCCAAAAGCCAAAAGCCAAAAAGTCGTAGCCAAAAACCAAGACTGATATTACAGTTTATTCGGGCTAACGTTTCGGCGTGCTCGCCTTCTTCAGAGCCTGGAACTAGTCGAGTTCAACCTGAGAAACTACCCACTCTACGCCGCATCAAATTCTCAGAAAAAATAAGAGAAAACTGAATGGTTGTCGAGCAAATGAAATAGGGGGTCAGAAAAGGCTAACCTTCTATAAGTGGACTAGTGAGGTCCACTACACACCCGTAACTGGTAGGATACGTGGGTGACTGAGGGTTCACGCCTAGGGACCACCCGCCTAGAGAACTTCTGGGGCATGACCTGGTAGGTCAAGACCACACATGTCGACGAACGGTGTGACGAACAGTTTAGCAACTAATCAAATAAAATTCCATAGGATCTTGAATTCTTGAAAATCTTGGAGGGCGGCGGAAAGTAGACGTGGATAGCAAGATCAGAAGGGCCATAAAATATAGTGGTCCTTAGAAAATATCCTTCGAGGTGTAGAATATTTTTCCTTGGCACCTTAATTGCAGCATCTTTTCTCAAATTCATTCATTTCTCCAGCCCCTAATGGGCTCAACATCAAAATCCGGTGCGCTACAACCGACTGAAATTTAATGTTATAATTCAAAAAAACAACAAAAAGAGACGGCTAGTAACAACTCAAAAGACTCATTGAAATAATCCTTGATAGATGCTTTTCAGTAGCAGCGAAACGGCAAAACAGTGAAAGGATCGAGCAGAGTCCTGCTAGGTTTAACGCCACGGGTTTAGGGTTTAGTAAGACATGGTTAGAATGATAGAAACGTATCTCTAGTATATTAACAATAACCCACAAAAAGCGCGGTGATATACCCAGAATTTCATGATACTTGCAAAAATGCTTTCAGCCTGACTGATTAAGACGTTAATAAACAAATTAAAGTTAAATTAATTTAACTAAAGCTTAACAAATTCTATCGTCGATATTCGTGCAGCCAGCCTTAAAAACGGGGAATAACATAATGTAACAAAACGCAAAAAAAAAAAGAAATGAGAAAGTAACATTAACAACTAAAATGTAAAACGACTCAATTTGATAAACAGGATGCTACATACTGATAGCGTACAACATAGGATAGAGCAACAGGCTAACAGAGAACTTAACTATCAGGCCTTGTGCAATCGTTTAACCCGGAGATAATTTTAAGGTAAAATGCGTTCTGAGCACTCCCTTGAAACTGTTCAACTTATACAATGCCTAGTCCAGCTTGCCGACTCAAAACCGTGGCTAAGAATGAGTGTTGGAAGCAAAAGTCTTTTGGCCCAAGGTAAGGTGCTGGGTGAGCGCAAATGACCGGCACAGTTCGGTCGGTGGTGTGGTGGTCTAACTCCACGGTACCCGAGATGCCAGTTCGAATCCTGCCCGAGCCGCGATTTTTTGCGATGATCCATCTTTATAATATCATCGTCTAGAACACTGTTCCAGTATGTCCATTACAGGTCCACTGGGCAGTGGCCGGTCTCGGTAAGGCCATCTACGCTCGTATGTTCAAGTGGCTGATCTCCAGATGTAACAAGACCCTGGACGCTAAGGAGATCGAGCGTCGCTACTTCATCGGTGTGCTCGATATTGCTGGTTTCGAAATCTTCGACGTGAGTTTAATCTTTGTATTTACCTCAGACTTAGGTAATTAAACCATGGCAATCAGGGTCAGGTAAAACTTGATATACGAGTAAATTAATATAACGCAATTATTATTAAGTACTGTGAAAGAAGACGCACGTGATACAGCTGTAAGAGGCTCTGTTTCTATCCCAGCGGGGTCGGGTAAATTTGTACTAGACCTGTCTCGGAAGGTAAAGACGCTAACTTGGTACAGCGTTTGCCCTGTAGGTCAAGGTATAGGCCAAATACGCATTCACTATACCTCACGATACTGAATGGAGCACGAATGCCCTTAGGGGACTGGTCACCGCCGACACCTTTACCTCTGACTTTTACCCTTGGTGAAGAGAACTGGATGAGATAGAGCTGTCGCCATGCCTGCTTCGAATGTTGCTGCTTGGATTGGATGTCGACGACACTAGATATACCTTAAACCTCTACCATTCTAATAACCCCTAAGACCATGTTCATCTCCCTGGGGGCACAGAAGACCGAAAAAGGCTGAGAATGAAGGGTAGATGAAGAAGATGGAGAAGGGAAGTTTTTCCATTTCCTAGGCCTATAAAAGCCGGGGACCTTATTTAAGTTGTGGAGGAGGCTATGTAAAAGATATCATGACCACTCCGTGTTTTGCAAGATAGCGATGGATCTGGAAACATGCTGAGTTGGCGTTAATAACTAAATATGGATAAAAGGGAGAGTTACTGAGTTGTCACTGTTCCAATAAAAATCGATTATCGATTTCAGTTCAACTCGTTCGAGCAGCTCTGGATCAACTTCGTAAACGAACGTCTCCAGCAGTTCTTCAACCACCACATGTTCGTGCTGGAACAGGAAGAATACAAACGCGAAGGCATTCAGTGGACGTTCATCGATTTCGGTCTCGATCTGCAAGCCTGTATCGAGCTGATTGAGAAGGTCCGCGATCACCTTTTACACAATCTATGAGGAATCCTAGAATACTGCATTTTCCAGCCTCTCGGTCTGATCTCAATGCTTGATGAGGAGTGTATCGTGCCAAAGGCCACCGATATGACCTACGTGCAGAAGCTGAACGATCAGCATCTGGGCAAGCACCCGAACTTCCAGAAACCACGTCCACCAAAGGGTAAGCAGTCAGAGGCTCACTTCGCCGTCGTTCACTACGCCGGTACCGTACGCTACAATGCCACCAACTTCCTTGAGAAGAACAAGGTAAGTTTATTGCTGAAAACCTGTAGGGCACCTTATATGGAAGTTCTCGAAGCTTACAGGATCCCCTTAACGACACCGCTGTTGCTCTGCTCAAGACCCACTCTCACGGTTGCAAGCTGATGCTCGAGATCTGGGCCGACTACCAGACTCAGGAGGAAGCCGCCGAAGCCGCCAAGAGCGGTGCCGGAGGTGGAAAGAAGAAGGTAACCGGCATACCCTTCTTTTCTGAAGATGACAATTTTGAACTTGTATCATTCTAGGGAAAGTCGGCCTCGTTCATGACCGTGTCCATGATCTATCGCGAGTCGTTGAACAACCTGATGAACATGCTGTACCAGACGCATCCTCACTTCATCCGTTGTATCATTCCCAACGAGAAGAAGGCCTCTGGTAGGTCTCTAATTTACCATTACCTTAGAGGAGGTAAGGGTATCTGTTCCAGGCCTTATCGACTCTGCTCTGGTACTGAACCAGCTGACTTGCAACGGTGTACTGGAAGGTATCAGAATTTGCAGAAAGGGTTTCCCCAACAGAATGCTCTACGAAGACTTCAAGCACCGGTATGTTCAGTGGAACCACACTAGAAATTCAAGCTGAAGACTGTGGGTAAGAAATAACCCAGAACGGTTTCAGATACGCCGTGCTGGCCGCCGATGCTGCCAAGAACGACGACGTTAAGGCGGCTTCGATTGCCATCACTGACAAGCTGGTCAACGACGGAAACCTGAAGGATGAAGAGTTCAAGATCGGAAACACCAAGGTAAAACATATACCCTCTTCACAAATTACCCCAAGTGATTCATCAAGTAAACCAACTTATTTAGGTGTTCTTCAAAGCAGGAATTCTCGCTCGTCTCGAAGACCTGCGTGACGAGATCCTTCGCGTGATCATGACCAACTTCCAGAGCCGAATCAGGTGCGTTCGTAACTGATTTTTACATATTTTTGAGTAGAACTGATGAGAAATTGTGCTCTTCAGGTGGTACCTCGGACAGACCGACCTCCGCCGAAGAATGCAGCAACAGGCTGGTAGGTGTTAACGATACCCAATAGCTTTTTTGGGAAAAAATGGTCCCTCTGCTTACAGGACTTCTCATCATCCAGCGCAACGTCCGCTCATGGTGCACACTCCGCACCTGGGAATGGTTCAAGCTGTACGGCAAAGTCAAGCCGCTTCTCAAGGCCGGCAAGGAAGCCGAGGAGATGGAGAAGCTCACCGACAAGATCAAGGCGCTCGAGGAGGCTATCGCCAAGGGTGACGAGAACAGGAAGCAGCTCGAGACACAGGTCAGTGGAGTTCAATTTCTTTGATAACCAGCCGTTCGTCGGCCTATCGGACGCCGAGCGCCTGTTCGCGAACTTCTTTACATAAATAAATAAACACGTAAACAAGTAAGTAAGTAAAGCCACAATTCGTTCACTTGAAATTTTGACACTGTCCCACTTATCGCACTCCAGCGGTCGAAGAAAATTTTCCTTTCAATTCCGCTCGAACGATGAAGGTGGGGCCTGGTCGTGGGGAAAAATTGAAAATAAACCGAAGAAAACGGAAGAAACATTCTGAAAAGTAGGTTGAAGCAATTTCATCAGCTCCCTTGTCGCTGTGGGTGTATTTGATGTACGGTAACAGACTATCGCGGCGGGACCCATATGAGCCACCCATGACAAACATCGCTTGGATTTCGCTTATTATACAGTAGGATATTCGATGATAATCAGCTTCAGCTTCACTATGAATAATTCCAGGTGGCCGGCCTGGTCGAGGAGAAGAACGCGCTGTTCTTGAGCTTGGAAAAGGAAAAAGCCAATCTGCAAGACGCCGAAGAGCGCAACCAAAAACTTGCCGCTCTCAAGGCTGACCTCGACAAACAGCTCGCCGAAGTTCAGGTAAACCGACCACCGTGAAATCCCACGACGCTAGTCGATCCGGTCTAATGTTTGAGCGGTGGGAGATTCTATGAAACACTCAAGAGGTTGTGAAATCGTCAACACTAGACTGGTTGCACCCAGATGGCTCAATTACCAGTCGATTGTCAGTGCTAAACGGATGATGTTTCAGGATCGTCTTGCTGAGATGGAAGACCGCAACAGCGATCTCAACCGGCTCAAGAAGAAGGCATGTAGCTTGAAAGGTTTTTTTTCATAGAAAAATTTCAGTCGCGATGATATTTCTTTCCAGATGGAGCAGGAGATCGCCGAGCACAAGAAGCATGCCCAAGATCTCGAACTGTCGCTGAAGAAGGCCGAGAGCGAGAAGCAGGTACGAAGACGACCGGCATGGTTCCTAGCTAGAGGACTTGTCAGAAATAAAATTAATGACGATTTAGGCCCGCGACCACAACATCCGCTCCCTTCAAGACGAGATGGCCAACCAGGATGAAACGGTCGCTCGCCTTAACAAGGAGAAGAAGCACCAGGAAGAGGTACACTTACCCTTACACCATTTCTAGAACTGCTAAGAATAAAACTGCCATACACAGGTGAACCGCAAACTCATGGAGGATCTCCAAGCCGAAGAGGACCGCGTCAACCACATGGAGAAGGTTCGCGCTAAGCTCGAACAACAACTGGATGACCTCGAGGATTCGATGGATCGCGAGAAGCGAGCCCGCCAAGACCTGGAAAAGTACGGTTGTCTATTCAACTATCCGTCTTTTTGACCCGAAAAGTTCTCATTCAGGTCCAAGCGAAAGGTCGAAGGAGAGCTCAAGGTTGCTCAGGAGAACATCGACGAGATCACCAAGCAGAAGCACGATGTTGAGCAGAACCTGAAGAAGTGAGTACCTTTACCACGGTGTAGTTCAGCATGGGGTTCAGTGTTCACGTATTACAGGAAGGAAGCCGAGCTTCACCAGCTCTCCACTCGTTTGGAGGAGGAACAATCGCTGGTCGCCAAGTTGCAGCGACAGATCAAGGAGCTGCAGGCTCGCATCGCCGAGCTCGAAGAGGAGCTCGAGAACGAACGCCAAAGCCGAGCGAAGGCTGACCGCTCTCGATCGGAGCTGCAGCGTGAGCTGGAGGAGATCAGCGAGCGACTTGAGGAGCAAGGTGGTGCCACTGCTGCTCAGCTCGAGGCCAACAAGAAGCGCGAGGCTGAGCTGGCTAAGCTGCGACGTGACCAGGAGGTAAGGTTCTTGACTAACAAGAGGATAGAGACCCCATTTCCAAGTAAGATATACCACCAGAACTAGGTGGTGTCGTAGAAACAACTCCTCAGGAGTCGTATGTTGAGACCAGCCATTTAGCGAGCCGCAGGCCGTCAAATGAACTATTGAATAGTAGAAAACATGTAAAAAAATTTATAATGACAAATAGAACCAAGAACAAAAAGCATGCAGCAAAAGACGGCTAGGAAGTGATGAAATACGTCACTGGGAGTACGGTAACGGGCGATCGCGGCGGGACCCTACAGATGACAAACAGATATCACGGTTTCGCTTATTTATCAGTAGGATTGGTGGGGGAGGGGCGATACTCTGACTACACAAACCATCTCATCAATACCAGCTTTGCTAATGCAGTTTCGCATCTCAGGACTGCTTTCGTCTGAGAAGAAAAGGTATCAGAAAGCGATTGTTCTATGTCCAGAGTTGGATTATTTATTCAAAATATCAGTGACATAAATAGCACTAATAGAACAAAAATGAACAAAAATCACCAAAATACAGGGTAGTTAAAAGAGGGTAGCCGCTAGGTACGAGAGAGCATCAACCAAGTCATGCACAGTAGTAAACCGCAGGGCTCAATTTGAGAAGCAAGGGATAACCATAGTCGATGTTAGGGATACTCTCTACAGCATGAACCTGAATCGGCCGTTAAAGTGAGAGTTTCTATAACCTGCGATAGTTCGAATGACATCGTGCACTGATCGATCAATAAAATCCCAGGAATCGAACCTGAACCACGAAACCGCGTTGGCATCGCTCCGCAAGAAGCATCACGATGCCGTCGCCGAGCTTACCGATCAGCTTGAGCAACTGCAAAAGCTGAAGGTGAAGGCCGACAAGGAGAAGGCACAATTGCAACGAGAGCTTGAGGAAGTTTCCGCGTCTGTGGACAGTGAGGTAAGTCGCTGACGATTGACCAAGCCGGGCAAAATAACCCCCACTCTCTTCAGGTACGAACCCGCCAAGACATCGAGAAGCAGCTCAAGGTCGTCGAAGTACAATACGCTGAAGCTCAAACGAAAGCCGACGAACAAGCGCGACAGCTCAACGACTTCGCGGCGCTCAAGGTAATTTCAATATATGATTTTCAGTGGTACATGATGGTGGGACGAAAGTTCTGAAAAAATTCTATTAAAGAATCGACTTCATAACGAAAATGGAGATCTCGGACGACAACTGGAGGACATGGAGAACCAGCTCAACAGCTTGCACCGCCTTAAGGCTCAGCTCACCAGTCAATTGGAGGAGACGAAGCGAAGCTACGATGAGGAGGCTCGGTATGCTTTCTAGATCCGTTTTCATATAGATTTTTTGAGGGGAACTCATTTTTCAACCAATTCAGGGAACGTCAAGCTCTTGCCGCTCAGGTGAAGAACTTCGAGCACGAGAACGACAGCCTACGCGAGCAACTCGACAGCGAATCCGAAGCTAAGGTAGGGTATCCTTAAGAGACACCGAAATGGGATTCACATCCTTCTGCGGCAGTAAAGCAGTAATGGTTAAGGATAGGGAAGAGACACAGAGGCACAGCAGCGCAGTTAGTGTACCACTCGCCATGACTGTACGGAACGACAATGGTCATTTCTTGCCGTTGTTGCGAAAGAGAGACGTGAAGTTAACACGCCTGTGGGTCCCTACGCGAAAATTACCATTTCCCGGGCCACGCGCTGGCGCAGCATTGCGCAGAAATACGATTTCCCCATCAGTGCTCTACTCTGGGCCGGGATTCATAAACGGTTCACCGGCTGATTGCACTGTCGGCCGGTGATAATCACCTCGGTTACACGCCAAAACGTGATTCATCAACGCGCAGTGAGTCAGTTTGGCGGTGAACTGGCCAGAATGAGTCCCAGCCCTGGTTTTACTGCCACTGATCAAAGAGTGATAAAGTTTCCTAAGAATAGTGGATACACCTGTACCTTCGTCCATTTCAGGCCGAACTTCTGCGACAGATCAGCAAGCAGAACGCCGAAATCCAACAATGGAAAGCACGATTCGAGAGCGAAGGCCTTGCCAAACTCGACGAAATCGAGGAGGCCAAGTAAGTTCTGAGCAAGAATGCTCAAGAGCCCATCGATGAGAAATAAAATGAAAAATGAAATTTATAGGCGCAAGCTTCAAGGCAAAGTCCAGGAGCTGACCGATGCCAACGAAATGGCGTTCGCCAAGATTGGATCGCTCGAAAAGACCCGACACAAGCTCATGCAAGATCTCGACGACGCTCAGGTAAGTTATCCTGGGTTAGGTATTGAATAAGAGAGGTTAAACTTTTGACTCAGGTCGATGTCGAGCGTGCCGCCTCGTACGCTGCTGCCCTTGAGAAGAAGCAGAAGGGTAGGTGTTGGGACAGTTTCCATTAATGTCAGAAGAGAATTTGCTGCAAGAATTCTACTATTCTATTCTGAATTTAGGCTTCGACAAGATCATCGACGAGTGGAGAAAGAAGCACGACGACCTCGCCGCCGAACTCGACGCCGCTCAACGAGACAACCGCAACCTTTCCACCGATCTCTTCAGGGTGCGTTTAACATAGGTTTCAATTTTCCAGGAACGAATATGGAAAATGGAAGGAGGAAATTTCCCAAATTTTTTCAATAATTGAGACATGTTCTTTTAGGCAAAGACAGCCCAAGACGAACTCTCCGAGCACCTCGAGAGCGTACGCCGTGAGAACAAGCAGCTCGCACAGGAGGTGAAGGACCTTGCCGATCAGCTCGGTGAAGGCGGACGGTAGGTTTCTGGGACTTGTCCACCAAATTTGGAATGAATTTTATCTCTGCTCCGTTTCAGCTCTGTCCACGAACTCCAGAAGATGGTACGCCGCTTGGAGGTCGAGAAGGAGGAGCTGCAGAAGGCTCTCGACGAGGCCGAGGCTGCCCTCGAGGCTGAAGAAGCTAAGGTTGGCTTTTTACCTGAGGATTACTGTATTCGGAGTCTAAAGGAATAAAATTGAGCCCTAATGGTTTCAGGTGCTCCGCGCCCAAGTCGAAGTCTCGCAGATCCGTTCCGAGATCGAGAAGCGCATCCAGGAGAAGGAGGTTAGTGCACTGTACATTGCTTACCTTATAGAGGTAAATTTTTACCACATCTCAGGAGGAGTTCGAGAACACCCGCAAGAACCACCAGCGTGCCCTCGAAAGCATGCAGGCGACACTCGAGGCCGAGACCAAGCACAAGGAGGAGGCTCTCCGTATCAAGAAGAAGCTCGAGGCCGACATCAACGTGAGTCGCCTTTATATCTTTTTTTCAAAGCGGGATGGGTAAATATTAATTCGTCAGGAGCTCGAAATCGCCCTCGACCACGCCAACCGCGCCAACGCTGACGCCCAGAAGACCATCAAGAAGTACATGGAGACGGTGCGCGAACTGCAACTCCAGGTCGAAGACGAACAACGACAGAAGGACGAAGTCAGGTGAGCGCTGTTGCCTCAGGGAAGAAACTGGTGGCAGGAAATTTTATTAAAGCTGTTGGTTGTTCATACTAATGACAAATTGCGGATTTTCCAGGGAACAATTCCTCAACTCCGAAAAGCGCAACGCCATCCTCCAGACCGAGAAGGAAGAGCTCTCGCAGATGGTTAGTGTTGTCAAGCGTTCCAAGAGAGACGGCTTTTTGCAGAACAACATCCGTCAGCTTTCAAAAACCCTAGAAGATTTTAAAATAAATTGAAATGGTTAAGGCCGAAGCCGCCGAACGTGCCAGAAGAAACGCCGAAGCGGACTGCATCGAACTCCGTGAACACAACAACGACCTTTCCTCGCAACTCAACGGAATCACCGCCGTCAAGAGAAAGCTGGAGGGAGAGCTGCAGGCAATGCACGTAAGTTCGACTAACCTCATACCCATAGGGAGCTCACATTTCCAGTAAAAATATACCCATTTCAGTCCGAACTCGACGAGACCCTCGCCGAACTCAAGAACGCCGACGAAATGGGCAAGAAGGTAAGTCGATGGCTTTGGGTAAGGACTATCAAAGAATAAAGACTCGTTCTGTAGGCTTCTGCCGATGCTGCTCGTTTGGCCGAGGAGCTCCGTCAAGAACAGGAGCACAGCATGCACGTCGAGCGCATCCGTAAGGGTCTTGAGGTTCAAATCAAGGAGATGCAGGTGGGTACAGTAGTCTTTTTGAGAACGTAAGGTCTATTCTCTACGATTTCTAGATTTCTAGATATTGATGTTTAGATCCGTCTCGACGAAGCCGAAGCCGCCGCTCTCAAGGGAGGCAAGAAGATCATCGCCCAATTGGAGCAGCGAATTCGCAGCCTCGAGCAGGAACTCGACGGAGAACAGAGGTTTGTGACTCAGTGGACGATTCTCCTCAAGATTATCCCATCGCTCATTCTTCCAGACGCCACCAGGACACCGACAAGAACTGGCGCAAGTCCGAGCGTCGCGTCAAGGAGGTCGAGTTCCAACTCGAAGAGGACAAGAAGAACCAGGAAAGACTCACCGAACTCATCGACAAACTGCAGGCCAAGCTCAAGGTCTTCAAGCGACAGGTCGAAGAGGCGGTACGTTACCCTTAAGTAGCGATCTTACCCTAGGTAAAGGATGAAGAGGTTCATGTTCAGGAAGAAGTTGCCGCCACCAACCTTGGCAAGTACCGTCAGCTGCAGGCTCAACTCGACGACGCTGAAGAACGTGCCGACATTGCTGAGAACGCGCTGAGCAAGATGCGCAACAAGGTAATGGTGTCGTAGAGTTAGGGTATCATTAACCCTACATAGGTTATCAGCAAGGTATGATAAGACTTCTGTTATCACACTAACCAGCCATTCAGCGGCCTGCAGCCCGCCAAATGAACTAATGAATAGTAGGAAACATATATGAAGCCTTTTTAATAACAAATGAAACGAAGAACAAAAATGGCGAGGAACCAATGAAATACGCCACTAGGAGTACGGTAACGGACAATCGCGGCGGGACCCTTGTTGACAAACAGACATCGCGGTTTCGCGTGTTTATCAGTAGGATCATGAGACTAATTCAATTCACTCATTCATTCCTACGCCACGCACCTTCACCTACAGTGGTCTATGAAAGTGGCAGAAAATAAATCAGTTGAAGCCCCAACCCCTAGACAACATATTTGCCTCAGGGCTCTTATATCAGTGATTACTATGATAACAGATGTCTTGTCATATATTGTTGACTATGTGTCGCCTTCTTATTGAATTTCGGGAGCAGCTTTGTTCCTCAAATACCACTATGACTCTTCAGATCCGCGCCTCGGCATCCGTTGGACCGGCCGGACCGGGTGGACTGATGCAATCGGCCAGCTCGGCAGTGATGCGAAGCACCTCGTTCGCCAGAGGATCAGAGTTCTAAGCTCAACAACGCCCTAACTATACAACCAGCACAATGCTTCTCAACAAAGTGCCTTCGTTCGTTTCTCATTGTTTGCGGCTAATCGAATGCTCAAGTCGTGTGCACATAGCCGACCCCCCGTGTTCTCGTTTATCTGTATCCGTTCTACACATCAAATTCCATTTCTCCGATATCAAAGACTTATCGTGAAGTGCTGTACCTGTCCGAGACTATGACTTATAGTCGTATCAGTGCTCTAGTCATGTGTAATATACTCACCAAGCGACGCGATAAAAATCTCATGCTGAACGTCTACTCCTTCCTATGATTTTCGTGGGAGTCGAGATACCGTGTCGAGGTGTGCCACATTGTAACGAGCATCGGAATGTTCATTAGGACTAGTCCGTCAAGCTTCCGACTTATTCTAGTGACTAAAGCGCCGGAAGTCGTGTTCGGCAGAAACCCTCCATTAACGACCGGAGCGCACCAGCACGGCTATTCTATGAGAAGAACTGTGATGATTCACTCCAGGATCGACTTTCTATGAACCTCGGCATATCTTTATCTTCGATATTCAAATTTTATAAGCGACACCTGTGATTGTTAAACAGACTTCTTTTTTCGCTTCGGCTTCGTCAGAGCCTGAAAACTCGAAGACATTCATAACCTGCCCGCCCAAACACCATGTCAAGTAACAACCGTCGTCCTGAAAACCAACTGGAAAGGCAAGCAAGGCGGCAAACCAACTTTGCCGCTAGTGTCACACTGTTACTCGGCTGCAATGGTCGCCCGGGTCAGATTCGTCGTCAGCGCCCTTGAACCTCTCAAAGCGATGAAGATTTGATTTTGGAACAACATACTGCGCACCTGCAGCACCTGAACGAACACCTGATCTCGCTACCTCACCATCAGATGGAACAATCAGTTCATTCGAAACCCGCATAGGTCGGTGAATGGGGTCAGTTCTTGATCGTTGCTGATGCAATTTCAGTCTCATACCTGAGTCACCTGCAGACCGTCACTGCTCGGTACGGTAGCGCTGGATCTACAAACAATCAAAGGCAAAGAATTCTAGAGGCCACAGGGTACCGCAACTTGGCCACAAACTCAACGAAATAACAGCGTACAAACAGTCTCAACATCTCGATCAACTTCATTGTGAATTAGTATCGCCGCTGCACCGCCGAAATGACTGGAATAGTATTCCGCTGGATCTCGATGCTGGATCGGAAAACAGGATGCGTCAAATAGAACACCCAAGTGGGTATAAGAATGAGGGTGTCGTAGACGAATCCTCTGATGAAGAACGATATGTTAAGGAACATGCCGTTGTAGAAGAAGAACTGAAATAATCTGAAGCGGTATCAATCTAGCAGAATTTTGTTATGTCAATGTTAGTACAATTCATAACTATAGAGCACTTCCGGTACGCTTCGCATAGTAGCGGCGCCCCCTTAGCACGAATACCTTGAGGATAACACCTGAGGAGTTGATTAGCAAGGGTCGATTAGCAAGTTACCCGTGGGACTGCATCTCGGTTGCGCCATAACAAGAGGTCAGACTCGTTGTTGGATGTTAAGGTATATTACGCGATCGATCCTCGCCCGAGCGAGTCAAGGCTTCTATCCCCCAGGCATTCGGTTAAATTGACCAGACTTGCCTGGGTGGGTAACGATACTGACTTGGTCTAGTGGCCTGCACAAGCAAGTCATTGTATCGGCCAAATACACATTCACCATGCCTCTACGATTCGGAGTCATATACGATTACATGGCGCGTCTTTAGAGGATTGATCAACGCTGAAATCTATCCTTCACCTTTCATAATTCGAAAAATATGAATCATCAAGAGCAGGTATTCGGAACCTCATGTGTGGTGTTGCAACGACCGTATTCACGGTCAACACAAGTAATAAGCCGTCATTTAGACCGATACAGCTCTCTTTCTTTTTTACCACCTTCAAACCTTTCAGCTCGCTGTATTTAGACCGATACAGCTCTTTGTTGTTCAGCTGTGCTAGTTACCCCTATACCCTAACGATTTGGGGTCATAAGTTGCAAATTGAGCGGCGTTTCAGCTGATGCCTTATCGCGCCATCCAGGCTACGTTAACCCGTTGTGGGCATATCTTGGATCTGCTCCACTGGACGTTGATAAATCACGATTTGCTCACCTCTTGAGGTGTATTTGAAGGTATACCGTTCACTAATATAAACCTAGACGGCTGTCGTAGTATGGGGATAGTGTTCGATTTTCGATTACATCGATTTGATTTAGCAACTTGTCGTTATCCTTTCTCCTACATTCCCTATTCCTTCATACCTGGATAATGCAGTTGAGGAAAAGCGAAATGCACACCGAGCAGGTAAGAAGTAACAAGGATCTCTCCGATCGCTCGCTCGATAGTGAGCTTTTCCTGAAAATCAGAATAAAAAATACAAAAAAAACTTCAAAAGTATTCAACGAATCGAAGAGCACTCACCCTGACGTCAGTGTTCTCCATCTACTTGCTGTCACAAAGAAGCATGCCGTGTCAAAAGTGAACGTTATACTTGTAACAAACACTAGACAAAGACTACTGTGCCACTAAAAAATGGTAGAGATGATTATGAAACGTGAAAGAGACAACTGCATCCTTCCACTACCACCTGTGGAAAAACCGGAACGTAGTTCATAGCTACAGAAGCCGAATCGTCCATAGGCGTGAAATAAGCTCTAGCCGGAATAAGGAACCATGTTGTCCCGAAAGGAAAGGTATAAACGATGACAAGTAGGATCACACAGAGCCGTCCTTGGTACTGAATAAACGAATCTATTTTTACATTATTTAATAATATTGAGATGTCTAAAAATTGCCCTCTTGTTGTCTGTCCCTACCTTTTTCGAGTCGACCGGCCAAAGAACGGTGGCTACCCGAAGGGCAGACAGCGCCAGAGTAGAGTATATAGTCGCATAGTTAAGATAGAAAATAAATACGTAGCTAACCGTGATAATGAAACTTAAAGGCACGAGGCAAATGAATTGAGTTGCCATACCGGTCAGTGGAAAACGGAGGATGATCATCCCAAAAGCGAAAAATGTCATGGCCTGAAAGTAGAATACATAAAACGTAGAAACCGCCTTTATTCTCTTTTCGATTAAGTTAAAGTACGATTTTGAAGGGCATAATGGTAAGAGGCGCTACTGACACCGGCACGGTCGAGCGATCAATCCCCGCTCGGGTTAACTAAACCTTCCATTCCTCCGGGGTATGTTGGTACCAGGCTTGTCTTGGAAGGTAAGGGTGCTAACCTGGTATAGCGACTAGCCCCGCAAGCCACGTATAGACGTAAAAGGTGTCGGCGTTGGTCACCCCTAAGGATCCTGCCTTTACCATAAATTTTGATACGGATTCTGTCTACCATAGCCACATATGGTAATTAAGTACATAGTGTAGGTTCTACATATATATTCTACATATATGTATACTATTCGAGTGTCTATTTCCATCTGAAAGGCTCAAATATATGTAGGGTAAAAGGTAAAACAATCGGCGGTAATCAGTTCCCTAAGGGCGCTTCTTGGGACCTTCAAGAATTGTTGGAGGCGAGCTTTTTTGGTTACTAGGTCGTCCGGTAACAATTTACAGGAGTTATGCGAAGAAATTTAAGGTAAAGGTAAAGGGGTCAGCGTTTATCAGTCCCCTAAGGATGCGCCATGCGTTCGGGTACCATTCAGAATCACAGAGGCATGGTGAATACGTATTTGGCCTGGACAATGCAAGGGCCATTTGGCCTGCCCAAGTCAGTGCCAAGTCAATGTCTTTACCTTGCCAGGCACGTCTGGTACCAATTTACCTGAACCCTGGAGGGATAGAAGGCTTGGTTAGCGTGATCGATGATCGATCGCTCGACCGTACATGTGTCAGTGCCGCATCTTAGCACTGCACCACGAACGCTCTCTTTGGCTGCGGTAAGAGAACACTAATCTAAGCTTATAAAGAAACTTACAAGAATACGATCGTGCAGAAAAAGCTGAAAGAACGGGCTGGACAGCTTCCGCGGTTTCCGCAGCGTGGCCTCCGCGATCCGATACGTGACAAATACGGACGGAATGGAATAGAGGAGACTGAAGCAGAAACCGCCGAGATACATGTACTCCAAGCGGCCAATCGTTAGTAGGGAAGCGTTGAAACAGTCGCCATTGATTATCTGATTCATATACCCGCTGCGTATTGAAGTAGTTCAATCTGAAAAGTTTGTGGGTCGGAATTGCCAAACTGATTCTGAAGCCACATTGCCCTGGAGGAACTGCTGCTTTTATCCAACATCAGAGGCCAGGCAGAATAAGACTAAAAGCATGAGAACATGATTGGATAGCATAGGTTAGTTATGTATGTGAGACGACAAGGATGTAACTTGGAACGAAGATGAAAAGCTTAGTGAGCGATTATCTTATTCCACATAACAAATGATCACCGGCTTTCTAGCTCCAAGTGGAGTAAATTAAATGTTCATTGAGGCAGATTTACTCACTGATTTGCTTACAGGTGTATTAGTGAGCTCAGCGAGGTAAACATGATTATGAGCAATGGTTCTGAGTTTGGATCCTAGGTTCCTATTGTTTTCAAGATCAATCAGTAGCACAGAATAGCCATTTTAATTACTCCATGTATTACCCTTCCTTTTTACCATCTTCAAGCCTTTGAGGGTTATCCTTAGCTGTTGAGAATGGCCACGGGTCCCTCCTACTTTGCCTATTCCTATCTTTTCATAAGAGCGCGCGTGGTACAGTGATAGCAGGACACCAGCACAATCAAACGATTGATCCGTGCTCGGGCTAACCAAGGCATCCGTCCCTCCAGTATAGGGTAAACTGTGCGGTAAAGGCACTTTATCGGTATAGCGACTGGCCCTCGCAAGTCACTGTATGAGCCAAATTCGCATCCACCTTGCTTCTACGATTAATAGCGGAACAATGGTTGTGGGGTGCTGTTGCGCCCTCAGGGAACTGGTCAGCCTTGACCCTTTACCTTTTGCGTTTATGTTTTCCTAACCGAAGCGGTGACTGAGCAAAAGGCTATCCATTTCAATGCAGCTGGAAGTTATGAACAACAAATAATAATCTGGTGATTTTTTCCTTGAACAAACAGCCAGCTATTGAGAAGAGTTTGAACAAACCTTACCAGAAGAAACCAAGCCTTTTTTCTGTGAAAACAAGCGCAGTCTACGAAGATCGGCATACTTAGAGGCCGAATACATACTATGTACTGCACTGACAAAGATCTTAGCAACCATTACTGGTTGTTAGTGAATGCAACACAAAACAAAGCAGCTGAACTCCATCTAGCTCCGAGAGCACCTCGTTTGTTAAGGTTGAGTGAAAGGTGTTTACTTTTGACTTCTGGCGGTGTTTCTCTTTTGCAGGCGGCTGTGATTCAACGATGTTAAGTGTTTGTGAATAGGGATATGAGCTTGAGGAATGACATTTCTATGGGCAAATAAGAATAAGACCTAAAGTTAGCGCAATTATGGTATTCCAATGGACCGTCTCTGTTTCACTCTCCCTTCGACTATGACAATGTGGTGAGTAGTTATCGCCCGCTTGGCCAGTCTAACTTTATCGATGATTTGGAGTCTGCCATTCGGAGCGCCATTGTACTATTCTCCATAGGATTTGGACAATAGAAGTCGTACACTCTGTGCTTTATAAACTTCGTTCAAATACGTGGTCATATTTAAGATTTGAAATCAGTGAGACTGAAGCTCTGACAGATCGTGTGAATGGTGACTTTGGTAACTATACATATGTATATGGATGGAAGTGTCAAACTTATATTCTTCACTTCTTCTTTTGATGGAGTGAGACTGATTGGCTGATTTGAATCATCCAAAAAGGCTAGCGGGCTATGTTACCCTATTATTGAGGAGATTAATGCCCGCGTGGTGCAGCGATAGGGGGTGCTATCGGCACCCGCCCGGTCGAGCGATCGATCCTGGCCCGGGCTAACCAGGCCTTCCATCCCACCGCGGTCGGATAAATTGGAACCAGACTCTCTTGGGAAGGTGAAGGAACTGACTTGGTATAGCGGCAAAGCATATGTAACTTGAGAGAGCTTGTTATGTCGACCTCATTAGACAGTCCTTCTTAAACACTGCCAGTGGCATTTCTTAATGAGACTTGTTCTTTTCTCTTCCTGAAACCCCGAGTTTCAGCTCACTTCCTACCAAGCTGCTTACCTGATTGGCTTCTTGCGTGCCCATACTTTACCCTGTCCACGAATGCGATCAGCTGAATTATTCGCCAGCATGGGTGGTCTAGTTTTATCGAATATTCCAGGCATTCATTCCAACAGTATTGTTCTCTTTTTCAGAACCATGTGGACTGGCAGAATAGGATTTCAACGGCCAAATGTTCTTTGCCTTTAATGGGACTTGTGTGTTTTGTGATCGAGCCGTGATCAAATCATAGAAGAATCAGGCCACTTCCTGGAAATCCAAATGGGTGAAGAGTGATCTATTCGTTGGTCGCTCAGGTTCGAACCGATGTTCCTTTAACGATTTTTGATTGCCTTGTACCCTAGGAACTGGAGAAGCTAGAAAATATCCCAACGTTGTTTAAATTTTCTCCTGCAGCCTAAATAGCTATTTTTGAAGCCATTCGTCTCCATCAAAATGTCATTATTGCGGTCCGACTCCCATATTTAAGCATAACAGCATGAAATACTGCGAGGACAGAATGTCAACAGAATGACAGAAATCTCGCTGAAGAGTCGTTTATTTTCTTTTATTGCTTTCTACCGTAATCCTGAGAAGACGTTTCAATCCTTGTCCTGACGGCAGCGCATAGCAACCGTACGCCGCTCAGATTTCCATAATAAATCGTAAAATTATGACATTTTGCGACGTTATGACAGCGTGTCAGCAGAAAGGCCGCAAACCGGTTGAAAAGTCTTTTATTGCTTCTCCCAAGCGTTCCGGAATTTTTTTGAAACTCTTCTCCTCCAAGGATCGCTTAGCAACGATGGTCAACAGGAATTTAAGTTTCGTAGAGAATTGTCCTCCACTTCCACAAAAATTCGAATAGAACTGATGAATTCACCAGTATGGTATCAATGTAAGAGCTATCAATAACACGCTCTCGAAGATACTGGCATGGGATTGGTTACCTCGTTTTCTCGATAATCACTCTAGCGATGCCAAATTGAGCCGGATCTAGGAGTCGCTAGAAAACATTTTGCATGTTCCAGTGCAGCACTATTCTGTCGTGCAGTAGAAGTCGATTGTAGTTCGCCCAAAATTGGCTGCAGTTGTGATTTGTGACCACAACAACAAAACTGAAATTGAAGTATAATGCACACTCGTCGTTGATTCTTTCACTTTTGATTTGAACTTTTCGGTTTCCTCTTTGTCAGCGTGTTTTTGAAGCGCAAACTTTGGAAATGTGGAATAAATGCAATTTCATTGGAATCTCTGCCGCTCAGCGGAAAACGAACTCAGATCAGTGATGCTTCTAGTCAGTGTGGTAGGTTTGTCTTTGTCTCCGAAAAAATTAGATTTTCTGCTGCATGTAACGTTGGTGTCTTAATACCGAGCTTTCAATTGCAAATCCGTTTTTGTCGGATCTTTGGGTATCTAATCGCTGCCATATGAGATGCTATTGGTGGCATCAAGAAGTACTTTCCCGGACAGTACACGACGTGATGGCCTCCTCCTTGATAACTATTACGGACCATAGGAGTTCCACACATATAAAAAAGGGTACAGCTAACGTGCGAAGCATATGATGACGCTTTTACACACGACCCTGTTACCGTGAATGATAAAAATATGAGTATTTATTTTAAGTTCGGCAATTCCACCGTGAATGATAAAAATATGATTTATTTTAAGTTCGGCAATTCCAATGAAGCAAAGTAAATATTCGTCTTCATTCAGATCTTCTTTCTTGCCTCTACAAAGAGCATTGCTATTGCGTTAAGTAAGTTGAAAATCAATTCCGTCAGAAGTGAGCGTTGGCTCTTGCTGGATCGAAAACTTCAAAACGTTTCATGCAATCGTGTTACTCTTTTTAGCTTGTCCCTATCAGTCGCTTGCATCGGACGCTTGGAGAGGGCTGTTGTTAGGTTTCCACAATGATAATCGCAGGACTGTTGCCACTGAGGGTCTACTATTCGGGCAACCGAAGGCGAAGCAAATGAACGAATTGGTATGATTTATTTGACGGTGTCGCTGAATAATATTTCAAAATGACGCACCGTTTTGAAATAAGTTGAGGCAAAATCGTAAATTACCCTGATGTAGTCGATGATTTATCAGTTTTTCTTTGCATTTAGCTGAGAAAAGTATTGCCTGATAGCACATCAAAGAATTAGTTATTTTACGCAAAAAATTAATTGCCGGAACTAGTCAACGCGGGTGTCATAAGGTCAGAGGGCCACCCTCGGGAGCTGTTCTCCTGACTTCTAGGTGAAGCCTACTTAAATACCTCCATTGATTTTCCAGTTTCCGATTTCAGGATTACAACAGTGCATTGAAGTTAACTTTTAGTCTGGAATAGTCTTTGGTAGAATAATCTCATACGTTTCTGGCTTTCCAGGCTCCGTCGAAGGCAAGTAGGCCAAAATGTCGGCCGAATAAAATTGTGCCATCTTGGCTAGCTCGAATTCATTCAATTCAAACTAAATCCATGTTTAAAATTGAATCGTTCACTCTTCAACTCTTCATCTTTTACATTACGGAACTACTACACTAGCCAACTATTTTGCTTGCAAAGCTTTTAACGAATGTATTGATGTTCTATGTATTGCCTTCTCTAATACTTGAGAGATGTTTTGGCTGATATGGTAGAAACCTTGATAAATGTGAATTTGGAAGGTGTGTAATGCTAGGCTGTCCTTTGGGATGATCGTCTGGACATTTACGGGTATTCGAGCTTCAAACGACTTCAAATGATTAAATAGTGGATTGCCCTCGGTACTGTTTCCTGTTAATCATTATGCTTCGGATGGTTACTGTATCTGCTGAAATTAGTCGTAGTGGTTGACACTTATTGTAATACGCTCGATAAAGATAAGTTTGCAGGCCTGGAACTGCGACACAGAATACAACCTAAGCAAAATGCAACTGGAACTTAATAGCAACGACACAGTCGTTTACAGGGATTTTGGAGTGAATTTTGGACTGTGAGTTTGAAGTAGAAACATCGGTAGAGAAAAGCCTGCTCTGTTAGAGGACCTTTGTCTCATACTTGGGTGTTTTCGAGTGTTGTTCACTAGTGTGCGATAGACAGTTCGTGACAAATTCGGTATTGTGGTACTCCAAGGGACGTGTCTCACGACCAGCAGGCTTTAAATAGAGGCATTTTCGTTTTTTCCTAACGGTCTAGAGATAACTAGGAATCAAAACATGGGACCATTATACCAAACTAAAGAACACATCAGTATACTCAAATAACAAGTAATCTCGAAGATTAAAGCTGGTGATTAGCCCACCTACATGGAGAAACAAGGTATGCGATCTTGCACATATGATTTGGAGATCACTATCTTGAATGTTCACACTATTTTTAGTAGTTTGCACGCCTATATTCTTTGGTTTTTATCTTAGAAACCAGCTCTGCATAGCTGTGAAATGCAAAGTGTATTTCAGAGGGGAAGCCCGAGTATGTAATTTTAAAACTATGTACTACATCATTGTTAGATGGGTTACACCGGAAGATCAATTCCCTATGGATCTTCAATACAATGGAAACCTCAGCATCCTCCCAGCTGCCAATGTAAGCAAAAGCTAAGTATCATTTCACTCAGTTAGATGCGTAGACGATGTGACGTTATCTAACGTGTGGACTCTTACACGGCGATGCCAGACGCTTTTCTTGGTTATCTGGCGGGAAAATCGGTGAAGGCGACTTACAAAAATTGTTCCCTTATCAAAGTAGGCAGATTGGGGGGGGGGACGTTTCGCACGAATCCCTAATTGCCAACTCATGGCGCGCGCAGGGTGATGATACCTGCGGACCATTGGCGAGTTCACCGCGTGCACGTGCACCATGGTCCCTGCCGCACGCGATCTTGGCCACGGCCGAGCTCCTCGTTAAAGCGATGGTGACCCAACGGACGAGAGGAGTCACCGAATCGACCAGATCGGCAGCGAGAGCTATCGCTCGCCGATACAGAGGACGCGCAAGGCACAGCAAGGAATCAAACATGCACAATACCTATACTTGTCTAGATCAGAATTTTGAGCTCTATTCAATGAGCTCAATCGCATTGGGGAAAAACTGTCGAGAACACAACTTTGTGCCAAAATTGCATGAAAAAACCGACAAAAATATTGTTTTTGTCCGCCGACGGGGACACAACTTTGAACTCAAATTTTATATAATTCTATGGTGTTTATAATGTCAAATAACGAAAACAGAAAAGCAATGGTACCCATCCCATTTCCCATGGCACCACTAATGTTGCGGAGGCATTCCACAGGTGAACAGTCCTTTGTTGACTAAAATGCACGAAAAGATGTTGAAAAATTCATAACCGTTGCAGTTCCTTGAAGAATCTGTTAGGATGTGACCACCCCAATCTAGTCACTTTTATTAAACTACTGAGAGTTCTTAACCTGAAGGCAAAGTGCACGCTGAAACGGAAAATAGCGGTAAAAATTTGCAGAACATCCACTTCATAGAAACTATTGTGTATGGTTTCAAAATCCCGATGAGATGAAGCGCCTTGGAAGGCGAGATGCTGATAGAAGACTAAAGGTCGATAGAGAAGTATCAAGGTACTGTACAAATCACAAACTGTTTAACTTTTTGGAACAATATTACTTTATAGATTTGCTGGTCGATACTATGGAAGAGGTGTTAGCACAAGAGAAGTAACGAAAATTTGTATCAAGATGTCGAGACACGTCACAGGGCGTGCAGTATGAAGTGGATATCGCCACTTTTTCTCCATTCCATTTCAACTACTTGATAAAAATAAATATCCTAATTGAAATCCATATGTAATTTTGGCACAAAGTTGTGTTCTCGACAGTTTTTCCCCATTGAATAGAGCTCAAAATTCTGATATGGGCACATGTAGGTGCTGTGCATGTTCGACTCCTTACAGTGCCTTACGCGCCCTCAGCATCGGCGAGCGATAGCTCTCGTTGCCGATCTTGTCCAACTGCTAACGCTCCTCGTTAACGCGCTGGTGACTCCGCTCGTCCGTCGGGTCACTAGCGCGTTAACGAGGAGCTCGGCCGCGGCCAAGATCGCGCGCCGTGAGAACCTGGTCCCGGTGCACGCGGTGAACTCGCCAATGGTCCGCAGGTATCATCACCTCGCGCGCGCCATGAGTTGGCAATTAGGTATTCGTGCGAAACGTCCCTCACCCAGGCTGATTGGACTTTGAGTTGAAACTCCAACGTTTGGCATAGCTTTTCCAGTTTAAGGGCACAGCACAGGTATAGCTTTTCCAGTTTTGTGGTCCTTCCTGCTGTGTCTCTTCGAAGTTCAACCACACGAAAGCAATATTATTTGTATGATACTTTACTTGTATTTATAATGTACATCGTGTACGGTTGTACTCGTATGGTACTCATTTTACCCACAGTGATGCTTAACTCATAATTCGTTAATTACTTAGGCGGTTAAATGGAATTCAACAGAAGTGGGTTGTGCTTATAGAAGTTTCGACAGCGGAAATTCAGTTCGGTTGATCTGTGCATACAATGTAAGGTATGTAATCTGGAAGTTAAATCACACATATTGTACGGGAGCATAAAAAAACTCGTTTCTCTCAGAGCAGATATTGTTGGGCAGCCAATCTACGAAGCTGGTAATGGAACTTGTAGCGAAGGTGCCAAATGTGGGAACGATGGGACGTGCGTCAAGGACCTGTGCAGGGTTCCCACTCCTAACCCAGGTTAGAGTCGTCCTTTCTTTCCAAGGATTCCAGTGAGAATGAGTGGGAATTTCTAGTATTCTGATAATTTAGTTCTCAATGGAATCAATGGTATCGAGCCTTTCCTGAGTTCATTCACATTCTTTTGTCAGCATGATGTAAACAGACGTTTTAATTTTCTTCCAAAATTTAAAAAAAAAAATTCCAAAGTAGACTGATTAGCGCGGAGAGAGATTTCCATAGTGTAGTTTTTTATTACATGGAAGTTATGTATTGTTAAGAAGCAATAATACCCCCTCCCCCACCCCAAAAGCAATTATGTAGTAGAATAGACATTATGTACTAGAGAGGCTTGTGTTCGCAGATCGTTTAGTGGTTTTTCTACGTTATAGCATTTTTTATCACTTCAGATGTTCTACTACCGATTTACACTCCATCACTGCAGTGTTCGAGCTCCACCTTTATGAGCCAGTTCTCGCGATATTACGCTGTGAACATGCACAACTATTACAGGTTCTTCTTCACATTAGGCATTCCAGAAAATAGAGCGATAAAGGAAAAGTTTCAGGAGACTCGTAGCATCGGGTTGGGCCAAAAGCAAATTGACAGTCTTCGCTCCGAGAGCATCTGGAATGGCTGCGTTGGTAAGTATAGCTACAGAGATGTTCACGGTTAGGGTAAAACATGTAGGCACTTCATTTTGAATTTCAAAGTGGCTGGTTAGTCATAACATTCTCAAAATTGGGTGGAACGTCTTTTCAGAGGAAAGCGAAGTAACATAGAGTTGAAAAATCGGCATAGATGAGAATGAATAAAGTAGAAAATGATTGGCATATTGTTGCGGCAGAGTATCAAATATTATACAGCATTAGTATCATCACTCTGTTAGCATCTGGATTTGATTATGGCGTGATGAGAACGTTTCCACTGAGATCACAAGCACAATTTTTTTTAAGTCTTACAACTGTTCACTTGAGAAAGAAGCTGCTGAAAATGTTGAGAAATGTGAAGGAAATTTCTACCGAAAAAATAAAAACTCTATGACAACTGGAAGCAATACGGCATTTATCAAGGACAATAATATCTCAAAAGAGGCAGCTGTGGAGCAGGCTAGTATTCACTTTTTTGCATTTTTTGCATGCCAGTGGCAATGAATGGGAATATGAAGATTATTGATTTGAGGCAATGAGCGAATGGTTCAGTGAGCTCGAGAAATATGAAGTGGATCCTAACTCCGTTTGGACCAACAATGCGGCTACAGCGGACGTCGCAAACGTTCGTTTTGATCCATACATATATAACAACAGATTCTTGCTAAAATGTTATGTCTAACTAACCAGATGCAGTTCTAGGTAATGCACGAAAAATACAAATTTTTTGGATGTGCAGTGAATAATTGCGCAACAAGAGGATTTACTTTAGTCGAATGTCGATACGGTCCAAAGTGAGGAAATTTCTCAACTTTTCAGTACACCCTCTATGCCTTTATTTAGGATACTTCAAAGCGGAGATACGATTTATAATGCGGGCGCCCCATGTTCGAAATGCGAAAAATCGGAAAAGTGTGTATTCGAAGCTCTTTGTCAGGTATAGACGACGATGTCAACGATCAACGAGAAAGTATTAATGCATATATGTAGACCAGAAACTTGGAATAAATATGATAACGGAGTTGAACTGAACGTGTATTTCTTCAAATGCTCTTCGTTCTTATGTTTCACATCACACCTTCGCTCTCAAAACATACAATACTCAGTATAGTTCTTCGACATTGTCTTCAGTTGACGTAAGACTGGCGTACAAAGATTTCTCAGCTATTCTCAACTGAGTACGGGTCTAGTTAGAAAGCTGGCTGGTCTAGCGTATCCCCATACTGGGCTGGCCAGCGCTAACTGGACCTGAACTCATTTGAGAATAGCCAGGACCAGCAAAACTGAAATGTTATACTGGCGTGAACCGGAACTTACCTGCATAATAGTGAAATCTGGTGATGGATTTTCGCAGCTAAACGGTGGTAACTGGTGCCGATTCTCATCCTTATAGTCTGGCGTGTTCATTCGACTCGTGGTAAATGCAAGTTGAAGAACAATCAAAATATCACAAGCCGTGGCTGTTTGTGCCCGCAATTTGAAGACGTTCGTGCTCAAGGTAATCAGTCACTGGGAGCCTTCTTCATCGATATATGCAGTGTTTCCGCTCCCGTAGCGCTCTCAGATTGTCACACGTGGTACACACAAGAATTGGCGAATTCTTGGCTTGCTGTTAATAGTATGTTGCGGTACCAAAGCATAATACACACAAGTGCTCTCTATCGCTTTCGATTCTGAACTACTCAGTCATTTAGGTAGAAATTGGTGTTGGTCAACACGATGTTTGACTTATATTAGGTTGTTTCATAAGTTCGTGCCGTTTTTTTCAAGCGACCGTTGTAAGCTTTCTATAGAAGCTTCTGAAGAGCTCGATGCAGCATTCGAAAGAGAATTATTCCCCTCCTCGGAGAAAACAAAGATGTTTCCCCTCTAAAAAATTTTAAAACTGAGTATTCGTCAGAACTAAACATAGTTGGATAGAGCCGATAATCCTCTCTGGAAGAATCCTTAGAAGTCATGTTTACAGTTCGCAATGAGAGCAAGAGAAGCATCGAAAGAATATTTGTTTTTTGAAGCTCCCTCTTTAGTGGCCTGAAAACTCACAAAATGCGGAGAAAAAAAAACAATGGGTATACCATCTTACAGAGAATTTCATTCTCTTTCTAGAAATGTTCTAAGTTTTGAATATCGTCACACAACAGAGTAGAGAAAATTTGCTGTCGGTGAGGTCAATTTTACACGTTTTCACTTTTCACTGCATACTTTGATACTTTGATACTTTGATGGTCCTTTCTTCAGCTGGAGATCTTCTCAGCGGGGACCACAACTCTTCCAGACCGCTCGATCTCTGGCAACTTGCATCCAGTGAGGGAGACTCCGTTTTCTGAAAGACTTTGCAAATGAGTCTGCCCATCTTGTTGGCGGTCGTCCCAGTGGTCTCTTATGGTCTCTTGCGAGCCATTCTGTGACACGGAGGCTCCATCTATCGTCCTTCCGCCGAAGCGAGTGTCCAGCCCAACGATATTTTGACTTCTTCATGTACTGTAGGGGATCTGCTAGCTGCGATTTCTCCCTTAGCTCTGAGCTTCGTATGCCTTGTTGCTGTTGTTGGCGAAGGCTCGTCCTCAGAAAGCATCTCTCCAGAGCACGATGCGTGGTTTGCATGGCTTTGGCGACGGCTTTGTTATCAGTCCAGGTTTCGGTCGCGTAGCACATCGCTGGCAGTACAGAGGCGTTGAATATCGAGGCCCTAAGGCCGGCATCTTTGACCTGATCGGTGCCTTCTCGGATCGAACTGAAGGCTACCCATGCTGCGCGTCTCCTGCGGGCAATTTCAGGAGCCAGATCGTTCTCCATGTTCAGCTCTCGTCCCAGATAGACGTAGGAGTCGACTCGTTGCAGAGCGACTCCGTTTAACTTCACGAGTCCCGTGTCACACCACTGGTTGACCATAAATTGCGTTTTGGACATGTTCATGTCCAATCCAATTGGATTGGATTGGATTCACTGCATAGACTGAAAAAATTCTGAAATTTCGAAACTCGACGAATAGCTAGTGCACTACCTGAAAGTACCAATGATTCTTTTTCGAATGCTGCATCGATCTCTTCAGAAGCTTCCATAGAAAACTTACAACGGCCGCTTGAAAAAAACGGCACGAACTTAGATAACTCTGGAGGTCTCCCGAATTGTTACGAAAATTCCTAATTGAGCTTTTCGTTAAACAATCTCCACGTCCTCTTGTTTTTGAACCTCGGCACTGACGATGATTTCTCAATATGAGTTACTTCTGCCACACGAGGTTGTTAAATAGATAGGCTTTATTTACGGCCTAACGTTTCGACCTTCCTGTTGTCTTCGGAGGCATGAATACACATCGAAGTTAGTGACTTACCAGACTGGCCCACCATAACCAACTCCATCCTAGCATTTTTGACCAGATGCAGAAAGAATACAGAAAAAGAGAAATTTAACGTAACATGCAAAGTGTTTACGTTCGAGACTGAAATATCCTGCAGGAGAGCATTGGAATCATGCTGGATTAACATGCGCAGTCGACGACTTAACAACCGCAATGAATGTCTCTCAATGACAAATACACTCCTTTCATTTGGACCACCAGGTGAGCTGGGATATGAGATCAATCTACACTCAATCTTGTTAATTACTCCTGATTTCATACAATCTCCCAATCTGTTACTCGGACAAAACTGCTATTGTTACTTACCCGAGTAACAGTTCTGAAGATGGTATGAAATCAGGAGTAAAATACCAGTTTGAGTGTACAGGGTGTGTCAAAAGTCTTTGGACTCGCTGTTTGAAGATCATTATACATGGAGAGCACCCTGCAGCCATCCGAACTTTTATGCATAACTATTATACTGATCTTGCCCTACAGTAGGGTAAATTTTCCTTGTTGATCGTTGGTCTATTTGAAATGTCTGGAGTAAAAGGTTGCGCACTGCGGTGGCGAAAATGCACAAGGAGGGAGTGTCAGGCGCGGACATTGCCAGAACTCTACGTATCCCAAAGTTCACGGTAAATGACAACTTGGTCTATATCAAAGAGCAAGGCCTGCTCAACACCACAGCTTTGAAGAAAGCCTGGAAAGAAATTGTTGAAAAAGCCCTGCGCGCCGCTGTAGATGGGTTCCCTAAGATACTTAAGGCCTGTGTTTGTGCTAAATGGGACCGTTCCAAAGCTTCACTATGTTTTATGTGTACAATATCTAAAGTAATAAACGCTATGAATTTCATTTTATTTGCTTCAAAATAGTTGTTAAGGCGATCAATTATCTGACGATGAGTCCAAAGACTTTTGACGCATCCTGTACTTGTAATGCTGACTACATTGGGGAAGCAGGACGACAACTAGCTATACGTGTAGAAGATCACCTATGTAGCTGGCAAGCGACGGTGCGATTTAAGAACACCACTAGGGCGATACAGAGTAGAACACCACAATAGAGAAGACTTTGACGTGACATGCAAGGTCACGAACCAATGAATAATACCAACTTTGCCTAGAAGTCCAACGGTCCACCGTTTCTTGGAAACTAGAGCGCGAATTTGAAGTAGGAAAAGCGACAGGACTTTTAGTTAAACCTAACATTATACGAATCAACCTACAGCATCATGACTGTAATGAAGTGGTGAATGAGAGAATCCAAACGAAAAGGTCATCTGAAAAGTTAAGCGTTTACGATATTCTAGCGAGTGGATAATAAAATAAAAGAGTGAAGCGAGGTGTCCTTCCTCAGTTGTTACAGTGTCCGCCAATAACAGCGTTAGCAGTGGGCGGTACGCAGCTTCACAGAGATATAAAGGAGGTGGAGCGCCTTGTTGTTCTTCAGTCCAAAGCTGTGCACCAGAGCGCTAAGCTTTTAATATGCGCGGAGATGCTGCTTCCTACAGTCGCCTAACTCTGTCCACTATGCTTTCCCCTCCTTCGATGAGATTTTTCTTGATTGAATACTGCCACCTTCTCTCTACCTTCGTATTGTAATTAATTTGCTAACGTATGCAGTCAAACAATTTGGTTGATCACAGAAGTGTGAAAGAGTTGTTAATTTTGTTTCCATTTGAATGTGCAGCTTGTGGGGCCTATAATGTGGTAGTATCTCATAATAGACAGCACAGTAGTATTAAATCAGTAGCTAGAGCAGTAAAACCAAACACGTGTATATCATGGGAAACGTGATTTCACAGAGACTACAGATTATATAGGGGGTAAGGAGGTCTTGAATTCATTTGCTTGAAATTTTCAGAACGTTCGACTTCGAATACATGTAGTAGCATTAGAACACCACACCCCTCTAGATACTATACGTGTCAGTGTCAGTTTCAGTATCAGCCCGTTGGTGTTGGTGTTGGTATCCACGACCCAACATGTGGTATTTCTGCTGTACTGCTTCTCTAACAGTATTCAAAATATTTTGTTCTGAAAAGTAACAGAAAAATTCTTCGAGAGAAACGGACGAGAAAACGTTAGCTGGGCACTCTGTGGGACGTCACCGGACCTCATGTCGATAAAGAGACCAGTAAAAAGTTAAATAAGCTGAAACTTGCACCTGATTTCGCAGTCATATTATTGCACATATCTTTTTCCTACAACTGTCAACTATTTTCCTCTGGGTTTGCTTTTCAGAAAAAAAAAGAATCGCCCAAATTCGAAGACGTACAATCAGCCCTCTGGCTTCCCGTCTGTTCAGTCCTGTAATTAGTGGATGACAGGCTTGCCCATGAGGGGCACTATTGTTCAGACTAGCGATGGTGATTCTACCGTAGAATGAAATACAATGTGTGCTGTAACCAGCCTGTAGAAAACTTCTTTAGGCCTGAAAAGCAGATGGATCACGTTAGGCCAAAAATACGGATACAGATTTTGCGAGAGTTTGTCTTGTTCAAAATGACGCGTTCCACTTTCGTTTCTCTTTTACAGGCTCATTCTTAATCCTTACAGGCTTATTCTACGTCTTTTGTCAACACTTATGAACACTACGAGAAGTATCGCACTTCTTGTGGTACTGATATCTGGTAATCTTCCCGTTTGTGGTATGGCTTTGTATTCCTTTCAAGTGCGGTGTTTCGGATAGTATTTCTTCTCTTCAGGGGAGGATGCGCAGAAACGATCTTGTAAATGCATCAAGGATGGAGGCACTTGCTACAGGCCTCGGCAAGACTTCCTAATCAGTTACTACTCAAGCCGACAAGCGGCATTAAATTCGTGTGACGAGGAATGCATCGACAACGAGGTCGACAGTTTCCTACAGAGCGAACGTAGTAGACTAGGTCGCTCATTTGCCCTGCAATCTTATGTCATTCGCTGTCCCTGCTTTTGCAAAGATTTTTGCGAGGGACGATTTTCTTTCTTCGACAAAATGGACTGTCCAACAACGACAACGGAACCGGGTGAGCAGCACTCTTCATTCCCATCGAAAATCGGCACCGGAACGTCGCACCCACAGAGCACTATGGAGGATCATCCCACATCGAGTAATGGAGACGATGACTTTGGTATCAAATCTTCCAAAGGAGCAACGATTCATACCAAACCGATGCCAACTACGCTGACATCCAACGCTGTGTCTACGCTCACCGAAACCTCCCTAAAGGAAGGACTGACAGACGCGATTACCTTGACGACTAGCTATCCACCACAGGAAACTGGAACAACTGGTACTGTTACAGTCGTAGATGACACCACAGAATGGAGTGCACATCCTTCTCAAGCACGACTAACTACTTCAACAGTTGGAACTGATGAGCTTAGCACTACCGGGCACCTCTCGACCTCGGAACCAAGTCAGTCTTCAACTTCGGAATTTTTCACGAGCAGCACTCTTGAAACTCTAAGTGACAGCATTAGAACCTCCCGAACGACTCAACCAGCCTCTAGTTCTCACGCTGCTACAGACTCCACCTCTTGGTCATCTATCCTTATTGGAAAGTGGACCACTACAATGCTCGGATACGAGACCACCACATCATCCTCCGTGTATGAGAAGCCCTCAAAAACTACCACAACCATAGGAGATTGGAGCACGAAGGCGCAGACAGCGAAAATGACCGCAACTGGAGCTTCAACTCCCTTCACTTTATTTGAGAAGACAAGCCAGACACCCATAAAATCTCAGCTCGAGGAATCCACTTACAAGACCTCCGCCTACAAGACTACTACCATCCAATACTTCCGAACGAGCTCGGAAAGGGCTTCAGAAGGAAAAACTGTGTCGTCTTCCCCAACAGCGGCATCTAGTCAAGGAAAACCGTCCACAACTATTCAGGACTCCACCCACAAGACCAGCACCAGCTCAGACCTCCAAGCAAGCTCCGAAGCTTCAAGAGAATCAGCAACGGCACCGATTTATACGGCAACTTCTAGCCAAGGGATGGGCACCTCCCCCGCAACTAAACTCGAAGAATCCACCTACAGGACCAGCACTTACCCAGAACAACAAGAAAGTTCCGAAAAGGCTTCAACTGCGACGTCTGCCCCATCTCTCCTTACAATAATACTTGGCCAAGGTAGAGGTACCTCCACAACTCAGCTTCAGAAAACCACCACGATCTACCAAGGACCACAAACTAGCTCCGAGAAGATTTCAAGTGGACCAGCGGTTCTGCAGACACATACAGCAATCCCTACTCAAGGTACATCTACAACAACTCTGCCTGACGAATCCACTTCTTTCTCCACATCGGACACGACTTCTTTGACACCCGGTGAAGGAGCCGAAAGTACCGCCGAAAATCTTCCGATTATTAGCTCCCGCATTACAAGATACTATCAACCGAGCAGTTCCTCCGCAACCCCGATGAGTGACCAGACCACTTCCAGTACCGTAGCCCACTTACCGTATAGAACAACCATCGACAAAGCCTCTTCGGTCACATCAACATCATATGCGGAAGTCTACAGCCCTCTCACCCTTTTGTCAACACTGCTGCACCGTGGAGATGGGACCACATCGACTGCAATTGATGAAGGTGCCCAAGAGACCTCATCCGCTCCAATTTCCGAGAAGGTACCGTCTATCTATGCCCGGACTGAGCTTCCATACCCCTGGACCACAGAAACCCCCAGAATTTCATCAGTGACATCAACTACCCCAACAACTCCCAGATTTTCTTCTACGTCGCAAACTGTAAAGTTCAAAGGAACCACTCTCGAAACGACTGCCCTTACCGATGAAGAAACTGTGGAGGCAACCTCACCCACGATGAAGGAAAGTGGAACGACTGGAAGCACATTCCTGTACTTCACTAATTTGGCAAGGACTCAACAAGGTCCTGGCAGTGTTACAACGACAAGTGCACCTGAGGAAGAAGCTACGATCAAAACAGCCACTATCGAAGCTGGGCAGTTGACCGATTCGCACAAACTATAGTTGTGCTCTCCCAAAAATTTCGAATAATCGAATATATTCGAATATCGACGATTTTCGAACGTTCGAATTCGAATGTCATTCGAAAATCGCGATTTTTCGAGCATTCGAATTCGAGTACATTCGAAAATCGCGATTTTTCGAGCATTCGAATTCGAATACATTCGAAAATCGCGATTTTTCGAGCATTCGAATTCGAATACATTCGAAAATCGCGATTTTTCGAGCATTCGAATTCGAATACATTCAAAAATCGCGTTTTTTCGAACGTTCGAATTCGAATATTCGATTTCGAATGTTCGAATATCCATTCGGACAGAACTTGCGTTTCGCGAGGGAAGATCTCATCAAAGCAAATACAGGGTGTCCCAATAATGTAAGCACTGCTTAAAGCAACTAGAAAGGAAAAGCACTAGAAAATGGAAATCTACGGACAAGTAGATGGAATGGATTGCTCCATGTACCCTGCACAAATTTTCAGACTTAAGACACAATCAGTTGTGCAAGCTTGCAACGATTTCGCCCCGAAATGACCATATCGCAGTGCGTTTACCGAACTTCGGAAGTAAAGTTTATTAGGTCGTTAAGTATGAAATGGCCGATATCGTGTCGAAACTTTGCTTTACTATTTCACCAACAAACGGCTCTATAATCAATCAAAATTTTCACCAAAACAGTCAACACACTTCTGCCATTTTATTGTTAACTTGTTACTGCCGGACGCATAGAAACCTGAAGTACGAGAAACAATTGATTCACGGAAGGCATTTTCCACATCCTCTTTAGAACCGAATTGTTTATCTTGTAAGAAGTGGTCTAATGTCCTGAACATATGATAGTCAGTTGGGGAAAGATCTGGGGAACAAGGTGGGTGAATGAGAACCTTCATGAGCAACTCCTGCAATTTATGATACGTTGTTCGTGCGACATGTGGTCTTGCGTTGACATGCAGGAGCATTGGCTTGCCTCTGTAGACCAATCTCGGGTGCTTTAACGCAAGCTTTCCCGTCGTAGCATTCAACTCGTTACAGTACACGTCCGCTATTATCGATGTGCTAGGACTCGTAAAGTTGTAATGGATGACTCCATAGATAGACCACCAAACAGAGATCATCAACTTTTGTTGGTGTATTTTGGGCTTTACGCTATGTTTGGGGACCTCATCCTTGTCCAACCATCGTACTGAGCCCATGCGATTGTCGTACAGAGTCCACTTTTCATCACAAGTAACGATGCGATGTTAAAGTGGTTAAGATCTGTGTCGAAAAAGAAGTGAAAGCCAAGCGTCGAAGCGACAATACTTTTGCTGCTCGTTCACTTCGTGAGGGACTCACTGATCGAATTTATCCGCTTCGCTATTTTGCTTCAAATGCTCCAGTATTGTGGGTACAGGTAGACCGAAGCCTGCTGCTAACTCACGAGTAATTTGACTGTTGCCACTTTCGACTGCCGCTTTCAAAGCTGTGTTCTTCACCTTGGATCCAGGTCTTCCACGAGGCTCACTTTCGAGATTAAAATCTCCAGAGCGGAAATTTTCAAACCAGCGACGTACTGTGCGTTCACTAGCGGCATCCTCACCGAATACCTCATTAATGTTCCGGACGGCCTGTGGTGCACTGCTTCCACGACGCAAGTCATATTTGAAAACAACACGAATTTTGGATTTTTCCACGGCTCCGAAAACCTCCTGCACAGCCTGAATTCGGAGGCGGCACTGAAAACCAACATGGGTTGTTGAAATCTCAGGAACGTACCTTCACAATAGAAGGAAAAACCAGGAGCCCACAAGCTAACATGCCTATGTATTAGCCTTGAAACGTAAAGCTTGCATAATCGGCCATTTCATACTTAACGACCTAATAGTATACCACACATTGTGAACAAACAAAATAGTCAAAATGCAATTTTGCCGTGATCTGATCAATACCATGTTATCTTTGTGGAATGCCTGCTAGAACTGGGAGGCAGTGTAAAATACCCCTTCACAGATTGTTTTCGACCTTGTCAACGGCTACCTTCGCGTGATTTTATGGATTTAACGTTGCCCATTTGCTTCATCCCTCCACCTCTCCATGTTTTCTACAACTACCCGAGATTTGATGCTCTTTATGCCTCAACGGACACTTCGGTATGTTAGACTTTTTACGTCCTCATTGAACCACCAATGCATTTGCAACCTCAAACTTCCTTTTTTGCCGTACTGAGTAGCTTGAAGAATTTTCGGAGCGTAGGCCCAGCTTAGACGTGTTCTGGATTAAGCGTCCTTTATCTTAAGCCATCAAAGTTGTTCGTCCTTCATAGAACTTCGCCAATACAAGTTTATACGTTGGTACACCCTATTGATGGCAAGTGCCGTTACCCGCCTGTCCGTGGCCCTCTTACCGGCCTCGCTTGATGTCCGAATTTTGTTTGACTAACATGAACAAGATCACCCACATTAGGCTCTTTCAGACGACGCGTCGATAAAGTGACGCGTGACGCGTGTGTGATGAAGGATAGGTAGGTCAGCGTCATCGGTTGATCGGGTTATCACGCGTCATTACGAGTAACTCGTCCGATCGACGTCGCGTTGGCCATGGTGTACTTGCAGACATTACGAGCAGTTCGCGCGCGGCGAACCGAGCGGCGAAACCCCAGCGCACGACGCTTGACGGATGACGTCTGCCTTGAAAGAGCCTATTGGGATAAACTGATTGAATAACCCAAACACTTTGTGTGATCACCCACATTGGGATAAACTGATTGAATAACCCAAACACTTTGTGTGATCACCCACATTGGGATAAACTGATTGAATAACCCAAACACTTAAGATCGCAGATTTCGCAGTAGATCTGCGATAGATCGCAGATTTCGCTGCAATCGAACGTTCGAATGCGAATGTTTCGAGCATCCGAATTTGAGCATTCGAACACGAATGTTTCGAGCATTCGAACTCGAATACATTCGAAAATCGCGTTTTTTCGAGCATTCGAATTCGAATACATTCGAAAATCGCGATTTTTCGAGCATTCGAATTCGAATACATTCGAAAATCGCGATTTTTCGAGCATTCGAATTCGAATACGTTCGAAAATCGCGATTTTTCGAGCATTCGAATTTGAATACATTCGAAAATCGCGTTTTTTCGAATGTTCGAATTCGAATATTCGATTTCGAATAGAATTATTCGAATTCGAACGTTCGAATATTCATTCGAGCACAACTATAGCACAAACCCGAAACAAACTCCACTCTCAAATCAGGAAACCACACAGCAACGTCCTCTACTTCGTATTCTTCTCGAGCTCCGCCAGAAAGCACGACAGGTGAGCGCCTCTCAGAGTTCCTTCCAGCTTTCTCTCTGTTTTTTCAGACTTCCTATCCTATCTTTTCACTATGGCAGTCTTATGTCTTGAATGTTTAGCCCGCAGCTGGGAATGCGCTCTTCCATGCCCGCTTGCCTATCTGGAAGGTCCAAACTATTGCTACCGTTTGCTGCAAAACATTCGCTCGACGATGAATTATCGAGAAGTGAGTTATGCTCAGGACACACGTCCTATTTCGTCAGGACAGAAAACCGTGTGTAACTTTCGAAGGACAAGTATTAACTCGCTGCCTCAGCTTTTACTTCGCTGCCGAAGCAGAAACCACGATTAGCCGTTTTTCGTAAAAAAATTTGCAGCTTCTAGTAATCCAGCATAGCATTTCGAATTTCCATTCTATAGGCCTTCCATTTGTGTGCAGTCGAAGAAAAGGGAGATATGGCGGATGAAGTCGATCTTCGAGATGGTCTAGTGCAACAACTGTTAAGAAATGCCAGGTATGCTTCAACTGAATGAGATTGCTAGATTTTCTGTCAGTTGATATCGAAGAGGGGAATATTCTCTTCACTACTAAGAACAAAAACTACAAGCAGGAAAAGCACAACCATAACGTCAAGAGTAAAGGTTTCGGTATTGATTAGTCGCCCAAGGGCACGCCAGGCATGCGGGTTCCGTTCAGAATTGTGGAGACATGATGGATGCGTGGTTTGGCCTATACAATCATTGCCGCTATACTAAGTCAGTGTCTATACATGACCGTGGAAGGGCGAAAGGTTTTTTCACCTTTTTCTTTCAGTAAAAACAACGACGATGTTCAACGATTCTTTGTTAACGAGCGTGACTCGAAACAGTACATGGAGGAAAAGAAGGTTCGCGTGGTCTCATTGGATAAAAGCTCACGATTTCTGCTCTATGTCAATGAGACGGTCCGTCCGAGAAGCTACGTCAACAACGTCACGGCTGCTTGCAAAAGACCAAGTACGTTCTGACTTTTACTGGGTCCACTTCGCCATGAACGTAAAGGTAAAAGGTAGAGGCATCGGTGTTGATCAGTCGTCAAAGGAAGCGCCCCTGCATTCGTGTTCCGTTCAGAATGGTAGAGGCATGGAGAACCTATTCATACAACGTACTCGTACATAGCCTATTCAGTGAATTGTGAGGGCCAGCCACTTTATCAAGTCAGTGTCTTTACCTTCTCAGACTAGTTATGTACCAATTTATCCGACCTCGCAGGGATGGAAAGCTTCGTTAGCCTGGGTTCGATCGCTCGAGCGCAGAGGGGTCAATAGCGCCTCCTAGACCTGCTGCGATAGGTTCCATATGATACTCATCATGAACAAATGTACAATAATGACCTGGCCATAGGCTATTTTGGCTATACGCAGAACATATGGTGTCTGGACGGTTTCGGTGTACTGGACCGCGAAATGAATACTCGCGCCTATGCATACGAAGTAGCGACGATTTTCCTCGGCCTCGTCCGCGTACGCGGCACGCTCGCGCTGGGACCGCGAGCTGGCTTCTTGCCAGCTCTCCCTCGAGGTATGTGATTAGAAGATGTATGGTATGAGGTATGCGATTGATGTGGTTGCGAAATGGTATGTGGTTAGAAGACGCTCCTGTCGCATTCTTTGGTTGGCGTAAACGACAGAGGAAAGTGAAATGGCTGTGCAAAACACGAAAATGTCCACGGCACTAGTTAAACGTTCCAGTTCCGAGGATCTGGCCATGTTCGAAAGATTACTTATCGCTGAGACTTGGTTTACCACGGTTATCTGATGCACTCATCACGTTGAATCAGTTCTTCCGCCACAGCCGTCACTCCGGAAACAAATAAACACTGCAAAAAAGACCAGGTGCTGGTTAAAGAATCCGATTTCACAGACCAAAATTGTGTCAAATTTTTTTCATTAAAACGCGGTTTATTAGCGTTATATGGAGCGCTGATCACGAACCTAACCCCCACTTTCCGAATTTAGGTTAAAAACCACCCGTATCGATGATATGCTTACTTAAGGTGGTCCAGTCAGAATCACAGACTCTTCTGGAGAAGCTGCTCCAAATGCTGATCCCGACTAGGAATTTCGCCTTGCGAATTTTGTCGGAGAACCATCCAGATCTTTCTGACGCATATTGATTGACTAACAATATGGGTGATCTACGGCCACTAGTTTAGGAACATTGTCAGTTTCGTGATCAGTGCATCATATTACCGTGCTATACCAAGTCTCAGCGATAAGTAATCTTTCGAACATGCTCAGATCCTCGGAGCTGGAGCGATTAACTAGTGCCGTGGACATTTTCGTGTTTTGCACAGCCATTTCACTTTCCTCTGTCGTTTACGCCAACCAAAGAATGCGACAAGAGCGTCTTCTAACCACATACCATTTCGCTACCACATCAATCACAACCTCATACCATACATACATCTTCTAATCACATACCTCGAGGGAGAGCTGTCAAGGAGCCAGCTCGCCGGTCCCGCCGCGTTCAGGGCGGCGCGAGCGTGTCGCGGACGCGGTCGAAGCTGAGAAAACTCGACGCTGCATTGTATGCTAAGGCGCGAGTGAAATGAATGCCTGCCATGCGTTAAAAAGCATATTGAGATATAAGCCAGTCTCGATCGTCGATCACGAAAGACTCACCACTCGGCACGAATTTACTGTCCGGACCTCAACCTTGGGTAATTAAACCGGATTAACATATGGCAAAACTAACGTGAGATTAACATAAGAGATCCAAATAAATGCTAGCCAACTAAATGAAGGAAGAAATACGTATAAGTGATAACCAAATAGGTGAGGATTAATACACAAACAAGTGAAAATCGTGAGCTACTTAGCCCAAAGAGCACTCGCGCCTATCCATACAAACGGTAGCGACGAGTTTCCTCGGCCGCGTCGCGCCACGCTCGCGCCGCCCTGATCGTAGTCGAGAGCTCAGCGGCTAGGTAGCCTGGTTTATAACTGCGATCGTTCGCAGTAGTGTGGAAGGATTTACGAAAACAGCGTCAATGTCGACTTATCCAGAGCAGGAGACGAACTTTCACACAGTTCTTGGGTTGCGAGGACAATAGTGGCCGGCTAGTTTTTTTTTTTTTTTTGAGAAAACGGCACTTGTTAGAAGTTCCGACTCGGATTTAGGTCGAAAATTTAAATTTCGCTGAAATTTCGTTTACGAGGGTTAATTGGAACGCTGATACGGATCTGATGATCGTTTTCTGGACTTCGGCCGAGGACTCTATTAACAATTTGGGCGGTGGGGTCAAAATCTCAAATCTGGCTGAACACCCTGACCCGGACATCTAACAATCAAGCCACTTCACCCTTCGATTAAGTCTTAGCCTAAGTACAGACCTAAGCGTGGTCTACCTAAGCGCAAGCTAAGGAAGGAACTCCGGGGTGGGTGAACCAGTTCCTAGTTCCTTGCAAATGGAGGGTTTAAAGGATCAATACCGATAGCACAGCGACAGCTTAAGCTTAAACTGAGCACTACAGAAAGCACCCAGCAGGAAGGACTCGAACCTGCAACCCATACTCGACAAGCATCTTCGCTACGAACATCCACTCGGCCATCTCGGCACTTTGATGGTGTTCTTGGCCCTCTCATGTGGATACTCCACCGTATGCGGCGTACGCGGCAATCGCGCGCGGTTTGCAATGGAGCGCGTCAACGGGACTACCGTTTGTATGGATAGGCGCGAGTCCAAAGAGCTACGTAGCTCGGAAGAGGAAAGGGAAGACTGGAGAAGGGATCTTGAAGTAGAACCAATAGAGATAAAGGAGAGCAATTGTTATGATTGAAGTTACACTAGATTACCAAACCAGTACATCAAGAGAGCCAAGGTCAAACGACGTTAGCACACATTAACGACAAAAAGGAAAACAGCAATCGAGCCCACTCGGTGCCAGCAATCGAGCCCACTCGGTGCCGGCGGCTCCTACAGCAGCTCCTGGGCCCGGATTCTTGAACGCAACCGCCGGTCAAAGTCACCGGCGGTTGTCTTCACCGACTCCGGTTATGGATTTAACCGGAGTCGGTGAAGATTTTTGATTGATGAACGTGACCGCGGTTACGCGTAACCGGGGTGCGCGTCGGTTAGTTGCGTAGACCGTAACCGGCACTATCCCGGCTTGGCAGGGTGCCACAGCGGTGTGAAAATCGATAGTCGATTACGTCCTACCATATTCGACATCGCAAGATTCAACAGTTGCGGAGATCATGGATATTTGTAGTAATAGGGATATCTGGGATATTTATAAAAATTAGAAGTTTCTATCGATAATTAGGTCAGTGGTTGTCTGTAGCGTTGAATTGCTATTGCTATGCTCTCTTACTGCTTTTCTATTATTATCTGTTTATTAGTCCAGCTAGCGTATTTAGTCGTTTATGTAATGTATAATATCAGCGATTCGAGATTTGAACGAATAAGCTGACGGCGATTGACGGTGCAGTTTCAAGGTTCAGTTGAGAACTAACTGAACACGTATTGACACCTAAGTGTTATGCAAAATAGCTCGCGGACTGGGATAGGAGCCCATTATGTAGGGCAAGACAACACGTCTAAAGACCGCAGGGAGCCACTCTTCTTTTTTGTTTTTTTTTTCATTGTGGGAAACCCCCACAGTTTTTTCTCGAGCAATCCTTCTGCGAGAGGTCGCTTGCTCTCCTACCTGCCTACGCAGAATATAATATCGTCGGCTGTATCGATAAGCAAAAATATTATCCAGTATTTCCACATAATGGTAAAATATGCCATGGCAAAATTGCAGAAAAATAATTTGGAGAAATATGTACAATTAAATATATATAAACAAAAAATTGGAGAACTATAAACAATTATTCGATGGGGAAGAGAGAAGGTTCGAGTCAGCCTTTGCAAAGCCATGTCAGGTTAATATAACCAAATAATATGAAATACAGTGTTTGTTCCAATTCCTACCACCCACTTAATTGCCGCGGTTACGGCTTTTTGGGACAGAATTTGCCGCTGGAGCGCCGGTTACGCTCTCCGGTTAACGTTCACCGGCCTCGCCCGGCCGGTGAAAGTCACCGGCCGGTTGACCGGCGAATTGACCAACCGGGCGCTCACGAATCGCGGTTACGCCGATAACCGCGGTGAATTTCGCCGACCGGCCGCGTAACCGGTCGGTCAACCGTTCATGAATCCGGGCCCTGATGCAATAACCGACGGCTCCTCGGCACCGAGTCGACGCGCTCCATTTTGACTACGGTATCGTTCGTGCCGGGACCCATGTCGCCACTGTGCTGCCCTGAGATGTGCTGGGGCGCGTTATCCGCTATACTGATCGTTAGTAAAAGGAAGTTGGATTGCCAACACTCCCAGCTCACCTGAGATGGATTAGGGTTGTTCTGAGCCGAAGGCGGGCGCGTATAAATTTGAACACAGTTCATTGCCGTGAGGGGAGGAAAATGTCTTTTAAAGAGAAATTATTTGCTATATTATTTTTACTACATTTTTCAGTCAGTGAAGAGGTCTTTTCCAGAGTACTGTGGCGATTTCTACTGCAATCTGAACGATTTCGAATTCTTTGGAACGGACACCAATCTCGTTATACCGGATGATCTCAATCGAACCATGGCTGTTGGAGAAAGCGTCACGTAACGAGATTTCTCCGTTGATCTTTCTCTTTCTTTCTCTTTTTTATTCTTCTTTTGCACCAATCCTTCCACAAACAATACTACTTACAGCATTCGATGCACCAAGTCGGATACGGAAGTCGTTAAGGTGTCGTGCAGACAGAAAGGATATCTCAAACCGCATCCTACTCGAATTGCCTGCCAAGGTACTGTCATATTATAGGTAGTACCTGCTAGGATAAAGATCTCAATTACGTGGAGGAAATTGAGCTTGAGTAGGATTATATTCAATGATTAAATACCACTTTCGGTTTTCGTCACAGCTGAATAGTCGGAAACTAACATAACTTCTCTGATATGGTTAACCCGTGGGTAAATTAGCACAATGATATGCCTAAATGTTCAGAGGACCGGAAATTAGCGTTGCTGAAGAAGATGAGAATCCGAAAATCGTGCAAAGAATGCTACCGATATGGCACCGAAAAATGTGTAAAGGTCTCCGGAGGTTTCACCTGTCAGTGCCGTACGAACTGGACTGTAAGTCTTATATTTCATCATTTCATTCGGCAGTGCATCTGTGATTCCGAAATCTTAAAATTACTGTAAAATACAAAACAATTCCCAGCTTTTGAACAGGCAAACGAAACCATGTTAAGGTATTGTTGGCCGCAGGCGGAGACTGCAATTAACGCGGGCAGCTTAACGAGGTTGATCTTTTGTGGGGCCAAAGAAACCTTACCTTAAACCACGAATTCCAGAGTTTTGCCTTCTTGCCACCTTATGAACCATGTTCTTTCAATTTTGACCGTGTATTTAATGGTGAAGTAAAGGTAAGGGTGTCAGCATTGATCAGTCCCCTAAGGACGCGCCAAGCATTCGAGTTCCATTCAGAATCGAAGAGGCGTGATGAATGCGCATTTGGCCTATACAATGACCGATGGGGACCAGCCGCTATACCAAATCAGTGTCTTTATCTTTCCAGACAATTCTGTTACCAATTTACCCGACCCCGGAATGATGGAAGGCCTGGTTATCCCAGGCCGGCATCAATCAAGGAACCAAAATAAGTCATTCAAACGTGCGAGCATCAGCATAGCCTCTTACCGCAGTGTCAGGGCACCCTAAAAACAAAACCGTAGTAAATTAAAAGCTTATTTCGTGAAGCAAAATGCTCGTAATATCAGGAACCAACATGCTGGCGAGCACCCGATCTTTGCCGTATCAACCAAGTGGACTGTGGAGAAAATGGACGATGCGTAACGGAACTAACCAAGGTATGTCATGCCATTGTTGAAAAACTTATTATTTTTTTTCCTGCTGAATCAATCGGTGCTAATCAAATTACCTAAATGAACGACTCACAACAATCACCCTAAATTTATTCACTTACAGACTCGCTGCATTTGCAATAGCACCTTTGCGGGACCTAATTGCTCTGTGAACAAGACAAGGCTGAGCTTCATCTCTGACACCGAGGTAGTTATTCAAAACTCAGTACCTATTAACAAATATTAACATTAAAAATTCTATGTTCTAACGAGTATCTTTTGCAGGCATCCTTTGTTTCCGGCACCACCGCAGGCGCTTCCATACTAGTCGCTACCGGATCAATTGTTCTCCTCGTAAGAGGCCTGCTGGCATTCGTCTACCGTGGAACATCGAACGTAAGTACTTCAAGTGTAACCAAAATCAGATTTCTAGCCTGAATCAACCCTTTTACTTTTCGGGTGAAACTCAAATCTAACCACCTTGCAATATTTACTTATTGGTTAAGCGCAAACCATGACCTGGAAAAGCACACCCAGAGCGTAGAAAAGGGCTAAGTTTGCGTATGCATGTAAATCTATCCAGCTTTTGCGATATAAGTGCACCTTCAACCGACCTTCAGTTCGTTCTATCGTCTGGCCTTGGATTATTTAGGATCCGCAATCCTACTACCAGAATCTGCGCTGCTTCTTCGTTTCCCTGGCCGGACTGCTCTCCTTCTTCTTCCGTCATCCCGCTCTTCTCGGCATATCGCAGATACAGTGCATGGTGACCGCGGTCATGACCACCTGCTGCTTCACGTTCGGTAAGTCTTGTACCTCACCGGATTAAGAACATACCTTCGAGGGTAACACTTGATATCGAAAATCGCCACCCTGCGACCCAGCATTCGTTATGAGTCTAAAGATGATTGTGTCGACCCCATAAAAATCAAATTCAGTTTGCCTGCTTCCCTTAGGCGAGACGTAGAGAAATAAGAAACGGGTTAGGAACTGCATCGGGTTGGATACTGTAACTCACCTATATTGAATATCTTTGGTCCGGCAACAAACGGGGTGCATACCAGAAATCATTAGGTATTTGATTACTTCAAAAAGTTTTAGGAATGGCATTCTTCGCTATGGAGGCGCTGACGTTCTACGAATGTGCAAGCTTGCGACAACTGAACTCATGGACGGAACCGTTCTGGGACCGCAAACGATGGTACACGAGCCCGGCCGTATGTTTTCGTCATGTTTTTTTTATTTTGGCGAATTAAATCTGTATTATTACAGTTCCGAACCCTTACACCTCTACTGATCTTGGCAGCTGCGGTAATCGGCGCATTCAAGAGCAACCCTAAAGAGGTAAGCAACGCCATTTCCATCATAACTGTATCCTTTTTCCCTTCATTTTTAACACTTTTTAGGCAGCCTCATCGTGGAGCTGTCTCGGACGCTTCGAACCGGCGACAAGAGACTTCTGGTTCCCAATCGCGCTGGCACACTCCTGCCTTGGACTGGCGGCCCTGGCTTTCACGTTGGAAGGCCGTTTCAAAATAAAAAATATGCCCCAGTTCCAGCTGGTGGTAGAGGAGCACTTGAAGCCCCTCCCTCCCTTCAGGAGAGACGAGGTGGAAAAGGTGGGTATGACAAACTTCGGGAAACTGATCGTTGCTAAAATAGATAATCTTAATACTGTATTTTCAGTGCCAACGGAACCATGGGCTCACCGCGATCGCCCCATGGATGCTCTACACGACTTGGCTCTTCATCGCGATCTCAGCTGACTGGGTCGTCACCCCAGTCAACAGGTAGGCTATTAATATATTATATAATAGCACTGAAATGCGGGGCGCGCATGGTACAGTGGTCGGAGGAGCTACCTACTGACAACCGCATGATCGAGCGATAAACCCCGTTCGGGCTACGCAAACCTTCCATCCCCCTGGAATCGGGTAAATTGGTATCAGACTTGTCTGGAAGGACAAAGACCAGGGCTTCTGCTTCCGTGTTCTGAATTCCTGTTTCCGGCTGCTTTTGGCTCTTCCATTCCGTTTCCTTTTTTCGGGCGGAAGACATAAGCGAAAGAAAAATCGAATACTTCACTGTGCAGATTAACAAAAAGCAGACTAAAGTCATTGTCTTGACGCCTACACGTTTGAGAGGGCGACACGGTTAGTACAGTATCTTCCCCGCAGGAACCTCGCTGTGCGGGTCTCGTATGGTATCGAGCGACAACGTTCCCTACGTTGTTGCTTTTTTCGTTGACTTCATGTGTTTTTTGGCTTTGTGCTATCGCGATATTAAGGGTGAGGGGCGTAGGCCTAAGCTTGCGGTTAGACACGAGCCTGAATTTTTAGCCGACAGCGCGCCCAGTGTGGTGATATGCTGTGGCTTGAGAACCTACACATGTACTTATGCAGAAGCTTTGAGCATATCCTTCTCATCCCCAATGTCGAAGCTGTAGAAGAAATGAACCCGCATGATCATTCTTGGATGAAAACGTTTTGTGCTTTAGTTTTAGGATAAATTCAAATAACTCAAAGACCTCTTCACTACTTCCGTTTCCTTGCTTCGTAATCCGGTTTCCGGACTCTTCTAGCCGTTACGTTCCATCTTCCGCTTTTTCAAAATAAAAGAGCTCCGATAGCCATTGTATAAGCGAAATATGCGGTCACTATGCCTCTACGATAATGAATGAAAGGCGATGGACGTGTCTGGGGATTGATCAACGCTGAAACCTTCACCTTTCTTACATTACCTTCACTGAAATGTGAAGCTTCTCACACTGCCATGGGTCAATTTATACCCACCCACCTTTGTCATGGTTATGTCATGCCTACAGAGACTATAGGTTATACCGGCTGTACACAGAACCTTTGTCTTAGAGGGTAGGGGAAGTACAGGCTGGGCCATACCAAACTTCTTCGGGTATAAGCTAATCCATGACATTAGGTAAACTCTGCAGCAATGAATGTGAGGGAATCTTGGGACAATTCTGATTGCATGTAATGCTGTATCCTCGATTTTCATTCCATCTTGGTTAGTGTGAGTAGGGTCACCTGCCAACGGATGAGGTTGCTCATAAAGATGGAGGCAAAGATCAGTTTTCTAGGGACGCGCTGCCGCATTCTTGTTTTATTCAGAACTGTGGGGGCTGCTTACTGTCTGCTACCAATTTACCCGCAACTGGAGGGATAGTGAGGCCACGCAGGAGTCCATCGCCCAACCGACCGGATGTCAGTAGCGCCCCATAAAACTGTACCTCGATTGCTCATACATGTATGGGAATAATCCTACTCCCTCTCACAGACTGTCTTCTCAAACTACGTAGTCTCTGTTCTTAAACTAACCTTTTCAGCTGGGCCGTCGCGTGTTCACTGGGCTACAGCGCCTGCGAACTGGCCATATTCATACTGACCACACCGCAGGTATGTTACATTGTGGAATATAAAACATTAAAAATAAAAAAATAAACAAGATAAACGAAAAAATAAGAAATCGAATGAGCTATCGTCTTATCTGACGTTTTTCCAGGTGTACAGCGCGGTGACGCGCACCCGGATGAGACTCCTGCCGCAGTGCCTGTCTCCGGCGGTCGATCCCGTGTCCTTGTGGTCACGGGAAGAAGTCGGTATCAAGCACCGACTGCAGCGGAGACGTCGAAGGAACGGACGGAGGCGACGACGCTTCGGCAGAAAATGCCCGGCAAGCAAGGTCATTAATTTTTCAGATTTTGCTAAAAATCTGAGAATTGGCAACGTTTGTTGGAGCATCGCCCTGAGATCAGATTAGGAGGAAACTCAGTCGGCATACGTGCTATAAACATTTGGCTGTGCCAGCTAATTGTGATTCATCAACAGGCAACGGGGTTTATCAAGTGTTTATAGCGGGTATATAACAACCAGCTGGTGCGGCATGGTATCAGGACTACTTCTACTTAATCAATTCGTGTCAGTGCTAATTACAGCAGATCAGCTAATCATGGGTCAAGTGGTAGAAGGTAATCTGGCTGGATATATGCATAAGCGATATGATTGAACAGTATAATTTACGGAATTCAATCCGTACCAACACGAGTAGCAATGCAAAGCAAAAATCTTGCAAAAAACCTCAGAGCTCTACCGAATCGGATCGGTGGGCCATAACCCAAGGGTGCACTCTTTGCACCACTAGGTGTAATTAGGTAACCCAGTCTTGACGGCGCGGATATTTTGCGGTATTTCTCAGATTCACTTTGCCCGGAGAATCTCATGAATTCCAATTACAGTTCGTTAGTTCAAACGTGATTGGTGAGAAAAAATATCAAAAATCACAATTTAGGCGTTCGTCCCCCTTAAGTACTGCAAGCGGTTGAAGAGGAAATGGACGGCCCTGTACAGGAAGCTGAGAGAGAAGAACGAGAAGAAGACGAAGGCCCAAGTCATCTGGGTACGTCATTTCCCCCTTTGGTAGAGAATTTCTTTTTTTCCATTTTTATAGTTTGACTCTTTTGCGGGCACTATAGTAGATTTTAAATCAATCTCAAAAGGATTATTTTCAGAAGATCTACCGCATGAAGCTACAGGAGGACCTGGAGCACGTGCGAACCAAGAGCTGCCGCAAGCGGATAAAGTGAATTTTGCTGGACTTTTCTTCAATGCTTTCAATAGAGCAGAACGTTTAGTCGATGCACTTGAGTCGCTCCTAAAATGAATGATAAATCAACGTAAAAATGCCAATTTAGGCAGCTGTTCAGCGGCTGGGCGAGAAAGACCTACCGAGAGGACACGCAGCCGGACGCTGTTCTCAAACTCAAAACGAGGGTGAGTTAGGTTGATCAGTCAAATATGCTTTTTTTCAGAATTGACTACGATATGATATGATTGATTATGGTGCTCGGATAGTGTTAAGTCCAAAAAATCGGCTTTTTCTCAAAAATGGCGACTCAGCATGGATCCGACCTTGTACTAGGTCTTTCAGACGGTGGAATGCTAGACCGCTGTCTCAGAATGTCACTACCCCCGGAGAGAGTTTTACCAAAATTCACCGAATTTGAAGCGTTGCCAATTTATGAGAGCTACATAGATTTAGAACCTTCAGTTCCACCTCATTTTTACTTCCATCCTTCCTGGCACTTGAAAATTGGTATGGGCTTTGTCTGGGGAGGCAAAGACGCTGGCTTGGTATGCTGGCCCTCGCAAGTCATTGTATAGGCCAAACTATGCCTCAATCATTCTTAATGGTCCTTAATGTACTAATCAGCATCACCGTTACCTTTACCTTCACCATTTCACCTCCATTTCATTTCAGGTCGACATGTACCTCGAGGAGAGAGCAGCTCTCATGGAGGACCTCGTGTTCCTCGGAGGAGGGGAAGGCGATCGCGGAGGGCTGCGGTACGAGGCCGAGGTACTTTTTCAAATTCGTTGGGATTTCAAAGGGTATAAAAAGTTAATTCAGAGGTTCCCCTAAAAATGAGAGTCTTGCTTGATATCATCGGCTAAGGTTGTGGTGAGGAGAGGTGGCCCTCTAACCGAAATTTCTCTCTTCATTCAAAAACGTTAACCTCATCGCAGAATGGTGGAATTTTTCTATAAGGATTTCATATTCTAGAGACGAGCGGAAAAGGAGCACTACGTTCCGCCGGAGTTCTGCATACCGATGTGCTACGCATCGGTTGTGGACAGCTACGGCTACACACAACTTGAGGAAGTCATGAAGACGCCAGCTGAAGAAGGCCTCAATTTGGTATATTTTTCAATTTCCGTCAAAAATTCGATTTTTTCTAGGGTTTGGTCGATTCAGACCACAGAAATATTCACAGAGGGAAGGAGTGCTGCGTAAGTGGTGGGGAGCGGGGGGTGCTACTGACACCCGTAGCGTCGAACGGTCGATCGCGGCCAGCACTAACTAAATACTCCATGTACGGGGTAGGATAAATTTTCGCCAGACTTGTCTGGGCAGGTAAAGACACTATTTTGGTATAGCGGTTGACCCCCGAAGTTCTGTGGGCCAAACACGCATTCAACATGTATCTACGATTCTGGATGGGACATAAATTCATGGCGCGTCCTTAGGAGAATGTCTAAGGCCGACACCCAAACTTTTGCCTACCGGAAGGAATTACAATTTAGTGCCAGAGCTGACACCTTTACCTTTACCTATTCATGACCGAAGCAATTCTAATTTAGTGCCAGCCATCCACAAGTCGCCAGCAGGAGCTGATTGACGATGGCGGAGAAAGGTTAGCCTTTAGAATTTGCAGGGTAACCTATTATTACTATAGTAATTACCTATCTTTGTGTAAACTTTATTAGACCTCTTATATACTACTATGCTTCAGAGGCGTTGCCGCTAACCAGCAAAACGAGGAAGAGTCGATGCTGGAATGGATTCAGGTCCCGTTGTTTTCAACATTTTCCATTTCCTTC